>JAEMOT010000566.1:214374-232078 GCA_019297695.1 Apostasia ramifera
ATATATATATATATATGAGTTAAAATTAATTAAAAGAAATAAATTTTAATTTATTTGTGTTTTTATTTTCAGGATATACACTTGAAAATAAATTTTCAGACTTAATATTTCATTGAAAATATAATAATTTCGGACCTATAAGGAGGTAAAATTATAGAGACCAAAATATAATTATTTCAATAATTGGATAAGAACAGCGTATTCATTTTTATTTCATTTGCTTGACTTCTGGATTACTCTCTGTCGTGGCTTGTGAGGAAAAAAAATTTGGGTTCGGACGGCGCACATTCGGACCCCCAATCAGCGGGCGCCACGTGTGCCCGGACCCACCTGTATGACACACGTGACGCCCGCTGATTGGGAGTCCGAATATGCATCGTCCGAACCCAAGTTTTTCTCCTTGTGAGGAGGAGGAAGAAGAAGAAGAGGGAGAAGAAGAAGAAGGGTAAGAAATTATTTTATAAATTTGATTTGTGTATAATAGTAGTTAATTTGTTAGGTGTAAAATATAATTTTGATAAGTGGTTATAAATTCATTTTTATCAAAACTCTTAATATAGATTCAATCAAAATTATATTTATTTATAGAGATTTATAAGAATATGAAATATATATATATATATAGATGAGTTAATACTAATTAAAAAAAATAAATTATAATTTATTTGTGTTTTTGTTTTCAGGGTAATAACCAGCAGCTTTCATGGATATGATGAATCGAGTTTTTCAACTATATTTGGATCAGTTTGTGATTGTATTCATTGATCATATACTTATTTATTCAAAGAATGAGAAGAAACATAGTCAACATTTGTATTTGGTATTACAAAAATTAAAGAAGAATTGGTTGTATGGTAAATTATCTAAATGCGAATTTTGGCTATCTAGTATAACTTTCTTAGGACATGTGGTAAGTGCAGAAGGAATATCTGTTGTAACATTCCGGTAAAATTTAAATTTAGATTTTTGATTAATTAAATTTATTATGAGGAATTAATTTTATTCATGAGAAATTAATTATTTAAAATTAAATATATGAAATATTAAATATTTGTTATGCGATTCAAAATTCAAAATGACTGAAATTAATATTTAATTTAATTAAATTGGATTATTTAAAATTTAAATTTAATGAATTTAATTACACATTAAATATCCATAACTATCTCCTTAAATTAAAGCTAAGAAAAATTACAGAAATAACCCCAAATTATTATTTAGAGAAAGAAATAGAATTTCTTGCCCTAAAACACCGATTCAACTCTCCCCCTTCTACAACCGCCGCCGGCCTAGAGAGAGGAGAGAGAAAGTCACGCGTTGGAGAGAGAGAGAAGCCGGATTTTTCTGAAAATCGACGATTCTTCTTCATCTTCTTCTCGATCTACACATTTTCTTACGCCTTAGATCGGATCTAGCAATTTGGAGTGATCCTTTCTCTTCGAATCTCAAGAAAACCTAAGATCATGGTGAATTCGAGGTAGGTTTTACCCTAACTTTATTTATATAAATTTAAGATATGAAATCGTGTATTTTGATGAAATATATTGTGTTTCTTATAAATTTATTAAATTCATATGTTTCTTTCAATTTACGAAAGCATTTTTAAATTTTTGCATCTTAAATTATCTGTTAAAGCGATATTTGCTTTTACTTTTATATTTTTAATCATCCTGTGATAGCTATGCAAATAATGCCGGTAAATTAGCTGAAAGTTATTCATTGCTATTGATCCCAAATTTGTAATATTATATTATTATTTAGAATTAATTCATCTCCTAATGATAATGCTTCGTATTCTCGATTTTAATAATTATAGGAATTTCGTGATTTAATCATTTTTAAGGACTTGCCATGCTATGCCATCTCATACTTAATATATTATTTGATTTAATCTCTGGACTCCATGAACTGTATTAAAATGTATGATGTTATATAATTATGATCTCATAAATAATAAAATCTATTTGCAATTTATACTTTATTCAATCCCTTTACCTCATTATTTTATGTAAAAAAATTACAAATAAATTTTAGTTAGAAGGATTGATTGAATTGTGATTTATATGGGTGCTACAAATTTTATTTAAAATTGAACTCGAGACTTAGGATTATTTAACTGCAAATATATATTTATTTTCTCGATTGTGACACCCACTAGAAGGGCAAGTGTATAGGCTTGCGTGGGTAAATAAGGCACAAATTGGTCATCATACTTGACGAGACTAATTAATATTTAAGCAAGTGTATGGACTTGCCAATTTAATAAATTATAATTCAAGAATTTTAAAGGCGACAATGGATTAAAAATTAAATGTGATTTCTGCGGGATTACGCACCTGCCTTAGCTCGAGCATATGATATGATATTTGGCGCGACGACGTCCATTGACAGTTTCTGACTGTCATGGGCGGTGACGATCCCCAAAGCAGATACATGTCTGCTGTGGATACGTGTCCACTAGAGGTCCTCACATGATATTTGGCGCGACGACGTCCATTGGATATGCCTACGGAGGGCTATTCATGGGGGGTGACGATCCCCAAGAATGTAAAAGACAGCTGAGGCGTAGTACGAGAAATCACGGGCCCAAAAGATAAAAGTGAAAGTAATAAAAAAAATTTGCTCGTTATTTATTTTATTTTATCATTTTTATTTATATGGTGATGTTGTAATTGCTATGCAAATTATGTTATGTTTGTTTAATAATTATTATTCATACTGTGTTATTCTATTTCTTTACCATACATGGATGTTTAATTAAAATCTATGTTATATATGTTTAATTATTTGTTATTCTTATTACATCATGTTAATGTGCTATTATTATTATTATTTAATATTTTTTTTTATTTAAAAGCTTTGTTAGTGTACAACCTACAAGTTTGTTCTAACGGACTCTGTCACTAACGTGGCAGGTACTGGAGCACTTAATCACGAGAATGGGGAGAATGCCAGTCAAAAGAAAAATTAGTTTATTGCTTTATTTCCTAGAGAGTGACTTTTGCTTATGTGTTCGGTTGAGACTATAGTAGTTCTGCTTTATTTGCTTTAGTTGAATTTTAATTTTGTTCTAAGTTGTAGTAATATGAACTCTTGTAGTAGCTTTTGATCTATTTAATTTTCTTTCGCTGTTGATTTAATTTTCCTTCTCCCCTAACTTAGATAAATTTTTGTGTGATGGCTAGGGTCGTCATATCTGTAGATCCACAAAAGATTTCTGCAGTTGTAGATAGGCCTAGACCAACTAATGTAACAGAGAAATACAGAAAATTTGTAAAAGATTTTTCTCATATAGCTCTTTCTCTTACCAAACTTACTCCAAAGACAGTGTAATTTGTGTGGAGTATAGAATGTGAAGAAAATTTTCAGAAATTAAAGAACTACTTAATTTCTGCACCAGTACTAGCTTTACAAGAAGAAAATAAAGATCTGGAGGCATTATTAAAATATATCTTTACACAGGAAGAGTTGAATTTTGACAATGGCGTTGGCTAGAATTAATTAAAGACTATGAACTGAAAATTATTTATCATTCTAGTAAAGCTAATATTGTAGCTGATGCTTTGAGCAGAAAGGCAAGCTTGAATATGTTATTGCTAGAGCAAGATGAGCAACAATTGATATATGAAATGAAAAAGCTGCAGTTAACTGGATTAATAGAAAAGAGTATTTTATATTTAAATCAACTGATCATTGCACCAAAATGGCTTCGACAAGTAAAAGAAAGTCAGAGTAATGATCCTCAATTTCAAAAGATAGTCAAGAAAGTAAAAGGAGGATGGAAATCTGATTTTAAATTGAATGAATATGAAATACTAAAATTTAAAGAAAGACTTTGTGTTCTAGAGGTTGACGAACTTAAACAATTACTACTACGGGAAGCACATTGCTCTAAATATTCAATACACACTGACATAAACAAAATGTATTGTGATTTAAAGCAAATTGTGTGGTGGCCAGGAATGAAAAGAGATATAGTAAAGTTTGTTAATAAATATCTCTTTTGTCAGCAAGTAAAGCGTGAACATCAGAAACCTAGTGGTCTACTACAATCCATTCATATTCCAATGTGGAAGTAGGAAGAAATTGCTATGGATTTTATAGCAGAGCTACCTAAATCACCACAAAGGTATGACGCAATATGGGTAATTATTGATAAATTGATAAAAACAACACATTTTCTGGCTATAAAGACAACTAATACAACTGAGAAATTAGCCAAGGTATATTTGAATCGATTGTAAAATTGCATGAAATTCCAAAAGTAATAATTTCTGATCGTGATTCTAAGTTTATATCTCATTTCTAGAAGAAATTACATCAAGTATTTGGTACTGAGTTGAAATTTAGTACAACATTTCATCCTCAAACTGATGGTCAGATAGAAAGAATAATACAAACTTTGGAGGATTTATTAAGGTTGTGTGTACTTGACTTTAGCGGCCATCGATTGAATTTGCTTATAATAATAGTTATCAAGCTAGTATAAGCATGGCACCATATGAAGCTCTTTATGAAAGAAAGTGTCAATCGCTATTATGTAGGTTTGAAAGTGAGGAACAAACTATGTTTGGGCCACAACTTGTTGATGAAGCTACTGAGAAAATCAAGTTGATTCGTGAACGATTGTTAACAGCCCAAGACAGACAAAAAAAATATTTTGATTCACGTTATAAGCCATTAGAGTGTGAAGAAGGAGATCATATATTTCTTAAAGTGAGTCCAATGCGAGGAATATTTAAATTTAGAAAAGCAAGCAAATTGAAACTTCGGTATATTGGACCTTTTCAAATTATTCAGAGAATTGGTGCAATTGTTTATCGATTGGCACTACCACCTCAACTATCAGGAATACATAATGTGTTTTATGTTTCTTTACTGAGAAAATATATTTTTGATCCTATTCATATTATTCAAGTTGATACAAAAGATTTAGATCAAAAAAAAAAAAGAAAGTTGATACAAAGGAGATAGAGATTGGACCTGACCTAAGTTACAAAGAGGTACTAGTAAAGATTTTAGAAAAAGATATAAAGCAGCTGAGAAATAAATAAATTTTTATGATTAAAGTACTTTGGAAAAATTAGACAGAAAGAGAGGCAACTTGGGAAGTTGAAAAAGAAGTGTAGAAAATATTTCCAGAACTCTTTGTGTAAAAATTTTGAAAATAAAATTTCTGTAAGAAGGAAAGAATTGTAACATTCAGATTTATTAATTCAAGTTTAATTTATTGTTTAGTTAAATAATATTGTGTGAATTAATTTAAATAAAATTTATATATTGAGTTGAATTTATATGAAAAAAATTGGACTTAAAAAATAATAATTTTGAACCTATTTTTAAAGAGGTAAAATTATGAGAATGTTATTATTCCAATAATTGGATAAGAACTGAGTATTCATTTTTATCTCATTTGCTCGGCTTCTGGATTGCTCTCTGTCGTGCTCTCTACCGTGTCTTGTGAGGAGGAGGAGGAAGAAGAAGAGGGAGAAGAAGAAGAAGGGTAAGAAATTATTTTATAAATTTAATTTATGTATAATAGTAGTTGATTTATTAGGTGTAAAATATAATTTTGATAAGTGATTATAAATTTATTTTTATCAAAACTCTTAATATAGATTCAATCAAAATTATATTTATTTATAAAAATTTGTAAGAATATGAAATATATATATATATATATATATATATTTATATATAGTTAAAATTAATTTAAAAAAATAAATTTTAATTTATTTGTATTTTTGCTTTTCAGGGTATAGATTTGAAAATAAGTTTTCAGACGGCCTAAGAGGTAGGTGGATCTACTCTAATGTGCTTATGAATTAATTGATTAAAGATAAAATACGAAGAACTCTGACGCCTTCCGAGCGAAATAACCGTAGGATCAATTTCTCGTGCATGAATCTACTAGCGATGTGGAGCGCGGATCACGCGATTGGGCTGGATTTGGTAACTCAAACTATTTAATCCTAATATTATCATACAATTATCAGCAAATAGAATGATTTTCATATCTTAAAAAAATTATATAAAATAATAATAAAATAAACAGTGATATTATTAGCCAGTTTCAAGTAAGATAAATTAATAAAAAAATACATTTGACATATTATGTAATAAAAAATTCTACTCAGATAAATTTTATAAAATAATTGTAAAGCTAGCGAATGCTAAATATTAATCTACAAAGTAGAAACACAAAAATAAGATAAGTGTTATAAAAATGAGAATGCTAAAATGGATAAACAGAATCAGATAAAAAATGAGTATATTTACGAGAAAATTTGAGTGATTTCAATTGAAAATTGGCTTAGAGAAAGTCAGCTTAGATGGTTCAGACATATAAATTCTACGCTAATAGAGGTTCTACTAAGAAAAATTAGATTATTGAATCTTGTTTGTGTAAAAAAAAAAAGTAAAAAAATAATAATAAAAAATTATAAAAAATAATTTTATTTATTTAAAACTAAATAAATATTTATTATTTCATAAAATGTAATAAAAATAAAAAATTTATATAGTCGACACTACTTAATTGAATAAAAGTTTAATTTATTATTGTTGTTGTATAGTCCAAGAACATAGTTATGATTAACCATTCTTGAAAGTCGGTCAACAACATTCATTTTTTTTTGAAAAAAAATGTCAATGCAAGACATTTATTTTTATGAACATTAGAAAATATGGCAGAAGAAACATGGAAAATTGATTTACATCAAATGTCCTAAGAAGTCAGGGACCCAAATGCACAATATCCTCAAATATAATTTCAAAATAATATTTAAAATTACATATTAAATGTCACTTTGGAACAAAAAATTATTTGAAAATTTGTTGTGAAAATTTTTAGAAAAATATGTATGATGTGAAATAAAATAAATTAGTTATATTAAAAATTATATTAGATGTGAAATAAAGTGATTATTTAATTTTAAAATTTATGTAGTATGAGATATAAAATAATTTTTAATTTTTTTTAAAAATAAATTTAAGATTTTAGCTATAGCTAAAATAAGCTATTTTTTTTAACCAATTGTAAAACAGAACATTAGTAATTAATGACATTCTTTCCTTATTCTTTTCAATGCTTTTGATTGTCATCATTTTTACAAACTAAAAAATAAAGAGTCAAATACAAATATATCCCAAACATCTAATTATTTCACATATTTAATATTTAAATATTTAATATTACATTTTTGTCATTAAAATTATATTTAATACATAATTTATTCCACAAAATTATAATTTTTATTACATGTATGTCACAATTTTATGACATAAATTATATATAAAAAGTATTTTTTTTATAATTCTAGTGATAAATATATAATATTAAAAATTAGGTATCAAATATTTAAAATAATTAAATTTTGATAACATGAATATAATTATCTCAAATTTAAAATAAAAATATTACAAAATACATTTATTATTCTCATTAATTAGTGCAAAACACAATTTATATATGTATGTATGTATGTATGTATGTATGTATGTATGTATGTATGTATATATGTATGTATGTATGTATCACTTATCATATACCAAACCAATGTGAATGAGAACATTATTTTTACATTATTCATTTACTCTATGTTTAATTTTTTGGTTTATGCATGTTTTTATGAAACATTGATCTCTTGCAAAAGCTATCTTCTCATAAAAAGAACGAAAAAATGTAATAAATAAAATAATTAGAGAGAGATTTTTATGTAAAATTGTTGAAGAAAAAAAAACATGTCATCTAATCATAATATATAAATAAATTTAATAAAATATCTGAACAAGGCTAGCTGAATGAGAGTTTTTGAACAATCTAGACTGCCTGATCAGGCTAGGGTCACCTTGACCTAGTTGAATAATATGGAGCTAGTGGAATGGCTAAGTTGAATAAATGACTGGTCATTATGCAACTGTCATATCATAATCACCCCATAATGTGATGATCTCTTTAAGAATAAAAGAAAAAGATTTATCATTAATGCTTAGACTATCGGGAAGTTTAACTACTGACACGTCACTCCGCTACTGGCTCATTAATGAAACTTATCTGACTTACATAATCTTATTCATCCTTCTCTCACTATAAATAACATTTTTATGACAATAAAAGAGTTCCCCAATGTTGATTTCAATACAAAAATTCTAAAGAAAAGGATAATCAAGTACCATTTATTCACAGTTCAATTACAGGTTCAGCTCTGTTTTACTAACTTCTTTTTTCTCCAACGAAGCTTCCTTGATAATCCGCAGCTTACCCTCGTTATTTCCTCTCTTTCAAGTGAATTGTCTCGAAAAAAAAACACCTTCTTCTTCTCTATCTTAACTTTCATCTCCTCTTTAATCAACCCTATATAAGTCTACCCATCTTATTTTAACTTCTAATTTGAATTTTCACCCAAACAAAAATATTCTTAAAAATCAAATGTATATTTTAAATCCAGACGGCAGAGTTCATTCTATATTATTCTATTTGGTAAAAACAAAAGTAATGGCAAAAATAATGATGCCTAAATATTTTATGATATTTATAAACATATTAAATTTAATTTACATCTTATTTTAAACAATTAATTTGTTTTATATTATGCATGCATAACTTTTAACAAATCAATTAATTTAATTTTATATCTCACATAGATTATTTTAATAATCTATATAACATAATTTTAAATATAATTAATTTTATTAAATTTTATTATAAATATATTTTTTAAATAACTACAAATTTTCCTAGTGTGCATCAAACTATTTCACTCAATTCCAAGGAAAAACAGGTCAAAAATCAGCCAAAAAGCCGATTGTCGTGTAGATCAAATGTTGTTGAGTTCAAAGTTTCATGTTTTTTGAGAAAAGTATTGCCGCTTGGCATAGGAGGGGATTCACGAACTAACAGTTTCAACAATTGAGTAAATCTTTCAAATGAGAACTATCATCGACCGAAAAATTCTTGAGAATTAAAAGACAGTTATGCTAGCTATCTTTTTCCAAAAGATGAGAGCTGGTTATGTTTCTCATGAATTATAGAACATAAATCTTATAAGTTTATGATTTCCATAAATATATTTATAATTTAGTTATGTCACACTAAGTTATTGGCGGATTATTTAGACAAAGTTTTTGAGATTTTTTAGTGAATGAATTTTTCTCTGAAATTTTACATTTATTTTTTTGTTTTTTTAATTTTTATAAATCATATAAAATAAAAAAAAAATTAATTTTTTTTATAATACATTACTTAGATAAAACTACACTTACAATTTTTTTTTTAAGTTTTACTATGTATTATTTTTTAGAAAAGTTTTTGAAATTTTTGTTTACCTGATTTTATATCGTATTGAAATATTTTATTGAAATCTATCTCTCTTTTTCTTCCCTTGATCCTCATATTTTACAAAATATTGAGAAAAATAAATTTAAAATTATTATTTAAAAATAATATTAAAAAATAATATTGAGATTTATATAATATGTTAAATAAAATTATATTTTTAAACTAAAATATTTTGGTTATAAAATAAAACTTATTTTTATATTTAAAATTTACTTGAAATGTAAAATGATTAATTTAAAATTTTTAAATTATAAATTGTGTTAAATATTAAAAAAAAGGAAATTTACATATAGAACATTGAATTCACCACAAATTACGTATTTCACCATCGTTTAGTAAATATTACGCATATCACACTCTGCTTATAATAAAAATATTACAATAAAAATGTAAAACTCATAAGCAAAATGTGATATGCGTAATATTTACTAAACGATGATAAAATGCGTAATTTGTGATGAATTTAATATTCTGTATGTAAATTCCCAAAAAAAAAAAGGGATTATGATCCAATAACTTATGTGCCTTTTTATGGCAATTGAATCAAGAGTCAATCTTAGTGAATTTTTTCACTATCAAAGAAAAAAAAAAATGAATTTTTACAAAAAACTATACTTAAATTTATTTATATTATTATGTTTTTTACAGTCTGAAGATGATCACCCTAACTATATGAATGTTAATTATTAATTATATCTAACAAGTTTAAGCTATTTTTTTCTATCAAAAAAAGTTTAATCTATTCTACATATAAAACAATATTTTGCCATTAAAAAAATAGATTTTTTTTTCTGGCCAAAAGAAATTTTTACAAAGCTAACCATTTTTTAAATTAAGCTAATTCATTTGTTAAATCCGATATCCAATCGTTAATTAAGCTATTTCATTTATTGCATCCAATATCCAATCGTTGGCACTATTTAGCATATTTATAATTCAATAAAAATGAAAAAAATTTATATCAATCACCTCAAAAAAATCTTTTTATAAGCGATTACCCTTAAGTCAAATATTTATATATAATACTCCTAAATCCAATATTTATAAATGGTACTCCATATTTTAAATGTGAATTTACATACAACAACCTCACTTTAATTTTTATTTGGGGTGTCATCTGTAAATATTAGACTCAAGTGTTGCTACATATAAATATTTGACTTCGGAGGTGTTGCCTGTAATAAAAGCTTCTTTAGAGATGACAAATACAAATTCCCCTAAATATAAATTTAGATTAAAATATGATAAACATCCACAAATATTTTTTTATATAATTGTTAAGCGAAAAAAATCAACGTATCATTTACTCATAACACGTGGAGAGGTTTGACTGAATCTCCAAGTAGTGTCAATTGAACAAGGTTCTCGAACAACCCAGGTGGCTTGCTAGGATTAAGGTCCCCTAGACAAACAGTGCGAAACTGGTCGAACGATTGTGTTAAATAATCGACTAGTCAGTAAACATTTGTCATATCATATTCATCCTTAAGATGTGATAATCCTCCTAGGGACAATAAAAATATATCTCATTAATATCTGAGTTGTCAAACGGCTTGGGCAGGTTCAGCTACAGCCACGCCACTCACCTACTGTCTCATTAATAAAGCCTATCTAATTTACCTAATCTCATACACTACTTTCTCACTATAAATAACCTTATTTATAACGACAAGGAGGATTCTGATTCAAACGCTATGAGGAGAGAGATTTGTCAAGCACTGTTCACCCATAGTTCGCCTACAATTCCATAGCTCTGTTCAATCAGCATTTTTTTTCCTCCAGAAAAACTTCCCTAGACAACCAGTAGCTTTCATCTCTCTCTTCCACTCCTTCCACGAGAAATCACTAGAAAAGCTCTTTTAAAGAAATCGGCCCATAGAATTATGGGCCGCTACAAAATTAGGCCCATAAAGTTGCCACCTACACAACAACATATGCTCAGAAAACTATTAATTAGGTCTAATGTTTATCCCTAGGTATAAAGCTTCACGCTTTTGACAACTTTATCAATTAATTAATAATAGCAAAATTACATGTCACTCCTAAAAAAAATTTACTTATTTAATGCCTAAATTATTTATTTATATATATATATATCATTATATTTCTTTAAATGCATAATTATGAATTGCAACCCTTCGTATTAACGAAGGGACAATTCATGCTCGATGAAGGAAGTATAATTTGTAAGTTATATATTAAAAATTAAGATTACAATCCATTTCATCATTAATTAATCATTAGTATGTTGTTGACTGATATATAATACTATGATTGATGCATTCCCAATTATTTATCGAGACAATTTTTATCTATAAGAGGAAAGGTACTTGTCACGACTTATCACATCTACTTGACATTTACAATCGCTCGTGCTAGTTTCACGCTAGGATTATTTATCGAAACAATTTTTAGGGAGTAAATTCTATATTCATGAGATAGTTATTCAATGCACGGACTATTTCATGTATCTCCCTAAGGTCGTGCCCTCATTTCATATTGGTCCTCCTAACTTGAACTCAAATATTGTAAAATAGCTATTTTAGCTTTCATTAAGAAATCTATGATCTCAGACTTCTTCTACTCGTGAACCACAATTGATCATTCTTTTAAATTAAATTATTATAAATTTTCATATGAAAACAATGCTAGAAAATATCAATTTTTTTAGAATACTTTCAAATAAACATGGCAATTTATTTCGAATATCATATAGAGGGAGATGGTATAGGCCGAACGAGATAAAAGTGCGGAAAGGAGGATACTGCTGACACAATTGGCATCAATTAATGATATTGTCGATTGCCCCGAGTGACAAGTGAATATAGATCTGTGCTCCGGCCTTCACTTGCCAAAAAAACAAAAGAAAAAAAATAATAATCTCAGATTTTCATCAAAATTAAACAAAAATAATAGAATAATTTCGAAAGTTACAACAACAAATTATTGAAATTTAAATATGTTAAATCGTGTATCACTTTGTCAATAGAATCTACTTAAAGGACCCATCAATAATTTATGCGAATAAGAATGTATTTTACACTTTTAAATAACAATTTTTATTCAATGTCTTATGCACCATGAGACCAAGTTCATTTGAAAATTTAATTGGTTAAATTTCAAAAAAAAAAAAATGGTTGGGCTTGGTCCGGCTTGATACGACTCGGTCAAGGTGGCCTAAATTGGCGCCATGGGGCACCCAAATGGCTCGCAGTTTGGACCCACATGAGCCATGGTCCGCTCGGTCTCTTTCTTGAGTATCTTTCAAGCAAGTGAATTCCAGCTTACCTGACATTTACTTAGAATAATATTAAGGGTAAATTATATCCAGGTCTCTGAATTTAAAACTTAATGACATACAGATCCAAATTTTTAAAATTATAATATTAAGGTCCCTGAGTTTTAATAAATTATCAAATAGGTCCTTTTTTATTTTTTTATTATTAAATTTTTTTAAAATTACCATTATACTCCTCCTCCTCTATTAAAATCTTAAAACTCATTTAATAATTTTTTAAAACTTAAGAACTTCGATGTTATATGTAGACCTGTGCGTTATTAAACTTTAAATTCAAAAACTTAAGTGTAATTTATCCTAATATTAATTTATTATAAGAAAATGCAAGATACAATTCAGACCAATTAAAATCACATGGAATGGAGGCATACATATATAACAACAAAACAATATAATTTTAATTTGAATTTATATTTTTGTTATGTGTTGAATGGAATTTCACACATGAACTATTAGAAATGCGCATCAGCAGTTGTTTCGTATTAACAATTCTACAGCGAGTTGGGGTAAGATTAACTCGTACTCATTTATTTGTCTCTAATCTTAATAATTTCTTTCTTAATAAATGGTATCATATTAGACGATCTGACTGGAACGAAAAGATTTATGTGGCCGTCTCATAAGCCGTCTCCTCATGCCACAATTCGGCAAGAAATATGTAAGTGGATTACTCTCGATGTGACTTTGGGTGATTAAATAAGTTGTAGATGTGAATATAATGGATTTATTAAAATTGATTATTAGTTAGATGGGTAAAAATTAATATGTATGGATTCTCATATAAAAAGAAAATTATTGTAAATACATGTAAAAAATTATCCTATATTGATAGTTAGTTAGCATTAGCATGTGCTTTTAAGTTAATATACGTGTCAATTTACCTAAATATTAAGTCGCACTTATGCTGAAAATTTCTTCTCTTAGACTTATAATCGATACTTTGCACTATTATATTGATGCTTAGTTAGGTTTAATGTAACTTCATGTGATCCAATTGTATTTTTGTAAATGTTTCATTGCGTGATTCAATTGTAGAAGTATGTCTGCATTAGCTTTAGAAAAATCGTATAATTTGAGTATTTCTTAGAAGATACTATTTTAGTACTACTCCAATTCAGGCACGTTTAAGCCTTGTTTGTCATGAACTCATTTTTGAGCAAAAAATATCTTAATAATATTTTAAATTTATTATAAATTTTAATAACTTTATTTCACATCCAACACAAATTTCAACCTTAAAAATCAATTTTATTTCACATCCAACACAAATTTTAACTTTAAAATCAATTTTATTTCACATCCTACACACCTCCCAATATTAAAATAAATTTTTTTCTCATCAACTCTATAAAATAAAATATTTTCTCTTTCCTTACCCAAATTCATCCTCCAACCAAACAAACCCTTAACTATAGAATTTTTCATCATTAGCATCACGATTTTACCCCAAAATACGTCTCTACTATTTGAAATCATGTTATCTACTCATACAACTTAAGATCTCTCTTACTTTTCGATATGGAATAATTCATTTTTGTCCCCCTCTCATCACTTATTATTCAGCCTAGAAGCCTGCCATTAGCCGCACTTTATCTCAGTAATTTGTTCCTCTTAAGATATCACTTGACGTGCACTCCCCCCTCTTCAAATATAAGTGTCACATTTAATCTTACTTGATTTAAACTGTTCATATGAGCAATTTTTTAATAATTTTTTGTCATATAAAAATTTTCAAATGTCACATATGTTAGTAATAATATTATAAAATAATTAATAGAATAATTCGTCTGTGTGATAACTTTGATGATGTTTTAGTTCCATAATTATATTGAAACCTTTCTTTTTTTTTTAATTAATGCATTTACATAATAATAATGCTATTCTCGAGTGAATTTGCCTCCACCATTACTCAAAGATTTTTTATGTGTGTGTCAAGCTAAATTGACATGTTTACAAAGTTTGATTTCAATAATTCAAACGTTAAACATTTAGCTATGGGCCTGCATGCAAAACGTTGGAATTATATAATATTCTTGCCGTAATATTTACGATACGTTTATTTTAATAAAGTAGAATAAGATCAAAATAAAATTATCATTATATAAAAATTGAATTATTATTTCAAAAAAATAAAATAATAATTATTTTATTTACTTGAATAAAATTAAATATGAAATAAGAGATGAATAGAAAAAATACTAAAATATTTATAAATATAATTTAAAAAAATTTTATGCTATTTATTATTATTAAATTTAATTTTACATAAATAATTAGATAAATGTAATTTAAATGAGTATACATATATATATATATATATAATATACATATAAAGATGCTTGCATATATATATATATGAAAAAAAATAATTTTGAAATAATACTTTTAGCCAATAAAAAATAGTTAAGAAATAGTTATGCCTTGAGTAGAGAAACAAAATGACTATTATGTGTAATGTGGAATAGAAATTTTTATAGAATAACTATATATTTTATCAAAGTAAATATAAAAATGGTATTCTGTAAAGCATAAGAGAACTAGAATGAAATAGTCATTTCATTTAAGTAAATACGCTTTTTAAATTTAAATGTCAAATATATAAATATATTTGATAATTTTATAATATATAATTATATAATTATTCCATGTTACTCAATTTTATGAACATAAATCTTTCTGGTTATTAATTGGAGAATAAAAATAGATAAAGATCAAAGATTGGACTAGTATTTCTGAGCAATCTCCTAATATTGGTCATTCACACAACATTGTCGTGGCGGCTCATGTTGAAGAGGTAGAGTGATTACCGAGTAATATTCTGAGAGAAAAAATTATTAAATTAAAATACAACTCGTAATAGGCTTATAAATTGAATAATGAGAAAAGCACAAAAATGAATTATACCAGTTGTATAATTAAATAATATGATCTCAAATAGCGGAGGCATCTTTTGAAGCAAAACTGTGAGGCTAATTATCAGTAACTCTAAAGTTAAATATGCGTAAGCTAGAATAATACTGAGATAGGTTATTCTTTTAAAAAGTACTTAAGTCATATAATTCCCTAAAGGCAAAGAAAATAATACTTCTATATTTGAATTATGGGATGCTATAATATAGATTTAAAGCTAACCTCCCACAGCATGATGTGGTTCAAAAGTGAACTAGGTGAAAGTTGGTAACCCTGTGATAACTTATGGCTGAAGAAGACAAAAAGTGATTGTTGAATAATGTCTTAAGAGAAAGTAATCATTAAAGAAAAGTGTTTTTCTTAGCATACTTCTGGGCCGAATAATTAATAAGAGAGAAACAAAAATGAATCGTACCACATCGAAAAGAAGGGAGTTTCTGAGATGTATAAGTAAGAAATTTTATAATTAAACATGCTTGAAATGGAGTAGTATTGAGATGAGTGATTCTCGTGAGAAGTACTCAAATAACATAATTCTCTAAAGTCAAAGCGAATAATACTTTTATATTTAGGTCACACGATATTATAATTATGCTCAAACATACCTTTAGCTGATCGTCCACCCATGAATGATCGATTCAACAACATTTGATGGATACCATTACGACTCTAATCATCCAGAAGTTGTGACCTCAACTCTAGCGCCTTCACTCACCTGAAGCTATTTATTTCCTCTACATGGCTCTCATGTGAATTATTTCCCCGCTATCATAATTGGATGTGAAATAAAGTGAAATAATTCTTTTATATTTGTATTGGATGTGAAATAAAGTTGATTTTTAAGGTTGAAATTTATATTAGATGTGAAATAAAATTATTAAAATTTATAATAAATTTAAAATATTATTAAAAAATATTTTTGCTCATTTTTGAGCTCATGCCAAATATGCCCACAGGAACCATCAAGATGATAGTAGTTGGGCCAAAATTCTATGAACATATGCATATTTTTCCTTTTTGGGAATCTTGAGTTCATACTTATCTCTTTATATTCTAGCTCACTTGTGCTCTTCTCGCACTAAATGCATTCTCTTTAAGTTTTTCAAAGTCATCATTATTTTCTCTAATTCTCTTAATATTTCGATGATCTTTTTTAATATTTTAATTGTTTTCTTTTATTCTTTTATTTCACTAATCTCGAGGCATCTTTTCATGCTTTGAGAGAGGAACTCATTAGGTGATTGAGCTAAAGTTTCACGACAAAATCGTACATCAATAGTTAGTTTTAATATAAAAATAAAAATGTACCACTGGGTTGTGTTCGTTTGCAAAGGATGAGGGTAAGTTTTAATTGAGAATTATGTATGATACTAAATAAAATTAATTATTAAATTAGAAATATATGAGCAATATGATAACATTAATTATTATTTTGATATACATAAAAAATATAAAATAATATTATTTTTTTTTGAAAAAATGGTATTATAATTGAATCACTTAAATGAAAATTTAACGTGAAATTAAAGAAAAATGAAATAATACAAAGTTCAAAAAATCAAACAAAAAATCCTAAGCGTCCGTCCATGCACTTATCGGTATTTTACCCTCAGAATAATTAGCAGATTTGAAATATTCTTTTTTTCTACGAATTATTTGAAATATTCTTTTTTTCTATGAATTATTTGAAATATTCGGATTAATTTCTATCAGAGTTTAAATTTCACGTATTGTTCAAAATTTTTAAATCATTTTATAAGTATCTAAATTTGATCCTAAAAATCATCTTTAGCTGGGCATCAATCAGAAAAGGCCAAATTTAATTACAATTATATGCTTCCAATTCAAATTTTCTTTTAATATTATTAGAATTATATATTGGTTTTAAATATTATTCAACTAATTAAGTTCTAAAAAAGCAAAAATATACCACATTAATGATTTTTATTGCAGTGAAGGCCGGCAATTCGAGTGCTAAAAATAATATATTAAATAACTTAATTGTAAACATCCAAAAGAATATTATATTTAAAGATTTAAATTATATATATTCCGGTTCATATATCGATCCAAAATGGGGGGAATTTCAATTTTTTCTCAAAATTTCAAAATAGACCATGTCATAAAATTGGGATTATAATATATATATATATATA
>JAEMOT010000567.1:7265-68996 GCA_019297695.1 Apostasia ramifera
TTTTGGTCCTCGCGCCAAACAGGGCTAATGTGAGGCCTGCGCAGTACAATTATGTTAAGAACGGTGACTTCTGGACAATTTGACTTGGGTCCGCCAACATTTGCTGTTCAACACAAAATGTGCAATTCTAGCATGGTTTTCCCTTGCTCCAATCGGTCATGACCCGTGTACGTTCTAGATCTTCATAAAACGATGCGCATAAGCCTAACGAAGCATTTCAAACAGAGAAATTATTAGGTGGCAATTAAAGCATTCAATATTACAATGAATAATACTACATATCCCCAATAAATAACTCAAAAAAGGTATTTGTCAATGTGGTACTATTGGAACATAAATATCACATAAAAAACTTTAATTGAATTTAAAGTTTAAAGTTATTTATTGGAGCTATAAATTATTTTTCTATTACGATTACAAATCAAACTTATTGATGCACAATAGTTAAAGAATTGCAATTAATGATCATTAGTCCCAATGTTACTTGAAATTTGAATGTTCACGGGCAACAACATGCCTTTTAATTAGTACTACTCGACTACCATTCTCTTGTATTTGGTAATTATAACGTAAATTGACACTAATTTGTCATTAATTATAAACATACTATCTAATTTCTATATACTTAGATCTACAAAGTTTTGGCTTCATGAGCCAAATAAATCTTATTTGAATAATATTGTATTAACCGAATTATATTACTTTTATTGAATACATAATAAAAATAATATTCGAATAGAAAAGAATTATATTTCTAAAAATAGCTTTTTTATTTTTTTCTAAACATGATATTTAAATATCATAAACTAATTAGAGCATGTTTTGAGAACATATTATTTGTATTTAAATATTATTTTGTTCAAAAAATTGTTAAGCTCTAGTATATGTAGTCAATATTGTATTTTTATATATACTATATACTAAGTATACGATTTAATAATATGTGTGCAACTTTATTGCTTTAAATATCTTTTAATTGTACTTTTTTAGTAAGTTCATATAATAGGTACACAATGATCATATTTAAATATCATAACAAAGTATTCATTGAAAATATAAAGTATTATAAAGACAAATATACATGCTATAGATGATGTTAAACATAAAGTATCATTCAAATTAGACATCATTAAATTTGAATTAACGTTTATAAAAAAAATAATGAAAATACTAAACCCTAGATTTCACACCCACCACATGCCACATTGAGAACCATAGCAACCCTAGTTTGGTCAGACGCATTTTAAAATAGACTTGATTATATCTCAAAAGAATTGGGATCTCGTTAACCTATATGACTATAGTTACTCTCCTATCTTATTGGGATCTCTCTCTGGTGTGAGTCAAAGTCAACTTAAATAATTTTGTACGAGCAAATGATAGGGCCAGGTAACAGCAATTTTTACGATCACTAAGGAGTTTTCTTAGGAGTTGTAAGTACTAAATTGTTCACGAAAACAATCAAAGTGATGAGACCGAAGGAACTATAGAGGCAGTGAGGCTAGCTAGTACCTAAGCAGATAGAATACATGCCATCTGGTTGGAGGGTGATCATATCATCGTTATATGGAATATTTTGCTTTTAAAACATAGACCTATTGGAAGTAGCTTATCACCTGAGTTTTTGATTTTTTGAGTGTCTTTAGAGCACATAAGATTACATATATACATACACACAAATTTGTCAGTGAGGAGACTGACTTTATAATTTCTTTTATTTGTGTAATTAATATAGGATGGAATTAATGTATATTTCTCCCACTTAATTGTTATGTGATTTTTAATGAGTATCAGGATTATTATACTTAATATACTTATTTTGCTTTTTATAATATTTTAGACTGCATTTCAGAAAGAACATATCGTTATACTATTTTAATCAATTATACTTGACATCAATATAAGATATTATATGCTGATTTGGCTTGGTACACGATTCTTCTATCTAAGAATGTCTCATAAGAGGGTTCTATCATTATATTTAAACATTAGAGACTCCATTATATATGAATATTATGTCTAAGTTTAGTTAGAGAAAAAAAATTATAATTTTTTGAAAAATTTGAATGATAAGAAATAAAAGAAATTAGTTATATAAAAATATATTGAATAGAAAATAAAATTAATTAGCATAATGAGAATCATATAAGAAGTAAAATAAAATAATTATTTAACTTTAAGATTTATGTGAAATAAAATATAACATAAATTTTTAATATTTTTATAAATAAAATAAAACTTTTTTAGTCATAATTTTTTAACTATTTAGCTATTGATGTTATTTTTTTTTCATATATGTGAAGAACATTTAAAATAAAAGTTAGGGAGCATTTAGTTCAATTTTATCTTGATGTTATATTATGTTATTCAGAAAAAATAATTATTTAATTTAATAACATATATAAATAATTTTTTATCAAATTATAGAATTATTAGTCAAAAATGACATATAAATATCATGACATCTAAATTATATGACATAATACTAACATAATAACGAATCAGATACTCTCTTAGTTTTGGGAGTTTAATTATTTTTTTTTTTAATTTTTTATTATATCTTTTTAGCTATTGAAAAGTGAGATTTTTTTTAAAATTTATTTATGTAATTGTGGTGCATAATATATCTAATTGACTGTTTTTTACATCACTCAATTGTTATTTGCCTTTTTCTCGTTTGGTTTGAGGTGAGATTTTTGCTCAACACAAAGTTCAATTATAAAAAATTAATTTTATTTTATATTCAATATAAATACGAATATTAGAATTAAAAATATTTTATATTTCATATATTTTTTAATAATAAAATAAATTTTTATTTTATTAAAATTTAAAAATAAAATAATTATTTTTATAACTAAAAAATAGTTCGCACGAAATGAGGGAAGAGGGAACCCCTATGGAAGTGTTCCCTACCGTATCACTCCGCTGGCCCACCAAAACACCAGAGCACCGGGGCCCACCGCCTCCCTCCCCGCTAAAGTAATCTCAAAAAGGCACCGCGGCGGGCCCCATGGCACCCACCAGTCGCAATACCTTCCCCGCTAGATAAATCCCCGCCGGACATTCATCCTGCCCGGCTCCCAATCCTCCATGGCCCTCTCCTCCCGCCAGCTCCTCCTCCACAGCGCCTTCGCCGGCCATCCCACCTCCGCCGATGATCCGTCTGCCTCCGGCGGACCGGGCTTCGACTCCAACGTCGTCACAATACTTGCCGTCCTCTTCTGCGCTGTCATCTTCGCCCTCGGAATCAACTCCGTCGTCCGCTGCGCCCTCCGCTCCTCTGGCCAGCCCGACCCGCTGAACCTCGCAGTCGCCGCCAGCCGCCGGCGGGCAATCCGGAAGCTCCCGGTCGAGTTGTACTCAGTTGGACCGGATCAAACCGGTTCCGGTTCGGAATGCGTGATCTGTTTGGGTGAAATCCGGCCCGGAGAGCGGGTCCGGCAGCTGCCCAAGTGCAGGCACGTGTTCCACGTGCGGTGCGTCGACCAGTGGCTCCTAGTCCGGCCGTCCTGCCCGGTCTGCCGGCAGTGCCTCTTTGGCGCCAACCATACGAGCTCCGGCTGCGCTGAGCCGGAGCCGGCGGTCCGAGCCGCGGTTCAGCCTTTGGAGGCGGAAGGTTTGGCTACTGCCTACATGCTGTAGCTTTGTGTTTTTTTTTCTTTTCTTTTTCTTTTCCCTTCTTTTTGCTTGATAGAACATGCTGTAGCAGTTTTACTGTGTTACATTATTTCATCCGAAATAGGTAATTCGTGAGGATCTGTTTATCTTTTCGAATATTTTATTTATCTCGACATCATTTTGGTACATCAATTTTTAGAATCCGTTAATTTGAACTCTCAATTCTAAAAGTTGTTAATATTTGGATTATTCTACGATACAAAAGTTTTTTTTTTGAAATATCTCGAGATCATGGATAGCAGCAATTATAAAAAATACGTTAAATTACATCCTTTTAAGATGTTATAAAAATTAATGAAAATGTAGTACTTTCTCTTGAATAGGTCCTTGACCTTTCTTTTAGGACGTTGGAGCTTAATATTGTGATTGATCTAGAAAAGTCCTAACTGTGAATAAAACAGGCTTGTTGAACTACCCTAGCTAGATTGCTCCCAAGTACTAGTAATGGTTGCTATAGTAGAGGGGTCGGCTAAAACTTGACCTTGTGATTACCCCTAAGTATCCTCCATGATTAACTAGATTGCACCTACTTAGGGCTGTTATCGGGCCGATTTCGAACGAGTTAAACTCAACTCGAAATCGAAAATTTCGAGCTCGACTCGGCTCGAAATCGGTCCAAAATTGAAATGGGATATGATTCGAGCTGGCTCGGCTCGAAATGACTCGATTTCGAGCCGGTCGAATCAGCTCGGAATTGTAAAAAAAATGTCGAAATGTTATGTATTTAAGAGGATTTGATCCCTAAACCTTGAAGAAAATAAACCTTAAATCTACTATACTCTACCACCAAACCACTAACTAAATTATATAAAGTGATAATTTATTTATGTATATATTAATATTATTTATGCTATATATATAATTTCGAGTCAAATCGAATCATGTTTCGAGCGAGCTAGGGCCAACTCGAAATTGATTCGAAATGAACTTCGAGCCAAAATCCTTAGCTCATGATTCTATTCATTTTGAGTCGATTCAAAAGTCGAACGAGTTCCGAGCGAGTTTCGAGTTTCGGATATTTTTAACACCCCTACACCTACTACAATACTCCCAGATTGTCTCTTAGTTTTGATATTATTTACTCTTGATTTGGGTCTTCCTTGCTCTCTTGGCCTAATTGATTGATTGCACGTTGAATCTATTGTAGAATCTTTATTGAGCCACCTTCGATCCAAACTCCTATTAACTCCATTGCACGTGGAGGATTCTATGGATGTAAAGAATAGATACTTGGCTTCAAGGGAGTAAATTGGCTTCAATGTCTCTTAGGATAGCTCCTCTCATACAAGTTTATGTTTGGGATGGTCGTTGCAGTGGCTTCACCTAAGAGAATCTATATTTCTTGTGTCTTTGCATTCCGAGCATCTCATTTTCATAGCTTCAAGTTATGATTGCCTGTTCTTCCTATTATGGTTGGTCACCTTCGCAATTATCTCCGACTTAACTTGCGATAATGAGACCGTTATGAAAATAAAACAATTTGGTCCTCTTGAGTGGATGCTCCTTATGTACTTTGGTATAGATTCCTTAAAGCTAAGGCAGAAGGTCCATTCTTATTTGATTAATTCATAACCCTACAAAAAGGGGCTTATTTGCGAGAGTCTATATTAAAATTTGATGTGAAAAGAATTAGGGCCTATATATATGTTCATAAAAAGACCATTAATGAGGTGGGAGCTTGGAGTCATATGTATTAGATTGGAGGGGTAACTCATCCCCAAGAAGTGACCTACATATGTACACACCCCTAGTTTGAGAGAGGATTAGGGCATTTTTCGAATGGGCAATCAGTTCAGCACTAAGCAGAAAAATATGCTATTTTTTTTATAGAAAACTAAAAGGCGAGTTTTAAAGTCGTATTCAAACAAGATAGAGGAGCTTGATGAGCTCATAAAAAGAAGAAGGGAAGAAGAGAGAAGAAAAGTAAGGGCCCAATATGCCTACAAAGCCACTTAAATTTTTTTACGGCCTTGGAAGACTAAAATTAATGAGGAATTGAGATCGAACTTTTTTCAATAAAAATTGGATTAAATTGTAATCAAATTAAAAAATTTGAATTCAATTATTAGATGATGAAAATATTTTTTTTTATATCTAGACGAAGAAAAAACTACAGAAGGCTGAAAATATAAAAATTATCATTTTGTTAACTTTTGGGCGAGGTACAATGACAATAATAATAACAATTAAATCTTAATCATATTAGGTAGGTTTAGTTATATGAATAAAATTTAATAATTTAATTTTTCTAGCTAAAATTTTTAGGTAGAGTGTGAGAGATGCTTTTTTAAATTGAAGTATTTTTAATTAATTAATTAATAATATGAGCATAATTAATAAAAAATTAACAAAGGGAGCATGTTTTGGACGGCGTTAATTTCCTGTTGTTAATTAAGAAGTCGCTCTCACACCGGGCGTCTTCTTTTTTAAAAAAATTAAAAGAATAATTTAATTAATTAAAAATGCTTCAATTTAATGGACATTTGAGGTGAGATTTTATATTTTTTTGTATTATTTTATAATTAAATATTTTATTAAAAATAAAATTCTAAATTAATAATATTCAAACAAAGTAAATTAAATTTATTATTTAAATAAATTAGAACTCTTATTATTTTATTTTTATTTTTATATTTAATTAATATTTTATAAATATGTTAACCAACTTTTACTTAAAATAATTTGAAGAAACGTAGTTATGAGTCAAAAAATAATTTGTTGTTATTCTTTAATTTTTTAATGTATTAGATTTAATTATCTTTTAAATTTAGCCTTGAGAGAAATACTAAATTTATTTCCAGATATATTTTTTTAAAAATCTGCGAAAAAAAAAGAAGCTATTGTGAGTTTGAAACCAAATTTTCGGTGGTTTCGGTTTTGTGGCGTTGAAGCCGTTTCATATTTCTAAAACGGATTCAGATTTATGAGATGAATCAGAATTATTTCTATTTAATTATAAAATAATACAAAAAAATATAAAGTTTCACCTCAAATGATTATTTGATTTAATTTGTTAGTTTAAAGCTGCTCAGCAAGTAGTTTATTTTAGTAATTTATATTTTTAAAATTAATATATTTAAATGTTACTTTTTTTTTACATTAATTTATTTCTTTAATTAAATGAAATTTATTATTTTAAATAAATTAAATTAAATTAAATGGAATTTATTATTTAAATAAATTAGATCTTTTAGTATCTTATTTTATTTTTATATTCAATTAATATTTTATAAATATATTAATCAACATTTATTTTAAATAATAATTTTTATTTTATAATATAAATTACAAGCTGTTTTAATTTTTTGGAAGTACTTTATATTTATTCAATATAAAATGAAATGAGAATAATTACATTCAAAAATTTGAGGTCTCAAAGTATTTTTAATTAATTAAATTAATTTTTTTAAATTTTTTTTTAAGACTGAGCGACTTCTTCTTAATAGAAGTCACCGGACACGCGGGCGATTTTTTAACTGACTATAGGAAGTTAACGTGGTCCGAAATATATTCTTTTTAATAATTTTTTTTAATTATATTTATATTATTAATTAATTAACTAAAAATGTTTGACGTAAAAAATCAATCTGGTGTGAGATCGCAAATAATAACCGCTGTCCGATCAAAATAATCAACGCTTCTTATTGGCTCAAACAGAAAGCCACGGATCGCGATCTCCGTGCTTGTTCGAAGGTGATCTTGTCCGTCGCCTCATAATCCGACGGTTATTCTTCGTCGTCGGCTCATAATCCCCAGTACACGATGGCAGCCTCCCGCCTCCGTTCCGCTCTTCTTTATATACGTGTCCGATCGCAGATTTCCCTGTCTTCCCTCCTGCTCTCTCTCAAAATCATTGACCTAATTTCTGAGATGGCGAGAACGAAGCAAACAGCGAGAAAATCTACCGGAGGGAAGGCTCCTAGGAAGCAGCTGGCGACGAAGGCTGCTCGGAAGTCTGCTCCGGCTACCGGCGGCGTCAAGAAGCCCCATAGGTTTCGGCCGGGGACTGTTGCGCTGAGGGAGATCCGTAAGTATCAGAAGAGCACCGAGCTTCTGATCCGCAAGCTTCCGTTCCAGAGGCTCGTGCGTGAGATCGCTCAAGATTTCAAGACCGATCTTCGTTTCCAGAGCTCCGCCGTCGCCGCTCTCCAGGAGGCTGCCGAGTCCTATCTCGTAACTTTGTTCGAGGATACCAACCTCTGCGCGATCCATGCCAAGAGAGTTACAATAATGCCGAAGGACATCCAACTCGCCCGCAGGATCAGAGGAGAGAGGGCGTAAGTGAAATGCGCTCATTGTTCTTCGGACCTTGTTTTTTTTTTTTTTTTCCTTTCCTCTTGCGATTCTTGAATTGTGGCGAGCTGGTGCTTAATCTTTGGTTGATGTTACATGTAGTAGTTGTCATCCATGAATTGATCACATTGCGTGCATTCTATTATACTCTCTTATTTCTTACTTGCTATTAACAATAGCAGGGGGTTTAATTGAATTTGGAATCTAAAATCAATGTAAGTTTAGAATTTGAAATTTTAAATATAGAATCTGGTAAAGTGAATTTTGATCTAATTTTTTGTTAGTTTAACTATCATTAAAAGTTAGATTTTTTTTATCAAAAACCTGAAAAATGTTACTTTTAGTTCCTGTTATTAAAATTCAAGGCTCATCTATTATTTTTTTTATCAAGTATTTCAGCAAATAGTTAACAATTTAAGTTATTATGTAACAGTTGTTTTGAAATTTTTTTTGCTTTAATGTTAATATATGCTTGTTGAATTATATGATTACTTTTGTTTTTAAAATTATATATTTTGGTGGCAAAATATTTTATTTGGATAATGGTTGCTTAAGTTATAAAGTGCAAGTGCAGTTGTTAACAGATTTAAATTGAATGATAAATTAGATGTAAAATTATTAATATTTTGAGCTATGTATATAAAATAGAATAATAATAATTTGAAGATAATATATTAATATTCGAAATAAAATATGTTCATTGCATTGAATATTATCAATAATTATAATTGTGAAATGATGTTACAATATGCTTCAATTATATTAATGGCATTGTTTGAAGTAGTGCTTTTAGAAAATTCATGAACAAATGAATATATTCAAAGAAATTATTATAATTTTGAAAATGAAGCTATTAACTATGGTTTCACATGAGAGTTCAGAAAAGTAGCGGTAATACTTGAAAATATACAATAAGTAGATATTTAATAAATCAAATTTGGTAAATTAAATTTTTTTATGATTGTAATTTTCCATCAATAGCTTATGAGTCCAATGGTTTTTCAACTAGTGTGATTGTAAATTAAATATATTATTTTCATAGATGATAATTATAAATAAAAAATAATTTTTCTTTATTTGTTAAAATGATGGGATATTTACTTATATGTTATGTCATCTAATTTTATTTATGTATTATTTATTTATTTTTAATTAATTATATTATACACACTCAAAATATTATAAAATTTATATATACATACTTGAGTTAAAACTTAATTAAAATTTATTTGAAAAAAAATATTTTAATAGTAAATTATTAAAATTTTATTTTTATTTTTAATATTATATATATATATTTTTCTTCTATGTCACATTAAAGTCCTGATTTAACTTAAAATTAATTCACATCTTGAATGTCTTTTTTTCTTGCCATTATCTAAACATTAAGGCTTTGTTTGACAATAGGTTAAAAATCATGACTAAAATTAGTCATAGCCAAAATTTTAAATTTATTTTAAAAAAAATTTAAAAAATTATTTTACATCTCATCTTACACAAATTTCAATATTAAATAATCACTTTATTTTACATTCAATATAATTTTCAATAGATCAATCAATTTTATTTTATATCTTACATAATTTTTAATATAATCAATTTACTTTATTTTACATCATACATATTTTTCAAAAATGACTAAAAATTCTATTTTTTTTCCTTATTACTAAACAGTGATTTTAAAATTTTTATTCAAAATATATTTAAATATCTTTAAAATAAGGATTTTCATTAAATGGCAATGTATTATAATGTCTAGCATAAAACAGTGGTATCAGATAAATAAAAATGAGCAGTAATTTATAACTATACAGATGACCTTAATAACACATATAACTTCAAAATGCATTGTCAATTATCACAAAAAATTGGTGTTGTCTAGAAAATTTTAATACTTGGTGAAAAACAAGTGTGTTAAAACCCACAACTACTTTCTAATCACATACAGTGCACAATTCGTCACACTTTCTATAAAGTTTGAAATAGATATTTGCCATTCTGAAATAATTCGTTTAGGTAAGGTCGGATTCAAATCAATATTAGCTACATAAAGTCATGAGATGTTAGATTGAAGGCGATAAAGATAATATTTAGTAAATGAGAGAATTTTTATAGATTATTGTATAAGTATAAATAATATTTTTATTTTTAAGAATTTATATTGTGGTATAATTATAAAATTATAAGCTAATAAGATGTATTTAATTTAGGTACTTTAAAATTCTTTGATTGGTAATGTCGTATACAATATATTTTATTCAGTATTCTGCTTAAAAAAAGGTTTTGAGCTTTAGGATGACAGGCTCTTATATACTTTGCCCTATTTAGTTGGAGGCTATTTTTGATTATGATCATAGCTAAAATAGATTTCAAATATTTTATTAAATAATTTTTTATTTTTTATTTTCAATACATAAACTTCAATTTACTTTATATTACATTCCACTTACTTTTTGACACATTATTTATAATTATTTATTTTAAAAATTATTTATAATTTATTTAAAATAAGTAAATACAAATTATATGTAAAATATAATAAAAATATATATATTATTGATTTAATAAATATGTATTAATAGATTTCAAAATTTTATACAACGTAATTATCCCATTATTTAAGATGTATAATGTTATTTAAAATTTTATAAAAAATATAATAATAATCCAATATTTTTTAATAATTTTAAATTGAGGCGGGCGACTTAAGTAAAATATCAAAATTTTTGTGCAGCTCGAAGCAACGTAATTATCCCTTTATTTAAATATATAATATTATTTTTTTTACTTTTTATTTTTATTTAGGCCTAAAGCTATGATAAAAAAATACTAATTTAAAATAATAATAATAATAAATAAGTAATTTTAATTATATTTTAAGTAAATTTTAATATACAAAAATTTATTTTATTTGACGTATTTAAATATTTTTAATAAAATTATCAATTTTATTTCATATTTTAAATCGAAATTCTCAAATACTATTATGATTTTGATTTTGGAATTAGGGCCAATGGCCTTTGTGTTAAATATTCCCATTGACTAGAGCTATTATTGGACCGATTTCGAGTGAGTTAAAGTCAATTTGAAATCAAAAATTTCGAGCTAGACTCGGCTCAAAATCGGTCTGAAATCGAAATGGGATATAATTCGAGCCGGCTCGGCTCGAAATGACTCGATTTTGAGCTGGAATCAGCTCGTAATTGTAAAAAAAATAAAAAATTATGTATTCAAGAGGATTTAATCCCTAAACCTTGAGTAAAATAAACCTTAAACCTCCTCTACTCTACCACTAAACCACTAACTAAATTATGTATAATAAAATTTTATGTATATATATATATATGTTTATATTATATATATCAATATTATTTATATTATACATATAATTTCGAGCCAAATCGAATCATGTTTCAAGCGAGCTAGGGTCAACTCAAAATTGGCTCGAAATAAACTTTGAGTCAAAATCCTTAGCTCATGATTCGATTTAAAATTTTCAAACTAATTTAAAATCGATTCAAAAATCGAATGAGTTCCGAGCGAGTTTCGAGTTCGCATAATTTTAACACCCCTACCATTGACACATTGAAGAAAAAGCTAGCAGCATGGCCAACACCTCTTATTTGTATAGGCTAATCAAGATTTAAACAAGGTAAATTACACATTAGCTCCTGAATTTAGAACTTAATATCATATAAATTTATATTTTTAAAATTATAATATGCGATCCCAAATTTTATTATAATTATCAAATAAGTTTGTTTTTATCTTTTTAATTATTAAAGTTTTTTGTAATTATCATTATACCTCTCTCTCGTATTTTTTCCCGAGCGTTGCTGTCAGCTACTAGAAGACTGCTGGAATGAGCGAGAAGACTGTCGGTAGGAGCACCCCCGTGACCGCATAGTCGGTGTAGAGGGAGGCAAGCGCGGCATGGATGTTGGCCTGCCGAACGGCCTCTGGACCATTGCGTGGCATCGGGTGCGCCGCACAAGGACTGCAGTGGTTGCGTGCATAGCCCTCCCGTAGGGCTGACAATTTTATACTAAAATCAAAAATTGCTCGAAACTCGCTCAATAAATAACTCGATTTGAACTTGAGTTATTTCGAGTCGAGTTTCGAGCTATTTAGTAAAGTCGAAATTATTTTGAGTTGATTCGAGTTTATCATGATTCATTCAAAAAAAATCGAGCTGACTCGAAATCTGCCACGCAATTTTTTTTTTTTTTGTTTCACCTCTCGCTTGTCCGCCAGCGTAGACAAGACGCAGGCAATGCGCGCGGCTCATGGTCCTCAAAAGTGGAATTTTCAGACGTGCAAGAGTAGCAAGACAGGGCCGCTGCCTCACAGAGATGCAAAGCGTCGGGCGTCGGCCTCGGGGAACTTAGGGTTGACGGTAGGCAGTTTAGCCTATTTCTTCTCATCAGTTGATTTCGGAGATACATCATTAGAGATTACCAGATCGGTAAGCTCAGAGATTCCCAAGAGAGATCCCAGTTTAAACCCCTCGCCCTGCTGAGGACGCCTTCCAGTGAGGAACCGGCATCCTCTGCTTTCGCCTAAGCTTCCTTCTTAGCGAGCTGCTTCACTTTGTCTTCAAGCCTCTTAGCAGCTTCTACTGCTTTGCAAGCTTTCTCAGCCTTTGCTTTTGCCTGCACCTCTGCGTAAGCCTTTCTTCTTCCATCCTTTGGAACAGCGCTGAAGGGAACAAATCAACAGAGCAATCTTTTGTGCTTTAACTTTGATAGTTTCTGTTTCTTGTTACTTTTTATAATAATAATTACCTACATACCACATAATTTAATTTTATTTATGTCTTATCTATTCATTCTTAGTTAATTACGCTATGCACACTTAAAATATTATAAAATTTTATATGCACATATTTTAACTTATTTTTATTATAATGAATAATCATAATTTTTTAATAACCTAACTATAGTTAGATTACAAAAAATCTAAACCGTTCATCATATTATTTTAAGGATATTTAAATATATTTTAAATGAAAATCCTAAAACCTTAATGTTTAGGTGGCGGTAAAGGAAGGAGACATCCGCGATGTGAATTGATTTTAGGACAAATCAGCGCTTTAGTGTGGTATTGAGGAAGAGAAAAATATGTATCATTAAGAGTAAAAATATAATTTTAATAATTTACTAATAGAATTTTTTTTTCAAATAGATTTTGATTAAGTTTTAACTCAAATGTGTGTATGTAAGATTTTATAATATTTTAAGTGTGCATAGCGTAATTAACTAAGAATAGATGGATAAAACATAAATAAAACTAAATTGTGTGGCATGTAGGTAATTATCCCTTTTTTATATCTTATGATATTACACTTGAGTAACAAAATAGTCCTGCTACTATATTAAACTGATGTGTCGTGATACTACACTTGATCAGAGATGCTATATTTGAAGATAAAAAATAGAGCATCTGGTCATCCCATTTAAATCAAATCAAAATTTTAATTCATCTAAGTTTCTGAGAGCCATGTCAATATTATTTTTAATTATATATATTTTTTATTTTAATTTCAATTTTTCAGTACTAGTTGTATTGGTGTATTCAATTATTAATTTATTTCTTAGTGCATTTAGCTCAATTATGCCGTATCTTTTTAATGCTTTAAATTAATCTCAAATTTAATTTTTATCAATGTCACTACTTGATAGGTTATAAGATGACACTTTTGTTTATTGGTGAATAGGTATTACTATTCTAAGAAGTAAATCAAATGATAATGATGAATGATTTTTTTAATTTTAAAATTTATTTAGAGCAAAATATTGTAAATTTATAATTTTTTTAATTTTTGTTTGTAAATGTAAAAACTACATGCATTGTATGAGAAAATTTTAATGAATTTGATATTCTATTTTTATGATTTATTATAAATTCATATAATATATAGTGTTGAGTTGTGAATTGGTCAAATGTAAATGAAATTGTTTGATATTTTTTTATTATATATTATATAGTGATTGCCATCAAATAATTTTCTCTTAATTCAATCTAAAAATTTCTTTTTTTATAAATTTTTTGAAATTATTAGAAATTTTTAAAAGTGCTTTTGTTATTATGCAATTTAAATTTATCGAAAAACTGAAATAGATTCGAAATTGAGTTAAATCAATTCGAGCTGATTCGACTCGAAATATTTCGAGTTCGAGTCTCCCTGAAATCAAAATTTTTGAGTTTGAGTATACTGAAACTCATTCGAACTCGACTCAATGCCACCCCTACCCTCGTGTGTCGTCACTCGGCAAGCGAAATGTCTGTAGCTGGTGCTCATGCCGGCATTTTTCCTGTCGCTAGAGCAGGGTGTGAGAGAAAGAAGAGAGGTGTATAATAGTAATTATAAAACATTTTAATAATAAAAAAATTGAAAAAAATTATTTGATTATTATATTAAAAATTCAGATATTTAATTTTAAAAATATAAATTTAATATTGATAAAAATTAATTTAATATTACTTTTATTTATTTTGATAATAAATAAATTGTTTTAATCTTTAATATTATTAAAATCATCTAAAGACCAAATAAGCTAGACAGACGATAATACCTATGTTTAGAAGGGTTATGCAAGTGTATTTATTTCAGTATGTTTGATGCCTATGTTTAGGGCTATTATCAGACTGATTTTGAGCGAGTCAAAGGTAACTCGAAATCAAAACTTTCGAGCTGGCTCGGCTCGAAATGATTCAATTTTGAGTTATTCCGAATCATGATTCTAATTGGCTCGTAATTATAAAAAAATATAAAAATATTATGTGTCTAAGAAGAATTGATCCTTAAATTTAAAAAAAAATGAACCTTAAAACTTACGCTACTCTAACTATATAACAACATTTTATTTATATATATTTATATTATATATCAAAATTATTTATGTTCTACGTATAATTACGAGCCAAATCGCATCATATTTCAAGCAAGCTAAGACCAATTCGAAATTGACTCGAAATGAACTTCAAGCCAAAATCCCTAGCTCATGATTCGATTCAAAATTTTCGAATTAATTTCAAATCAATTCAAAAATCGAACGAGTTCTAAATTTCAGATCTTTTTAACACCCCTGCCCATGTTTACATAAAATTTTATATTGGAATTATAATTAACAGAAATTCAATCACGCACCAAAGCGTCATCATTCAAAAACCACAGGTCCTTCCAAACAAATGATCTGTATTTCACTCAATTATGTGAACTTTATCATCAGCAAAATTATTAATAATAAAATTTTCAACATTCAGTACTGAAAAACATAATATATTTTGTTTAACCCAGTTGATAAAAAGCTCTGATTAACATTAGATTTTGTTTATTAAATGAGTCAAATTCAGGCAAATATTGGGTTGCCTGAATCAAATTCATCAACCTGATATAAGCCCCTAAATGCTAAAAGCCAAATTGACATTCCTTACTTCATGAGAGTAAGAACAATATGGAGGAGAACACTATCAATCCAGATTCTGAATAGAGTGAGCACCTTTTTAGCAACTGTCCATCCTCAAAAGAACACCTCCAAGGGTTCACACTTCAGGCTCAAGAGGGAGCAGGACCCACCATCGCCGCCGCCGATGCCGCTCGCTCTTCGGGGGTGAATGGGATTGGCTTTGTTGGGGCCGGCAGGCGGCCAATGCTGTCGACCTTATCCCGCAGCTTCGGTGGCGGCCTCGCCGGCTTCGGCAGTAGCCGTCTCTTCTTCTCAAACCATTCGGGCTTGAGTAGTGCCCTCAGTCCCAGCTTGTTGTAATGAACTCTCCTCACGGAACCACCAAGAGCCTCCACTGCTGCTTTGGCCCTGGCTGTGACTCTTGATACCTGCATAAATTGCACAGCACATGGAAATGCAATATTAAGTGCTGAACACAAAATCTTATTCGTTACATTTAAAAAATAAATAAATATTACAGAAACACTTTTATTTGAAACTAAAGATATTCTATTTTGTATTATCCAAAAAAAAATTCTATTTTGTTCAAAAAAAAGATATTATATTTGGGTCAATTTCTTGTCTTGCTACAACTAATTCTTCTTTATTCTACATAGTAACAATATATGTACTTCAATATGTATAAAATTTGATAATTAACTTAATAAGTTGAATACATAATAAAACATTTTTAATGTTTTTAATTGAATGACAGATGATCTAGTGAAGGAATCAAAAAGCAGTAATGTTTGACCAGATGGTCTGGTCCTCCTTACCAGATAGTTTGATTAGTATATGGAAAACTCAACGGTTTGTTTTTTGAAAATTGGGCAGTCCAATCATGCAACCAAACAATCCGATTTGTTTGCAAAATTAATTTGAACATTAATTTTCAAAAGTCACCAAATCTCTTCCAATTCAAGCTTAACGGTCAAAAGAGCTTGGAATAAGACTGGGATCACTATAAATTAACCTTTTAGCCGGAGAAATTAAAGTAGATCCTTAGTTCTTTTACATCAAAAAGCGATCTTACAAGTGCTCAAATCAACAAAACACATCTTCGATCTTAACAAGCTTACATCATCATTCGAATTAGAGGTTTTTAAAGCTACGAACTTTTCTATTCTGTTTATAGAGCTCCTCACTGTACTCATCTTCTTTTCAAGAAAGCTTTCTATTGCATTCTTTTCTTTCTATATTTCTTTAACCAAGGTTAAGGGTGACTTTGGGGGAAGCTTAGTGCTAGCCATATAAGAATGGTTGAGAGTAGATCTAACCCTCTATGAGGAAATATCAGATCATGCCATTTAGAAGAAAAGATCATATTTAAAAGGCTTTTACGCCCACGTTAGTGCGAAGGAGGGTTTACTTGAGTAACATAGGCCTTAAGTGTTGTAACTATACTGTTATCCGACACAATACTAGTGTGGTTTATACAAATTTGGGTAGTATTTCAATCAAGAAATATAAGAAGAAACAAATAATAACTCTATTTTAATGTAAAATAATAAAGCATAGACTTAAGTGTTGTAACCATTTAAAATAGAAAATAAAACATGCACCAGTGGAACAGATAGTAAAATTTTGTGACAAAAATATGAAGAAAAGTAAGTAGAAAAAAAAACAAAAACTTAACTATTGTTATTAAATAATAATAATAGAATAAACATTATTTTGGACAAGAACAACAAGAATTTAATTAAAGAAGCCAGTCAAAGTAATTGGAATAAAGCTACATATTATGATGTCTTTTTGAATGTTTGTATGCTGTTTTCCTCATGATATAAGGATAGCGCAATAAATATTTGCGAGGTAAAATAATTTGCCCATTCAACAAGACAAGCATGCAAAGATTCAAAACAATGCAGTTTTGGTATTAAAAAACAACGAAACTTACCTCAAGGTGAATTGGCCATTTGATGAGTTCAGCACCACGGCCCATGAGCCGAACACCATCTTCAATTTGCTTCCCTATGGCACCAGTTTCCTGCAAAATAATATAAAGGTTACAATCAATCCAAAATAACACAGCATGAAAAGTACATTAGGAGAATGACGCAGCTTGAAACCTTGAGGGTTTTCATTGTTATCAGTTCTCCAGAGTCTATCTTGCCAGCATTAATGAGCTTTGCAATCTTCCCCAATCCTACTGGCTGTTAGTCAAAGGGAAGTAGAAATTATTCACTAGTACTGTTATATGTAATTCATTTACATATACATAAATTGGCAGTCTTATTTTAAGATTAAAGGAAATAAGAGAAAAAAAAAGGCTGATGACATCTGAACACATTGATAAAAATTTAAAAAAAAAAAGAACTAGGACTCACAGAAATTGTTGTGAGATTAAGAATGCAATCTTACCATGATAACCATGGCCAAGAAACCCTCTACCAAACTTTCATCAATTATTAACTTGGGGTAAGAAGTTTAAGAATTTTTAGTTTATTCAATTACTTTCATAACTAATACAATTTTATTATTATTTCCTCTAATTCAAACTGATCAGTTTCTTGGTTAACAACTTAACACAGAACTACCCAGTAAAATAAATTATTGAGCTAATATCAAACCTTTTTATCTAGCAAATTATTTAGTAAATCCACTAGACCTTGCAATTATGTTTAGTCCTGTAAATGAACCAAATTGAAACGAGTAGTGTTCTGATCAAGTTCATGTTTATTTACAAACAATGAGCTCGAACTTGGGCTCGAGCTCATATAGAGCTTGTTTGAACTCGGTTCACGAACATAATGACATGTTTGAGCTTGGTTCATGGTTAGTTCGAGAACAAGCTTTTAATTTGTTCGCGAATGAGTTTATGTACATTTGAGTTCATGAACATAAAAATTATGAACAAACTCTTATCAAGTATGTCAATGTGAGCACGAAGTCTTATCATCATGCTAATTTATGGTTCATGAGCATTTTTTATATATTAATAAACAAGATATATTAAAATGTCTAAATGAGTCACTAATTGCATTCTAAACAAGTTGATATCGAGCATATTCATGAACGTTATATGAATTATTTACAAACATGAACAAACCGAACATAAGTATGTTCATGCTCGTTCATCTACTACTCAAGCTTTCGAAATTATGTTCAAGTTTATTCATTAAGATTGAGATCTTATCGAACTGATCATTGAGCTATTCATCGAACAATCGGTTCATTTATAGTCCTAAATATGTTTGGGTGGAAGTAATAGTAAAATAGTGACCACCCAAAAAGCTAAAGCATAGTTATAAAAAGTACACATTCACAAAGAAAAGCAAATAGATTTATATTTGAGTGTCTTCATAAGTGAATGGCATATACCTGCTTTAAAAAGAGCTAAATGGAGCAGACAAACCCATGCAATTTACCCCAACTAGTTTGGGATAAAGGCAAGTTGTTGTAGTTCGCTAATAGGCCATATTTAGTATATTATGTCCAAGCTTGTTCAAATAGTCTAAATGAAGTAACACATAGAACCCATAATTAATCTAAATTATTATGCAATTTATCATGGAAACAATTTGACTTATACCCTCCATTATGAGAATAAAACAGCTAATCGACATTGTGGCTACATCCTAATTAACCCATAGGACCACATTCATGACCCAACTACCTATCTTACTTCTAAAAATTTGATTATGTCTCTACTCAGGTCCTTGCTCAACAATGTTTCCAAAATTCTACAAAGGCATGATAAATGCAACAGATTGATAAGCAGGTAATTGAGCCAAATGAAAGCATTGAACAAGTATGTTCACTAGCTGAAAATCACACTGTTATAATCAATAAACAAGCCATATGTTTGTTGAAGTCTATTATAATAGGAAATAAATATGTGGGCGTATCTTCAAGCTTGTTTACAAAGCTTATCAAACAAACATAATAAGTTAGTCAAGTCGTTGGTTTGCTTACTGCCCAAGAAATACGACTATACAAGTAAATGATAGATGCCACCTAACCAGATTGCAGTTTGAATTAGATTCATCAGTAGCTTTGTAGCTCTTTTCATTTGAGAAACTCAAGCTCAAGATGATGTCCAAATCTGATGATTTGGGAAAATGATTATCCAACAAACAGTTTGATTAATTAACACATATAATCTATAACTCAAACAAACATAAAATTTGGAGAACATACTCCTTCACAAACTATAAATCGATCCCCAGAATGAGAAATAAAGATCAAATTCACCTACTTGGAAGGTGAGGCTGAAGGGATTCTTGAACCCGCGCTTGGGTAACCGGCGGCGCAGTGGAGTCTGCCCTCCTTCAAATCCAAACTTCACTTTCCCCCTCGCATGCTGGCCCTTGTGCCCTCTACCAGCCGTCTTCCCCTTACCGGAACCGATACCTCGTCCCTTCCTCTTCTTCTTCTTCCTCGCCCCCTTATTATCCCTGAGGTCGTTCAGCCTCAGAAGACTTACAGTCCCCGATGGCGAACCTAACCCAGTGCTGAAGGAAGCCCTGAACTTCGGTGCCGGCGAGGAAAGAAGCCGTACGGTATCGGCGACGGAGAAAACAAGAGAGTTTATTGGCTTAGGGCTGGAGAAGCAGCGACCCGAGAGCTTGGAGAGCTGAGCGACTCGCCTCCACATGCCAACGAGCATTTTTGACGGCGAATCGGCAAGGAAATGGGAAGAAGTGAGCTTTGTAACGGGAACTGCAAGCGGTCTGTTGCGATTTTGTTTATTTTTTTGGTAAATTACAGGCAGGTCCCATGAAAGAATAATATCACATAAATAATATTTTAAATTTTTAGTTGACATTCTCATTTGGTCCTTAAAATTATGTGAAATATTTTATATTAGTACATTAAAATTATTTATATATTGATAAAATAAAATATATTATTTTAAAATAATTTTAAAATATATAACTTTTTTATTAGATTTTTAAATATATAATTACTTTTATACTTAGGTAGAAAGGAGAGGCTGGATGGCGTGATGCCCTCCCTCATCTGCTTGGGAGAGAGAGAGGAATATTTGAGTTATATTTATTTTTAAATATAAAATTACTTTAAAAAAATTAAATATGTTCAATTTAGTATATTTGAGGTGTGTTTATTTATCAGTTAAATTATAAATTTTAAAATAAAAAATTTTAATATGTAATTAAAGGAGAATCAAGAGGTGCAAATATAATTATTTTTACAATATAATTACAATTTCAATGAATTTATTAATACATTAAAATGCATTATTAATCCCGTAGTGTGAATATTTAAATATTTTGCGTGGAGTTTGTATTTTATACGAATATAGAGGCATATATAAGTGGAACATTTATGTGAGATTTATATATAAGATACAAATCTATTGAAATGAATTATTGCTGGGTCCCAAGTTCCAGATGAAAAATACAAAAAGTTGCATTAGGTAGTCGACAGTTAGTATAAAACTAGTTGAATCAATCAAAAAAGTTAGTCCAACATACTAGAATTCAAGCCACTCTTAAATTAGAAACTTGAAATATAGGCTCCTTGACAAGCAAGCTAATAGAGTTAATAGATATTATGACTTATAAAAAAAAATTAATATTTTATGCCTTCAAGAAACAAAATAGGCTAGGGAGAAAATTAAAAAAATTAATGATTATTTTAAACTTTAGTACTCAGGTAAAAATAAAAATAAAAATAAAGTGATTATAATTCTAGATAAAAGCTCGAAGGATCAGGTAATTGAAGTTAAGAGAAATATAATAGAATTATGTTTTTAAAAATTATAATTAATAAAATAATTATTAATATAGTAAGTGTATATGCCCCTCAAGTGAGCTTGAATACGAGCATAAAAAAAATTTAGAATAATTTGGAAGAGTTAATATAAAAAATACCTCAAAAAGAAAAATTATTTATCGAAAGTTAACTAAATGGATATATTGAAAATGTTGTTAAGGAATTCAATAGCATCAATAGTAGATATAATTTTTGAGGGACAAATGAAGAGAGAAAAATTATTTTAGAATTTTCTTCAAAGTATGATATTATAATTACTAATATTTTATTTAAGAAAAGAGATAGGCATATTATCACTTACAAAAAAAAATTTTCAAAAACTTAGATTGATTATTTTCTTAAAAGAAAATAAAATTGCTTGAATTGTAAAAATTATAAAGTCATTCCAAGGAAATATTTGACTATTTAATATTGATTAATAGTTTTAAATTTCGAGATAACATATTAGATAAAAAATAATAAACTGAAACACTATTCTCGGACTTGATAGTAGAAACTAAAAAATAAGAATAAATGTATCTTTAAGAAGGTTCTAGGACTTGAACAATGAAATATTAATGAAAAAACTGAACTTATATAGCTGACGATTACTAATTAAATATTTGATTACCCAATATTGATTAATGATTTTAGATTTTGAGATAGAAATAATAAGCCAAAATACTATCCTTAGATTTAAAAATTTAACTATATTTTAGAGTTATGCATAAAAAAATTATAAAATAAAAAGTTATTTATATGAAAAATACTTTAATTATAAAAAATTATATTATCTATTAAAAATAAAAGATTATATATATCATACTTAAATCTTATAAAATTATAAATTCTATATCAATTTTAGATAAAATAGCATTATATTTCAAATTTTAAACTTTATACTTTATGTTTGTTTGTTTATAAGGTTAAATTTAAGAAGGTTAAAATTAAATTTGGATAAAGATATTTTTTTATTGAAAATTGTGAATGATGTGAAATAAGTTAGTTATTATATTGGGATATGTGAGAGATGTGATATAAAGTTAGTTATTATATTGGAATATGTGAAGGATGTGATATAAGTTAGTTATTATTTTAGTAATATGTGTAGGATGTGAAATAAATTTAATTTTTAATATTAAATTTTATGTGTGATGTGATAAGCCTGGTTAAAATTAAACCAGATTAATTTTAAACCCTTAGACAAACGGGCCAAAATTATAACTTATACTTTAAAATTATAAAATTGCATTATATTATACTTCATGAGATACTATTAAAAGTTCACCAATTTTCATACAAGAAACTCGTAGCTAGTAGAAATGTGCAAAGAAATCCGAAAAGCTGAGATCGACTCTAAACTGGACCGAAACTAATCAATTTAGTTCTTTTAAAATTTTTAAAATCGAATGATTCAGTTCTAGCATTCAAGAATCGAAATAAAACAGAATACTTAATTTAATAATTAGTAACTATTAAGTTTATCAATCTTATAGTATACAAATTATTATTATTATTTTTTTATTTTTATATAATAAGTTTATAATATTATAAAAAAAAATAAATATTTTATTTTATTATATTTATCAACACTTAGAATTTGATAACTGATAGAGCGCATTGGAAACAAAGGATTCATGTAGCCGACCCCACCTAGTGGGATTAAGGCTTGGTTGTTGTTGTTGTTGTTGTTGTTGTTGTATATTTATCAACACTAAATTAAAAAATTATTTTTTTCATTAGTGCAATTATTTTATTTTTATGACATATATTGTATTGAAACATCTTAATTAAATTTTTTAAATTTCATTAAATAATTTTTTTATTATATTTCCATCAATATTAAATACTTAGGGCTGGTAACGAGTTGAGCTTGAGTTAGTTGACCTCAGCTGGAATTCAAATTTTTCAAGTTTGAGTTAATTATTGAATTGAATCGAGCCATTATGTTAATATTATTTTAATATTTATATATTTATTTAATATATATATTATATGTTATAATAGTATTTTAATAAAATTTATTTATACAATATATATTTTATATAGTAATTTTCAATATATATACTCAAATATATATATATTCATATATAAAATATTTTAAATACATATTAAAACATATAATTACGTATCAAAATATAAATATTTAGTCAATTATGTGTTAATCTAGTAAATTAATTTTGAGTTAAATTAATATCGAGTAAATGCAAGCAAGTTTTGAATGAGCTTTATGTTTCGAATAAAATTAACAACCCAATTTTTACATATCTTTTCTTTAAAAAAATATAATTTGCATCAATTGTATAATTAATAGTCAATTGAATGGATTTTTTTTTTTTTTTGTTGACAACTATAGTCAATTAGATAATAAAAAAGGATAATTACCTATATGCCACACAATTTAGTTTTATTTATGTCTTATTCATTATAAACTTAGAGAAAGTCGGCTTCGATGGTTTGGACATCTAAATCGTAGGCCAATTGAAGCTCCAGTTAGAAAAATTGAGTTATTGAATTTTGCCCATGTACAAAGAGGAAGAGGGAGACCAAAGAAGACATGACAAGAAACTATAAGGAGTGATCTTAGTTACTTAAACTTAGATAAGAATTTGGTAACTGATAGAGCGCAATGAAAACAAAGAATTCATGTAGCCGACCCCACCTAGTGGGATTAAGGCTTGGTTGTTGTTGTATGTCTTATTCATTCATTCTTAGTTAATTATGCTATGCACACTCAAAATATTACAAAATCTTACATACACACATTTGAGTTAAAACTTAATTAAAATCTATTTGAAAAAAATGTTCTGTTAGTAAATCTTTAAAATTATATTTTTACTCTTAATGGTACATATTTTTTCTCTTCCTTAATACCACACTAAAACGTTGATTTGTCCTAAAATTAATTCACATCGCGGATGTCTCATTTCCTTTGCCGCCAACTAAATATTAAGATTTTAAGATTTTCACTCAAAATATATTTAAATATCTTTAAAATAATATGATGAATGACCCAGATTTTTTTGTAATATAACTATAATTAGGTTATTAAAAAATTATGATTACTCATTATAATAGAAATAAATTAAAATATGTGTATGTAAGATTTTATAATATTTTGAGTGTGTATAGCGTAATTAACTAAGAATTGATGGATAAGGTATAAATAAAACTAAATTGTGTGATATGTAGGTAATTATCCCTAATAAAAAAGAAAATAATATAGATAACAGAATAAAACTATAAATTTTTTTGAGATAATTACCCACATGTCACATAAATTTTCATGTATTACACCACACATACTTTCTTCACAATCCATAGTGTAAATTTTGTGAAGAAAATGTGTGTGGTATAATTTTAAAAAGTTTGTATGGTATGCAGTTAAACGCCCCAATTTTTTTTTATGAAAACAAAACTATAATTCGAGTCAAGTAAATAAATTGCAATAAGTTTGTCAAATGACAACATTTCAATAATAAAGTCAATTAATTTTATTTGTCAGTCCCAAAAAAGAAGCATCCTCCTAGCACTCTGCACATTCTTTAAGATAAAATAATTGATGATCGCAATATAGACATCGCTTAAAGGTGAAGCAATTAATATTTAATTATTTCAAATAAATGTCACTTGAATAAGAATTTACTTAGCATTAAGATTTCACTAAATTATAAAAAAATATATCTATGAATTAAAGATTTCACTAAATTATCAGTATAAAATCTAAATATAAATGATATTTTATATTTTTTTTAATAAATAATATTTTATATTTATTTGAATTAGATGTGCTTAATTTAATATTTATAAATTTAAGATATATGTAGTTCAAATAACAAATGAAATGTAACTACGTTAGTTTGTAATATAAATAGAATAATGTGTAACTTAATTTGTGCTGCAAATAATGAGAAGAGATTAGACTGTTTAGTTTATGATATGATTGAGATTTGAGATAATATCAAATTTTAAATTTTCATATTCAAATATAATTTTTAAACTAGTATGTATGTATTTTTAAAATTTTTATTAGATTTCATGCTTCATTAGATAATTTTTTTTATTGTAATCATTGGATAATTTAAATAGAACTTTGAAGTTAGCTATATATGATAGAAGATAAATAGAGATTATTGAGTATCTTATAAAATGATTTTTATTGCAAAAAGTGTGATACAAATTTTAGAAATACAATAATATAAGAAATAAAATAACAAAAAATATTAAGCGTTATACTTGGAAGTTAATGTCATGTACTTGACAAGTAGCTAATTTTTTTCAACAACTCAACGAGCAATCACTTCAGGAGAAAGATCATTTGAAATGGTGGGAACGAACGTTAATATTGAAATATTTTTAATGTCCAGATAAAGTTTGATTCCCTTAAATCAAAATAAGAGCAAGATGGATAAAGTGTAACTCAGATATGAGGAAAGCCAACAAAACCTTAATAACATCGTCCAACAATGATTAAAAGCATTAACCAATGCATTACATATAATATTATATTGAAAGACATGGCAATGAATCGATGCACAATGCACAATATAGTAGTCCTAAATGTCAAGGAGCTTAGGGGGCGTTTGGTTCGTTGTTATCTTAGTGTTATGTTATGTAATCTAGATATCATGATATCTAGATATTATCTTTTGACTAATAATTTTATAATCTAATAAAATATTATTTATAGATGTCATTAAATTAAATAATTTTTTTTCTCTAAATAATATAACATAATATCAATATAATATTTAATCAAACGCCTCCTTAGTGTGATTCAGAAAGACAAAAAATAATTTCATATTTTATTATATATGAATTCTCGATTCTCAATTTACTTGTATTATTTTTCGTTTAGTTTTTATTTTCAATTTAACATTAGATTCAAGAGACATTGATATTGTCTTGATGTTATATAGTATTATCTGATTATCTTAACATCTTGATATTATTTCTTAAGTAATAATTTTATAATTTTTTTTATAAAATTTAATATATTATTAAATAAAATAATTTTTTAATATAATATAATATAATATTAAAATACCGACCCAATCTAATAGAATAAAGATTTAATTTTATATTATATTTATATAATTATATAATATATATAATATAAAATATATTAAGATAATATTGAACTAAACCCCGCTTAATTTTATGGTATTGAAGTTGTTTTTTCATTAAATTAATAAAAATTTAATAGAACTATATATAGTGGCTTGATAAAAAAATTTAAAACAATTAGGTTAAAAATACATCAAAAGATAGGAACCTGTTTGTAATTTACCATATTTAATATAGAAGAAATTGCAAGTAATTTTGCAACCCCTGTCCAGCGCGTAGCGTTGCTTGCAATTCCGGATACCTTCCCCAATCTCTCGCGCGTTCCCGAGGAAGAAGAAGCCATTCGAATCGTCGGGGAACTCTTATTAGGGTTTTTCTACTGCCTGTTTCGATCTCCAATAAGATGAAGATCACCGCAATTCTTGTTCTTAAGTGCTCCGGCGCCGGTGATTCCTCGTCCTCTGGGTCGGCGGAGGCGGTGGTTCTGGCGAACGCCTCCGATGTCAGCCACTTCGGTTATTTTCAGAGGTCAGCTGCCAAGGAATTTATACTATTTGTCGGTCGTACTGTTGCCAAGAGGACGCCGCCGGCTCAGCGGCAATCTGTCCAACATGAAGGTGGCTTTCAAATCAATCTCCCATTATAATTGATTTTTAGTTTTCATGACAAATTTGGGTGTTTCTGTTGTACTCTATGGGCTCGATTAGCTTGATAATTAAGCGAGGTTCCTTGTATCTTTCCGGTTCTATTCTGTATTGGTGGACCCTTCTACGATCATATATATGTTTTATCGTTTGCTTGATCGTCTGGGCCCTAGAATGAAGGTGAAGAATTATCCTTTTTAGACCACGTTATCACTATAACATTCTTTTTTTTATGCAGATATCTTCTTGCTGTAGTTTGTGCCGAAACTATATTGTAGAACACAAAATAGTGCATCTCAAAGTTAGGTGTTTATTAGGATTTATGGTCTGTTGGAGGTCTTGAAGTTGTATCTGGTGAAGATTCATCTCTACCTATATTGAAGAATTTTCTTATCAAGCATGAAAATTTGTAAATATTTAGTATTTTGAACTGGGACCCACCCTTTTGAGTATTTTACAGCTGCATCATGCTGACTGAGAATTCAGATTATTCAGTTTGATTTGCATCTCAGATCGTAGCTACAAAACTTTATAGCAAATATTGAGGAGAGGCTGTCTCTAGGATATCTGAACTGCAACAATGCTTGCAGCATTTCTCATGTGCGGATTTTCTGCTAAAGATGTAATGCAGTAGTGTTCACCATAGCGGGCATGCTTCAAGTGATTTGTTTTGTATAATGTTATGCTAAGAAGTAGAATAGATGGTGGCATTCAGACTATAAGTCATACTTGACTAGATGCCATGTATTTGAATGTGTAGGAGTTGCGTTAAATACTATTTCAGACTAATAATGCACTTTTTTTGCACATTTTAGGAGGTTATGTGTGCGGTTGTTTTTGTGAATATTAAATGATTAACCTTGTGGCTAGGATTGAATATGTTTCGTTGTTCACCATCGTTGAGTTATGTTTGTGTCCCTTTTCTCTTTTGCTCTTAAAGTTTCATTCTTTGTAGTGGGCCTTGTTTAGTTTATTGTTGTTCTTGTTTGGAAGGTGTTGTGGGATGTAAGAAGAATGAGAGAGTCTTAGTAGACCCTGGAACAATGTATGAAAGAGGCTCTTGCAGGGTATCGCAGATTAGCAAATGATGCAAATTTTCAGTGGTGCAATTACAACTCAAATGAAAAGAGTAAAGAAGTGCTTATGAAAGGAATAGAGGGCATTCTTATATTGAGATTCGGTTTATTGGGATTAATCCTTATACTATGAATCGTAATTTGATTGCTGGTTCGAGTAATTTCATACAAATTAGTTTGGAGAAACATGTCCTTGTCACTCCAATAGTGGCATCAAAAATGAAATATAGTATTGATATCCCTGATATTTTTATCTTTCAGCAACATCTCTCTTTGATGATTTGACATTCTGGCTTTCTGGGGCACTTCCTTCAGAGAGAATTTTAGATTTCCTTAGGCTTGTATTAGCATTACTGTTGTGGGAGGCCAATACTGAGTTATTGGTGATTGGTGAGTGAGGCCCTAGAGTCTCTGGAAGGGCCTACACTTTCTTTGATAGGGGTTCTTGTTCCTTCTCTTCCCTATCCAATCAACATAGCTAAGCAAGCTAATACAACACCAATGCTTTTGGTCAGTCACTTCTTTTATGCTAGTTAGTTAGTCAGTCAGTTATTCTTTCCTATCTTTTAGAAGCTTCTTTCTTTTTATGTTATGCCAAAAAGATTAGGCTTGGTAACACTTGGTTAATTTTGATGATAGTTATAAAAAATTTGAAGTATCTTGATACACGATAAATGCATTTCTTCTCCTATGACATTTTAAGTTAGATAAAAACTATCCTAAAGGCCTTCTCAATTATTTTCTTTTAAACATGTTTACTAGCATTGGCATTGAAGTAGGTAAGGCCAATCCATCAATGAATTCTAGGTTAAAATCTTGTGTAAAATACATTTTCTCATTCTAATCCCTAAAATAAAGTGTGACCGCCTTTCTTGGAGTTGAATGTTGGAGGCCTCTTAATTCCAGTCTCAGTAGTGGTTTTTCTTATATATACAATGGACTAGTTATGAATGTCTATTCTGATCTACAGTCAAGGAGAGCATATTGAGCATTTAAGACAAGTGTCGCAGGAGAACATGGTGTAGTAATTTGGCTTTTGTGCATACGAAACTTCCTTCAAGCTTGAAACTAATTAACCATGAGAGTCAAATCAAGATTCTAAGATTTCCTTGAATACGGAAGGAGCTTTTTACTTTTTCTGTTAACACTAAGACAAAATAAGTCATTTAGACTAAATACCGGTAGCAAGTCTTCTGTGAGACTACTTGTAGCATTATTCTCGGCATAGTGAAATTGGAGCAGCCTAAACTGTGAAAACAGAGTTGTGGGAGAGCAATGCAGGAATAGTATTCAAGAGGAAAAACTCAGGCCTAGGAAAAAGAGCAAGGGCAAGAAAGCCTTCAATTGACATGAAAACCAGGTAACTACTCTTCTCGGAAGATTCATTGGTAAAATGCCTTTGAAGTTTTTTGGCTTGTTATCCTAGATTGCCTTCTACCATTTGGTAGTTACTTTACTTGACCTAAGACCTTTTTACAGGACTGAATGCATTGAAACCTAGGTTTAGTGCTGTTACTATTAGCGCCTAATGATTGGTATGCAGTATTGATTACTTTATTGAAAAGTCACTACTTATAAGTGCCCCTCTTTAGGGAAAAAGAAATTTGTCAGTAAATTTCACTCGTTAGTAATAGTTTCTATTTCACTTTCAAAAACAAACTGAAGTTGGTTAGTTGCACTGTCTTTGGTCAAAGAGAGGGTTATTCAAACCAATCTAATTTGGTTCAGGAAAGCTTCTCTCTTTAAGTTCAGGGCGGACTTTCTTTTCTTGCCCTTATTTATTAATCTACATTTCATAAGCTTTTGATACATTCTATCCTGTACGCATCATTTCCAGCCTTCCGGTCTTCCCTCGAATCCGATCCCTTTCAAAAACCTCCTCCTTTGCCCCATTTCTTCGATTAGCTCTACAAATTAAGGCTAAAATCCATTCCTGCGAGCTGCTAAGTGAGGTGGGTAGCTAAGAGGAAGAAGGCGATTAGTTCATAGTTAATGAAATATAGTCAATCATAGTATCATGCCACGGATCGTCATTACCTTTGCCTTTGGATCATTTTTTTCTTTTTGCTTTTGGATCTTATGAAGTCACTGTGATTTAAATTTCCTTTATTTGAAGTACATTTTGTATACTAGTCTATCAGGTGCTATATTATCTTAGTAGAGTATGTTAGTTGTTCAGTCTTCCGTGCTTTTGGTTTGAGAAATACTTAGGTGCTATGTAGATATTAATCATAGTTGAAACATAGCTGTTTTGCAGTGTGCATGATTGAGGATAAAAGAATGATCTTGCAACATAGCTTGTTTTAGGTACAGGTTGGGCTTCTTTTAGGTACAGGTTAATTACGTTTTGCTCCAGATTGTTTATCTTTGTCATCAAATTGCCCGCGTCCTATTTGCTCATTTCTTAAGTGCATTGAGGGTTCAGATTGTTTCCTGCCTTTGAAAATTATTGCAACTTAGAAGTTATTTTTTGTCTAGAGATTCAATGCTTTAAAACCTACTCTTGCGTTTGTTTTGTAGAATACATGGTTCACTCTTACAACAGAAACGGACTTTGTGCTGTTGCATTCATGGATGATAACTATCCTGTCCGCAGTGCATTTTCCCTCCTCAATACGGTATTTTTTTTCAAGCAAATTGCAGTATCTATATGTTGAGGATTATCTAAATGAACACTCTCTATGCTAGTACTATTCTGAATGTTTCAAAGAAACATTGTATCTCTTATACCTGGTTTTCTGTTTAACGTGTTTGTCCTATTACTACAATTACTCTTTTTTTTATAATACTATCAACTCAAGGTGGGCATCTTGTTATGCATCATGACTACCAGTTATGTACATCTTAAGGTCTGATGTTTTCTATTTTGTTACTGTTGCTATTTTACTCCATTTTCATTCTTAGTTCTGATATCTCTCATGTGTGCTTCTTTCTTTAACCTACAATGTAAATCTTTTTGCAAGGATATATTATACACATATATAGCTTATTTCTTTTTCAATCCAGTATTCATGCTTTTACCCAATTTGTTGGACTAACTTCATTTGAATAGGTTCTCTTCTTTTTCTTTTGATTTCCAATGAATTTGATTTTGTGCCTCCTGGAATTGCACATAAATTAGAAATTGTTTGATCTCATGAGCTACTGCTATCAATTTTCTTGTGTTCAAATTCTTTAGGTTGACCAAGTTTGTTAAAATTAACTTACTATATTGATGGGATAGTTGAACACATTGATGCGGGATAAAATAAAATTATGTTTTAGAATTTAAGTCAACAATATTAATTGATGAATTATTAAATTAAGCACAAATTGTTCTTTAAAATATAATTATATGTCAAAGAAGATTTTTAAATCCCTCAAATTAAATTATTTTAAAATTAAAATTAAAATGAATCTCCTAATATAAAAAAAAAGTTAGATTAGGGCTTATCAATAAAGTTTAAGAAATCAGATCCGAGGTTTGGATAGGCATCTCGCAATTAAATTCAACAGTAATTCTTATTCAAATAATGTGTGGTCATACAATTCGAGTCAATTGAATAATCGAGTTGATTAAACAATTTCTATTAAGGTCAAATTCCAATAAATAAACATATTCGAAGAGAATTATACTTTAGTTGAAGAATTAAGTTTGGCGAGTTAGGCTGTCACCGATCGGACAGGTGATCAAGATGGTGTGATGATAGGAGAATGCGTGAGGGTGGAGGGTTCCACTTTGGAGCATAGGAACCGTAGCCTGAGGTGTGGGCGACGGAATGTAGCCTTAAAGGGTGAAGACAGAAGTTTTTTTTTTATACTCAAAATAAAGATAACTAAGCTATTGAAACATTCTCACCTAAGGCTAACTCTACCCTTTCTTATTTAAAATATTTATTCTCTAATCTGAATCTGTAGTGACATTTAGAATACCAAATTTTATTTTATCAAAATCTCTAAGTCTGTTCCAATGCAAGACGACCGTTTTATTAGAGATTTTTTTCTTTTATATCGAGATCCCAATACATAAAATAAAATAATAAAAATAAATGCAAAAATATAATGCTAATTAGAATCAAGCTAAATAAAAAAAAAATACAAAATTAGAAATTATTGCAAATATCTTATCTTTTAAATTCTATCAATATCAATTAGCTAAATCAACTTTAAAATTAACTCATTGAAGCAAAGTGCTAAAGAAAATAGAGGACTACATCAGATGAAGCTTTGAAATTATTTCCATTTCTTTCATTAGGAATTTGGTGATTATTTCCTTCTATGACTTAACAGCCTTCATGTTTGCATAAGAAATAGAATTTTTCTTTTTGGATGGCATGTGTGGGGGAAAAAACAAAGATCTCTACGATAGATTTTTATAGAGCTATTCTATTTTTGTTTCTCAGCCCAAAATAAAGTTATTTCATTAAGACTTCCAATGGTTTCTTAATGATTTTGCTATCTTTATCTATTTTGTTCTGTAAAACTTTTGTTTTGAAGCTATAAGTATGACTTGAACATATTATCAAAAAAAAAGTATAACTTGAGCGGTCCTAATTTGGTTGTAATCAATTTAACCCTAGAAGATAGGTGGAGCTAGTAAAGCTTCGAGTACATGTTTCTGGTATGTACTGGTTACATTTGAGATATTCTCATGGAGATCTTATTATATGCTTGTTCTATGCTTGCTTGCTACTATCTGTGATTCTAAGAGATCATGCTTCTGGCGTCTCTTGTTCAAATTTTTTGCACAAACGTTTTGAGGTCTGTTTAGGCTTTAAGGTAGCTTGGGCATGAAAATTTTGTAATAAAATTGGGACAGCAAAAATTTAATTGACAAAAATTGTGCTTTAGGTTGTAATCATTGAATTTGTATTATGAATTGTGTTGCATCGTTCTTTGTTTATCATTGTAATTATTATGACTTTTATGTTGTAACTTGTTTGCATTTCGGAGGCATTTCAGCTTTTTTAAGTGAATGCCTGAGTTAAGTTTGGTACTTTTATCTTGTCTATTCCCACAAATAGCTTTTTTGGGGTTAATTTAGTTGTATTTCTTATTTGAAGTTTAGATTATGCTATATATATATATATATATATATTGAAAATGTTATGAATATCTTGTTTGTGTTGTTCCCTGTAGATCGACCGTAGCCTATATATAATTCAAAAAGAAAGCAAAATTAAGTACAATTTAGCAAGGATTAAGCAAAAATTATGTAGGAGGGACATTTTCCTTTCCCACACTACATTTTGATCTATCGTGTAAGAAGCAACAAAAGTTTGTTGGTAGTTCGATATACATGTGTGATCTTGTAAACATTGAATGTGCTCAAAACATCAAGAATGTCAGAAAGGTCATGACTAGAAGTGTGTTCTCTAGCTGTTCGTAGGATGTCAATGATACACAACGATAATTGTAGAAGTCTCCCTTGATCTAGATGCCTACTACAATGTTAGCCCACCCTTTGGCCATCCTGGCTACTTCCTGTGTGCCTCTAGTCTCAGTGTCGGATACCGCTTCTGTGAATAGGCAAATGATAACCACCTAAGGGAGGTTACTATCATGGTCTTTAGCTACCACTCTTGCTTCTGCAGCCACTCCATCAATGTTTATGTTGATCCAACATGGGAGTGGGGAACCTAATGAGAGGAAGAGGGGTAATTCGAGCCACTAAGGCTCGTGGATTCTCAGCTCTTCAGGTTGGGATAAGGTGATCTTGAAGTTTCAGATGAGGCAATGATTGCTGCTATAGTCTGTGCTATAGAGATGGGCTTGCTATGCACCTTCGCATTTTGCACCCCCCAAACGTGGTAGAGGATACTAGGAATGAGGGCTGCTTGCGAGCTTCTCGGGTTTCTCAGTAACTGGGATCTAAAGGTCCTGAAAAAATATTTTAAACTAGTACGAGGAGCTGGACTATGGCGAGGGTGTACTAAAAAGTTGTCGAATGATTGATGCCTTAAAATTTTGGCTAATTTTGAGTTCATTTGATAAGTAAAAAAATTATAAAAATATAATTAATTATAATCTTATTTAAATAAAATTTATATATATATATATATATATATATCTAAAATCTATAGTAATTTCTTTTGTTTAGAAATAGACATCGAACTAGAGATCAAATTGACCTAAATTTTTCATTATATCCGATAACATATTAGATCATATTTCAATTTGATAGTCTAATTTAATTATTTTGATATTAATTTGACTTTATGAATCATTAATCTATTATTATCTAATAAAATATCAAACTAACTTGAAAACGAAATTATTCTTAGACATTGTTGAATCATATTATGATAATTGATGCTTTAAAATTTTGGCTAATTTTGAGTTCATTTGATTGGTCAAAAATTATAAAAATTATAATATATTATAATCTTATTTAAATATAATTTATGTATCTGAAATTGAATGCTATTCTTTTAAGCAAGAATTTGACATCGAACTAGAAATCAAATTGACTTGCTTTTTTTTGTTATATCTAACACGTTGTCTTGATTATATTTTAATTTGGAAGTCTAATTCAATTGTTTCGACTCTATGAATCATTAATATATTGTTACTCAATAAAATATTAAACTAACTTGAAAATAAAATTACTTCTAAGCATTGTTGGATCGTGTTATGATGATTGATGCTTTAGAATTTTCGCTAATTTTAAGTTCATTTGATAAGTCAAAGTAATTGTGAAAATTATAATGTATCAAAATTGTATTTAATATAATATTCAAATGCAATTTTAATTGTTGCAGTTGCGTACAATGCCAAAATTGTATTTAAATATGATTAGGAATAGCAACTAGGCGGGTATGGGTCAAATTATACAAAACCCATACCCACTTGATGCAGGGCACGATATGAAAGACTATTTATTAATTAATAATATTCTTTATTCACAATTAATATTAAGAGAAAATTAAAAATAATTTAATCCGGACTAAACAGTTGAGGTGTGTCGATCTATAATAGTTCTCGACAAGGAGGATCGGGACAGCATAGAAGCTATCACCCTAGTTTAGGCATACAATAATTTCTACAAATCAGAAAAAGAGCAATCAGAAGGTTATAACAAGCGCAATTTAAATAAAACTTCACAAAAGTAGTGGGATCACACGGATGTAGAATAATTAGATCTAGAAATTATATATTGCACAAATATTCATAGTAGAAATCAAAAGCAAAGGCTAGTAGAGAACTACGAGACAACTAGAGAAGAAATGCAGAAAACTCAAATGAAAAGGAAAGCATTCACCTGGAATCTTGATAACTTGGCGACGGTATCTCACCACTTGGGCATTATCACCGCTCCTCTCGGAGCCTTGCCGAATCAACACGACACATAAAAATTTTATTTTTAATCTCACACTAATATAAAGCTAGCACAAGAAAATATTAGATTTCTCATTTATTAAGTCATGTCTTATATAGAGGTTGGCCACCCAATGCATAGGATGCTAAAAGTTAGAAATAGTACAGAGTAAGATATGAGACCAAATCTTTTACATAAAAGAAAATATAAAGCAATAACGGTTGAGTTTTGAGTAACGTAAAACGCTCTCTGATTTTTGGTCCTCAAGCTTGATGCCCACCAATGTCTATCATTTGTGGCTTTACTTGCTGAAGTTCTTAAAGATTTTAACTTGCTTGTTTGAGGAGTAATATTTAGCCTATATCACTAAATTCTGTTAAGACCCATTCACTGTCTTTTTGCTTTGCTTTACAATTAAACTTGTTTATATGTTCTATCTTATTTTCTGTTGATTACATCTGTGTTTATTGTTAAGGTATTAGATGAATACCAGAAGGCATTTGGGGAATCATGGAGAACAGTTCAAGCAGATGTCACCCAGCCTTGGCCTTTTGCAAATGAGGCCTTGACAAAATTTCAGGTTTTTCTTTGCTCTCACTAATCCTTGTTCTACCCAGATTTCAATGTTTAAAAGGAGCAATTACCTTATTTTTGTTTATTGATTAATCTTTTAACGTTGTTAAATCTACTTTTTAAGCCGGCAAGTATCTATACTTGCAAAACTTTTCAGTCTGGATATATTTATGTTTTTTATTTATTAATGTAAACTGCAATTTTTTTGTAGAAAATTTTATTTATTAATTAATTACTACTGCTTGATGATCAGGATCCTGCGGAGGCTGACAAATTACTGAAAATTCAGAGAGACCTGGATGAGACCAAGATTATTCTGGTATGCAACTCATATGGTACTGAAGTTCATATAGGGTGTGTGGTTCATGAAGACTTCATGTGTTTTTTACGACTAATAATAAAGGAAAAACAAAAAACCTTAAAAACCTTGTTTGAAAGAGAGTGCGTGAATTTGGGGAAGGGCAAAAAGCCTCTAGTCAATGGCGACACTCAATGGAGTAGTAGTTGGCCAGAGAGATGGCAAAGAAATACCAAAGCATTGGTTTGCAATGACGCATTCAGTGAAACAAAAGAGAATCGTAAAACTAGTGAAAAATATTTTCACAAAACTCATAGGGAACTCTCTTGTGTTAGCAATGGGCAATTAACTATGCCTGGTTGGGGTTAAAGAAATAGCAAGTAGGTAGGATGACAATGCGACAGGCAAGCAAAGAAATGGAGGGAGACACAGAAATCAGAGGATGTTGGCAGGTAGATGTCAATGGATTAGGTCTAACCTGACCCATATCCGAACCAGATGTCATCCAGGCTAGATAAAAAATCGGATCGGGTTAGGGTCATCTCGAATCTGATCCATGACCCATAATGGATCTGAAATCGGGTGAGTTGGTCTTGTACTTAAATTTCGTTTAATAATTTAAGTTATTGATTTTTCTCCAAAAAAAGAGAGTTTTTTTTAAGTTGATATTTCTAAATATAATGATGAAAATATTAATGAATCTATTACATATCTTATTACCAACTAATTAATTTTATATTTGTTCCTCCATTCGAACATATGTAATAATGTTTATATTCTGGAAAAAATGGTTATATGAAGGTTGATTCTTCCTATGCTTGTTTTTATGACTTTATCTCGATTTTTTTATAGTAATATCTCAAAATGTTGATAAGCCTGCGTGGGCGTCTCTTCATTCAAGATGATTGTAGCACCTTTTGTTGCATGAGTTTTGTATCACTCAATTATTGCTAAAGTTCAAAATTTTATGTTCATGTGAAGAATGATAACTTGCAGTTCTTGGTTGCTGGTTGAGATCTGGAATTGATCATCGATTCTTTTGTATTTGGGGAACCAAATTGCTGTTTTTCTATTTGAAGGGAGGTCAAGGGTACCCTAATTGAGTTTTTGGTAGCTAACACGTATTTTGCCGTTCACGTTGCGTGCATTAGTCTTGAAAGTTGGGTGCATTAGTCTTGAAAGTAATATGTATAAGTTGCCATAAAAAGTGTGTTTATAAATCGAACATGAAAATTGAACTATAATTGTCTCATTCCTCTCTGCTCCCGTCGGTGGAGAGGGTGTAACGGAAAATAAGGACGGGAACATAAAACCTTAGCACATAAAAATCGAAGATCGATGTTAGAAGATCGATATTACATAGCACGTCGTTTTCATCTAACAACACATCACAGTTATTAAACATCACAAAAGATCATTTGAATACATTAAGTCTAGAATTACGTATTGAAATAATTAAACAAGAAAATGCATTAGGCCTCATCCAACTCCTTGCTTTTGTCCTGTGTATGCCTTAGTGAATGAGTACCTGCCAAAAAGGCATCAGTCCACTGAATCGACTGAGTAGACAAAACCTATAATACAAAATTACGCAAGCACATCGATCATTTCATAATATTATCAAAGTCTACTTATTAGCCCTTACATGAGGTATTCAGAGGGAAACTCTCAAATCTGTCATATACAATGATAATTCAACAAAGTTTTCTTTTACACATCTCGAACCTCGATACTAATGGTTCGACCATTCAACACCATTCACGATGATTAACCTACAACATCCTCTCATTGGTTACGATGGTTAAGCTACAGTATTGCCTATAACATTGTATACGATATGTTCGATCCGCTAGTTCGGCCTTTCTTAACATCGATCACAGCATCACCCATAACATGGAATACGATATTCATCGGCCCATAACATCAGATACGTCAGCCCATAACATCGGACACGACATCCATCAGCCCATAACATTGGGCACAACATCGGTTATGATGCTTAAGCTGCAGCGTCCCTTATAGCATCAGATTCAATACTCCTCGTTCCCGCTTATAATTACCCTTTGGTGAGGCACAAGCAGAAGTAAAGAGGAGATATATTCGTAGATAAAAGAGATTCTTCTACAAAATGTCGGAAACAAAGTTTAAAACCACTTCCATCAACTGGCCCTGATTTCTCGATGTATCGTCACTCTTCCCAAACAAAATTAAATAGTCCTCAGCGACTACCCTAGATAGTATAGTGTCATAGATCATTGCAAATCATACCCTCAGTGGTAGATTGGAGATCAATAACATCATTGTCATTCATACCCTCAGACTGGAGATCTGTAACATCATTGCCAATCATACCATCAGCGGTAGACTGAAAATTAATAGCATCTTTGCCAAGTCGCCCTCAGCGGTAGACTGGAGATCAGTAGCATATTGTGAACAGTTCTCAACGACCACTTGAAATCACCAATGCTCAACTTGGGCGGATATGTATACCACGAGAAATCAATGTCTTAATCAGTTCTCGCACAACTTTTAACTTAATTCATCTTTCAAACAAGTCCTTTAGACTTGGCATTCTTGTTGTCATCAACTCAACATATAACCCAACAAGAAGTAAAATGATAGCAACAGCTACAACATTTCTGTACTTAAACATGAGTTTATTCTTCTAAGAAATATTTCAGCAAAGCAAAATATCTATAAAACATCACAATTCAAAAATTAACTTCAAAACTTCACCTTACTTGCAATATTTAAGCATTCCAATCCACGAATAATAATGTGCATTTTAATTTGCTCAAAATATCAGATTTAAAGTTTAAATTTCTAAGTTTATATGCATGAGCTTTGCCTACCTTGTGTCAGCCATTGTAATTGGCTTTCTATCAGGATTCCTTCCCATAATTCTTTCTTTACCTTAGCTGTTTGTCCAGCTCCAGTAGAACAAAACAAAATGGAAGAGTGGGAAGAATACACAGCCAAAATCAGATATTAATGATAATGCTTTTTTTTTAGTATAAATACTTTCCCTTACACCTTGTCACGTCTTTAGACACATAATTTTCTGTTTAGATTTGATTTTAGGTAAATAGGGTGGCTTCGTGCAATGGTCCACATTTTTTAATGGTTCCATCCGGATTCCTTAATTTACTCCATTTTTGTGCATGTTCTTTTGCGAACTCGTGTTATTTTGCCCCATTACCCCTTGCTCTTCTACTCATCTTGCTCGTCTCCTTGGCCGATTGGACAAGAGCAAGAATTGGGAGGCCAGCCATATAAGTGGGCAGGGGAGGGGGTGTGGAGGGAGGGAGGGAGAGAGAGCAGAGAGAGAGAGAGAGGGTTGAACAATCCTGTGCTTTGTAATTTTATTTCATGAATAGAACAAATAACCACCCACTAACATATTGGCTGAGCTGTAAATTCCCCAAGTTCAAAAAGGGGAATTTACCAAAAATATGACAAATAGGGACTAAAATATAGACCGGAAAGATCATACAATATATCTTGGACCTAGAGAACCCACTTAATTACGAAGAAGGCCATTGCACTTATACAATTTTTGGTCGGGAAATCAAAACAGCATGAAATTATGAGTTTCCTCAATAGATACTTCACACGGTATTTGTTGTTGAAAGATAATCAATAGAAAAACTACTTTTGCATTTGATTTACAATCCCAACATCCTCTAAAAAGTTCTCAATTGATGATCGGTTGACTTTCCTTGTTCCAGATCCTTTCACTTTTGTTTATTTTTTATTTCAAGAGTATTTTGAAACTTCCCTGCAAAACACTGGTTTCACTGGGCCAACGTCTGTTTCTTGTATTAAATTGGTGCAGCATAAAACCATTGACAGCGTCCTGGCTAGAGGAGAAAAGTTGGATAGTTTAGTGGAGAAGAGTTCAGATCTGAGCGCTGCCTCCCAGGTAAAGAATCATCAGTTGTAGAACAATGCATTATATATTGATGCATTAATGATACAGCTTGGATCAGTATAAATTTAAGAAGTTTTAGGTTTTTAGATAAAATATTTCATTCTAACTTTCTTTTTTCCTGAACCAACTAAACTGTAGAGTAATCCCACTTGATAGTTTTTGATTGAACTAAATCTTCTTTTCTACTAAATGGTAATCTCTTTCTTCCTCCTGATGCTCTCTCTTCTTGTTTGTTTGCCAGATGTTCTACAAGCAAGCAAGAAAAACAAACCAATGCTGCACAGTGCTTTGAAGTTTGTGCTCATCAAAAGTCAGTTTGCCAATGTCTGGCAATGAAATCTTACAAACTGAAGTTCTGCAAGTGAAAAGCTGAATATAATTGTATTCATTGAACACTTAATGTGATTGATTGGTGCTTTTTGACTTCTTTTTTGCGATATGTGTGATACATAGTGATGTGTTCAGTTGTTTCACAGCTGGCTGTTAATAGATGGACCAAACGCTAATTATGTAACGAAGTTTCTGTGCGGTTTGGAGATGCGGATGGAGCTCCTTTCTTGGCCTTATCTAAAACTAATGCTACCAAATACTCTGCAATTATTTTTTTTATGTTTGACCATTTTAATTGATAAATGTTATTGATTGAGTTGGAAATGAATGTGTTCTTTGACGCCGTATCAATCAGCTATAGTGTTGACACCATCTTGCAAGGTTTTCAATTTGCTTATAGGTCCTTAAAGAATTAAAATTCTTGTGCATTACTCTATAAAATTTGAATCATGATCACTAAGTTGTTAGTTTTATTAATGTTTGGCTCATCTATCATTTATTATGTTAAGTTTACTTGAATTTTCAATTTTATTTTCATCTAATTTAGTCATCTAGTCGTTGTGAGTTTCATTTATTATTTGACTAATAAGGGATATTTAAGTCATTTCAGGGGTATCTGAACTTTTCTGTTATCAATAAAATGTTTTCTTGTCAAATTAGGTCAGTCATGCAATATACTGTGGGATAGATGGATAAGAAAGTAAAACTTTGTGTAATGATTTAAATGTTGTGGAGAAATGTGTAACAGTCCAAGTTCCTCGAGACTTGCAAGCAATTTACACTTAAAATCTCGTACAAGTTATGTTCATAAATTAGTTGTTTTGGGTGTCAGTTATAAGACATTCACATGTCAAAAAAATGACTTTTAAATTGGGAAAATATTTACGTGTAATAAGTGTATAATCAAACTATAAAATTTCTGCTATTTTTTAACTGTTGTCCTTATATTTTAAAAAAAATGGTTTTTTTTTATAATTAACAATATCATATGTATGATCAAGATAATTTTATTTATAATTCACTTTTACAACTGAGAGGCCATGATGATGAACTTTTTAATCTCGCAGAGCAGCTGCCTTGAATCCAGAGAAATTCAATTTTTTGATTTATTTTGATATTTGAGAATGCCTTCCACTGTGCCAGGCACCAGGTTTTACACATCAAAATCAACATTACTTATGAATACGTAGAAACCAGTATCCTAACATCTCAATAATTAAAAAAAAAAAAATTCACATTTTCGTTAGAATGTATCTAACCGAACTAATTTGCCTCAGTGAAGCATTCATGTTTTCACAAAACAGCTGTATGAAATAATTGCCCTCAGGCGTTGTGCGTAATTTGAGCAACATGAGTTAGAGGACGTCTAGTTCAATGTTATCTTAATATTATGTTATCTAAAAAAAATAATTATTTAATTTAATAATATATATAAATAATTTTTAATTAAATTATAAAATTATTAATTAAAAAAATAACATTTAAATATCATGACATCTAGATTACATAACATAATACTAAAATAATAACAAACTAAATGCCCTCTTAATTTATTTGCAATGTTTAAGCAGCATATTACATTTTACTTTCAAGCCAATCCTTACCCACAAAAAGTTGTGAAGGTTTTACACCTGTTACTCTGGTTCAATAAAGAAAAGAACCGACGATATTACACTTGCTTTCAGGATTTGAATAAAATCAGCACCATATAAATAAGTTAAACTGTATTATGATGTTTAATGTTACAACAATTTCAAATCCTGTGATCGCGCGCGCTGTACTCCACTCAACAACCAGGCCATGTTCTTCCTTGACTTAACAATTATTTCTAAAAAATGTGTAAAATAAACATAACTTGCCATGATCAATCGTATGAGTACTCAAACAATACTGGGAGCATCCCCAACCCAGCTGCAACCAGCTCTGGGCCAGCGAGTTCTGATGCAATCGACCAATGGCGCATGCTGATTCGATTCAGCTGACTGATCTCCTTCACTTCCTTTGTTACTTCGAGATTCGGCTAAAAACTCTTCTTGGGTCCATCTGGGAGGTACTGAAACACTCAATTTACACAGCCTCGGTCTTTGCAATGGGCTCTCACCTCCCACCATGCTAGGATTTCCGTTCGATACCGATTTTGCAATTCCGTTGAAATGGTAGATATCAAACTGCTTCTTGCCCATCAATCCACTTGAATCCTTCAGACCGCCCTGTTCTTTCTCTAGCTCCATTAGTGCTTGCCAGAGCTCGCTCCACACGATGAAGCCAGATGAACAGAGGCTATCGAGTTTCGTGCGTGGGAAATCAATACTGCATTCTCTGAGGACTTTCTGAAATCCTTCAACACTGATGAACCCCCCACCTCCGCTCTGATCCTCAGAATCAAACACCTGTCTGATTCTCGATTCACGTTCTTCAAGTTCATTCTCTTCTTGCACCGAGGAATCTAAAGCGAAAAGAACGGTGTAGTGCGACTCACTACCAACAACCCATATGGGCAACCTGGGGCATTTCAGACGCTGTCCAACTTTGCAGAAATTAAGTGATTCCAATAGGGTAAGGAATCCAACCTCAACACACGACTGTATGCCCTTGAGGGACATCCCGCTGCCGAGATCCATACTGCCATCAAACACGTTTGGGACAGCCTGTCCGCAAAGCAGTAAGTTCACGATCTCCTGAAAACACAAGACAATACTTAGTATCTGGGCAGATCTTGTGAAACAATTGGAAAAAATCCTTCAAGCTTGAAGATGTGTATTCAAATTTTTCGATCTCTGGCAAGCAAAAACAAAATATGGTGACTATATAAACTGTAAAGCTTTGAACCAGACTATTCAGTACCTAGCTGATTTTACGGTAGAAGGGTGGTTGAACTGACAATACGATAGCCCAATCGAGAGCACACCAGACCGTCTGATATCTTGAACCAAACTATCCAATTCCTACCAAACAATTGTGTAGCACTGCAGGACCAACCAGACAGCAGGAAGCAGATGACTTGGTATCAGGCTATCTGGTTCCTATCAAGTTGTTCGGCAGTCATGCGGGACTAACTAGACAACACGGAGCAGAAGCACAAAGAAACCTAAACTAAGAGCAGGACAAAATGCAAGACAACCTCCTAATCTTTTTTTCTTTTTCCACACTTGCAAAATCAGTTTTGTACCAGTGAATAGCATAGCTGATGATATTGCTTACATAGCAACGTAGGTAATTTTGTTTGGAATAGAGGAATGTCATTTTCCATTATTTTTGCACTATCCTAAACAAGAACATGCCCAAATGTACATTTTATACTTAGTATCAGGCTGTCTAGTTCCTACCAAGCTACTCGACAGTCATGTGGGATTGACCAGATAGCAATGCACAAAAGCATAAAGAAGCTTAAACTAAGAGCAGGATAAAGTACTAGACAACCTCATAATCTTTTTTCCTTATCCACACTTGTAAAATTAGTTTTGTACCAGTGAATAATATAGCTGATTATATTGCTTACATAGCTAACGTTAGGTGATTTTGTTTGGAATAGGAGAATGTCATTTCCCATTGTTTGTGTTTGTGCAATATCCTAAACAAGGATATGCCCAAATGTACATTTTACACTTGTTTATATTTTGATATATCCAGGCTTAAAGTTAAAATAAAACCACAGTACTACAAGTAAAGAGCAAAAGTGGAACAGAAGTCACAAGAATTGCTTACATGATGAAAATTTAGAATGGTAGCAACAAACCTTGAATTTTGCAGTATCATATATTAAACAATTAAATCCCACAAATATAGATTGAGATCCACAAAAATAGAAACTAGTTGTTAATTTTGCAGCATCTCTTGCAGAACGATCTCACCAAACATCCACAGGCAAGAAATAGAAACAATCCAGAAATATAAAGAGGATGATTGGAGGCACTCCACGATAGAGGATAATATGGTTCACTTTTCATGATTCTAAATCCCCAAAAATGATTGGATACTGCCCCAACAAAACTGTCAACTTTCCTTGTACAGAGTAATCATGATCAAGCATTATATTCCTTTGCATGCATAGAAGGAGCTTCATTACTTCCAATTGTAAGATACAAGAAAAAGGAATGGTGTACTGGAGGAAAACATGTGGAGCAATGGAGACATGAAAACACAGGAAAAAGCCATAAAGTAATATAAATAAAAATGAATATTAACGCATTGAAAGCAGCAGTAGATTCATTGCCATGATTTGCACAAAGGATGAAACTTTGTAAATTGTTGGCACATTGAGGCTTCCTACTACATTAGAAGAAGAATCATGCTAACAAAGTAGATTAATAATAATGCTGGTCAACACATGTACCTGGGAGGCATGTCCAAATGGTGCGGTGACTAGAGGTAAGGAAGGATCGTCCCTATCCGCTTGAATAGCTTCCTACAGCATTACAAGGTTGATGGAGTTTCAGCAAAAATTATATCTCCAGGTCTCGCATTAATATTAAACAAATGTTTGGCAAATAAGGCATTTATATTAGGACATTAGAGTAATATGAAAAATCTATTGGTGGGATAGGAATAAAAGTTTAAAATAGAAAATGATGTCAAGGCTCCATCTCATGAATTACTTTTTATATCATTATCTGATAATAATAATCCACTCAACTACACCACCACAACAAACCAAGAGCCAACAAGGTAAGGAGCAGTACCTTGTAACAAACAACAATTTGGAGAAGCAACATCGATCGCCAAAGAGATCACCAAAATCATCAATGGAAGTATTTTGGAGGTCTACCAAGAGAATAAAAGTTACCTATACCTACCATGATTACTTGCATGTAAACCGTGTGCTTGAGCATATTATAGATATACTTGTTTCATTTCAATTTTGTAAATTTGCATATATTCCACGTAACCTAAATACTGCAACCATTTTTTGACACATTATGCTACATAGGTGATTTTTGTTAGGAGATGGGTATGCATCTCCTCATTTATTTTTGCAATATTCTGAAGGGGATGTTGAATTACTCTTGTATTTTTATTGTTTTAATTTAAGGCTATATGACAATGCTAAGTTTCAGAACTTCACCATTATCATGTGTTTGTTTAGCAAGGTTAAAATTAATCTTCTTAACTTTAGCCTGGCATGTCACATCATTCATAAATTTTAATATTAAAATTTAACTATAATTTACATCATATATATTTCAAAATAAAAAATTAACTTTATTTCACATGCTACACAAATACCAATATAATAGATTATATTACATTCCTCACATATCCTAACATATTAACTAATTTTATTTCACATCATATACAACTCTTAATACATTCCTCACATATCCTAACATATTAACTAATTTTATTTCACATCATATACAACTCTTAATACATTCCTCACATATCCTAACATATTAACTAATTTTATTTCACATCATATACAACTCTTAATAAAAACAATATCATTATCCAAGTTTAACTTTAATTGTTAATGTTAACCCTTGTAAATAAACACACCCTATGTTTATCTTTAACTTTATGCTATTTCATGCTATTTGACATTAATGCCTAACTCAAGATAAAATGAATGTGTATAAAATGTAAAATATAGCTTATTTTATTTTAAAATTTGTGTGGGAGATGAAGTAAAGTTGATTTTAATATTGAAATTTGATTAGAATGCAAAATGCTTTAACTTGGTAAAATTTATTTATGAAGTGACCCATAAGACCACTAAGAGTCTTTAGATGGTAAAAGACATCAAGGCACTTTTTCCTTCCAAAGAAATGCAAACATAAAAAAATTTCACTTTTTAATAGATCATGCAATGGGTGAATTCATACATATATCACGTTCAAATGGATTCTATACAAGATTTTCACCGGTACATGGCATAAGATTATTTACTGTATGTGAAGTATGTACAAGTTAATTTCAGGATTACATATTAGCTAAACATAAAGAGAAGAGGTAATAAAGGAAGAGAGAATTCAATTTGTTGTTAAATTCATCTATAATTCTAACTGATGGCTGCTAGCTTGTACGAAATGCTCATCAGTAAAGTTTCTCGAGTGAACTCTGAGTGCTACTTGCATTAAAGGGTTCTCACAGAAAAAATATTTGTAAAACACAAAAAGGGCTGCCAAGGATAATGGAGTTCAGTATTATACTTTTAACGATTTATTTAACATAAAACTAAAGAAATTTTATTTACAAGTTAGTCCAGATTGTACACAACATTTGATGTATTTTCATATAGGAAAAGATTTCATTTATATTAATTGGAGTCTCAGGTTATCTTTCAAAAACTGGGACCATATCAACACAATATAGCATGATACGTTTATAAACTGTTCTGTTTTTCTGCTTTAGATATATAGGATACCGAATCTAATAAAGCAACTGGTGTGGTATCTTACCAATTAATAAGACCAGTCCATTCTAAATTTGCACATTTTCTCAGAATCCAGAACAGTTATGTACAATAAATATCTAAAATCTCATAAATTAAGTCAGATGAGGGTCTATTAAGTTCAACCCCATACTAAAGCTCAGTCTTAAAGTAAGAGAGAGTCAATATCAGGCTTGCCCCAACCTTCCATCTTGTGATTGCTACCATATTAAACCGTAACTTCGATGCTTAACTAAATGACCATTCAGGACAAAATGATCTTTTTTTCTTGCAAAGTTTTTCTTACTATTATTGTGTAGGATTTAACCATGTCTGAAAACTCAACTGAGACTTAAGCTCTAAAGCTAGAATAATTTTGAGGCTTAACTAAGGCAGGCTTAACTAAGGCAGGCTTAACTAAGCCAAAGTTAAAGCTGAAGTTGGAGGCTTAACTAAAGCAAGCAGAGTAACAAAATATATCTTACAGAAATGATTTGCATAAAGTCTAGTACTGAGCAGAAGAAATGTTTCACTTATATAGAAAAGAAACATAAGGAAATCAAAAATAAAGAATTCTCCATAAGATTCTATATAAAGCATGGCAGCATAAGTAAGAGTTGCACACCAATCCTCGTGAAAGTAGAGCAGATATGAGGAACAGCAATGCTCCCATGCGACTTTGAAAAACAGGGAGCTCTGACATAAGGTGCCCAAAAGCAATATCATGTGAAGAACAAGTTCTAACTTTAAAAATTTTCTGCAAATCTGTAGCTGATTCAACTGAAAGACCCTCCAAGGCTCGGCCTATCATCTGTTTATTTTCCCCCACATCAATATATACTACTAAACACATAACAGAAGCAAGAAGTACGTCAACAGATAGGGTCAAGGTTTAACCTCAATCTTTCTGCTGTCTTCAGAATCTTCACCTGATTGTTGACTTAAAACACTTAAAGTAGTCACAACAGCTCTTTTCTTGTTTCCGCATAAAAACAAAATTTCAAGCATACCATAAACCAACGCCCTGCAAAACCGATCTTGTGACAAGCATTAATATCAATCCAACAAACAAGAGCAGAACTATGAAGCACGAGTGTGATATGGCGATATAAATACGGTACGATACGGATACGATGAGACGACAAATTTAAAATAAGTAGGATATGGACACATCAAAATACATAATACATATGTATATATATGTCACATTATAATATTTAAACCGTAGCTTATATGATAGACTAAAATGACTTGTGCATCTGTTTTCTAACAAAAATTGAATGACCTTGTACCCTTTCCTAACATGAACTTCAAAAAAATCCTTTGAACTTTCTTGAATTAGTTACACAATCATATCCTCAAACATTCTTCATACTACTAAAAGCAATATTATAAAAGCAATGAAAAAAAAATCCTTCAACGACTATTAAGATTAGAAAATTTTAAATTTAGAATATCTTAAAGTTTATACAGGCGCTTTCTAACCGGTCACAAAAAGAGTCTTAATACACATAAGTAGATAAAGTTCAGTTTCAACCTAAATCCAACACAATTTAATTGACTTGACACAAACGAGATACAACTAATACATGGTACAATTTCTATAACTTGAATCATATATATTGATCTAATCAAAGTAGATGCATGCTGCTTCTCTCCAGATCTCTAACTCACTAAATAAGTTGATAAAATAAAAAGAAATGCCAAAATCTTATTCTTTTCGTAATATAGACTTGATTGATGTAGGGAACTCAAATAACATGATCGGTATCCAACAGAAGCATCCACATGCATGATATTCATGATGAAGTATCAACCGAGGTAGAAGCAACGACGTCACTGGCGTTCGTAATACCAAGAGAAAATGTCGATTGAAGAGGAAGCAATAGAATGCAAATGCCAGATCTTTAGCGTGAGCGAAACTCTCTCCTATCCCAATTGTATGAATCCGATATATCACTCTCATATCGTGAACCATTAAGTCTAAGCATGAGCTATCTCTTAGGCCTTCTTTGGCAATGGGCTAAAAATCATGCTAAAATTACCTATGACCAAAATCTTAAATTTATTTTAAAAAAATTTAAAAAATTATTTTATATCGCATGTCACACAAATTCGAACATTAAACAATCACTTTATTTCACATCCAACACAATTCTTGATAAATCAATTAACTTTATTTCACATCATACATAATTTTTAATATAACCAACTTACTTTATTTCACATCATATATATTTTTCAAAAATGACTAAAAATTTCAACCAATTTTTTTTTCTTATTACCAAACAGAGCCTTATATATGAGTTGTTTTTTATGTTTTTTTACTGTAGGCTAAATTAGTTGGTCCATTACAATGTTTTTTTTAAAAGAATCAGAGAGTATCATGAAGCATCAGACACATTTCAATTTTTATTTTTTTAAAGAAAACTGATACACCACGTGGCATATCGAATATGTATTGGATATGTATCGAAAAGCATCAATATTTAATATGGATGTGACACAGACATGTTAGGCTTCAAAACGTATTAGTGTTTCACAGGAGGGGAAAAATTAGAATGGTTAAAATCTTTGAAACAGAATCTTCACTTCCATATTGGATTGGGAAATGACTTCTGAAAGATATCATGCTTCATCTTAAAACACTATGAGAAATGGAAGATCAAAAGAAATGATATCATCTTTATAATATGTAACATGTCTTTCCAAATCTCTGAGACACATTGAATACTTGAGGAAATCATCCATGACACAAAGAAACCATATCATCATATTTGATACCAGCAGCAAGATGGAGAATACATGAAGTATAGTAGGCTTCTGGGCTCATTACTATTCTGAAATATAGGTTCGGTTTGTGATTATTATCATAACAAGTAAAGAATTTCCTAATAAGTAGCTTATCCCATTTGACATTAACATAAGCTAAACTAATGTTTCTCCATAAAGGCTTCTATCAGCAAAGGTGCTCAAGATTTTGTCAGCCTATTAAACCTAGAGCAACGGCAAAACATGGCATTAGGAAAGCCCGATAACTTTCAAAATGAAAAAAAGGTGGTTTCCAGGTCAAAGCAAATTACCTGGATGCCTTTACAAAGTAATTAAGGCTGTTAATATGGATCGAAGATCGAAAATCGATTGAAAATCGAATTGATTTTGGATCGAATCGAAATCGAGTCGATTTAAACGAGCCGACTAACGAGCCAAAATTATGGCTCGGTGTTTTTTTCGAGCCGATTTCGAGCCAGGGTAGGATCGGCTCGATTTGGCTCGAGATCGGCTCGATTTAAATACATATATATAATATTAATTATAAAATATTGTTAGATATTATGATGTATAATCTATTCATGTAATTATAGAGATTCGATAGATGATCATGAATTTATTTATCATTATTTATTTTACTAGACATTTAATGAACAAATTTATTACATATAATTATATGATAATTTTTATGGTATTATTTTAGGATGTGGTTAAATTGTTTTATGATATTTTTATTTTTATGTTTGTAAAAAATAGCATATATATATAAAAATATAATTTTTACATGTATTTTAATTTTAAAAAATTAAATGTGTATTTTTAATTAATAATTATAAGTATTTCGAGCCAGCTCAAAGCATGATCGAGCTGGCTCGAAGTCGAGCCCATTCGAGCCGAGTCGGCTCGAAATCGAAACTATTCGACTAACGAGTCGATTTTGAGCCGTAAAGATTTCGAGCGAGCCGATCTCGAGCCGAGTATGGCTCGGCTCGAAGTCGGCTCGATAACAGCCCTAAAAGTAATGATGCGGAAAATCTAAAAGAAAGCTATCACAGAGCACACAAAATTCCCACCCATCTGGAACATTACAGATGAAAATAACTTCTATATAAGTTTTAGCAGAAACCAAAATGTGCTGAGACCTTTGCAGTTTTTGGAGTAATTTCTTAACAATAAACGCAACAGCATATTTTCACTTTGAAAGTAAATGTATTCATCCGAAAGAAAAGAGCGTGCAACTGTATTCAAGCTGGAAACTACCTTGCCTTCCTCTCTTCTGTTATCAATGCCAGATCATCCATCACGAGGTATGAACTTCGAGAAAGTGTCTGTGAACCTAAACTTTGGGATGGAAGATTTACTTGACATTTACTCAAATCATCTGGGATAAACAAAAGATACTTGAGGACGAAGGCCTGCATAATGAAAAATGTTTATCAAGTTTGGAGCATAAATACTGAACTTACCATACATTGCTGATATTATAACTCAAAAGAAAAGGCACTTCGGCAGATCATTTGCAAATATGCAGAAATCCATGGGTGCCTTTCAACTTCTAAGTTTTCTAGTATAGTTTAATGCAGAAAAACAGCACGGCACACATTTCCAAGATGGATTGATCAAAAAACCTAACAGTAACTGATAAAATTCAAGATCAATGCATCATTAAACCTGCAAAAAGTGGACAAGATGGTGAAAGAGCAAGTAAACCAGTACCACTTTACAAACAAGGATTTACATCTGTCACCCCAAAAGATCCATTATTTTTAGACGACAGCCCCAAAGTTCATAAATTTCATGCAGCACCCCTATCTAACTTCAAAAGTGGGGTGTTGCCTGTAAATTCACCACAAAATAATGGACTCTGGGGGTGCCGCCTGAAAAAAATGGATCTTTGGAGGTAACAGATGTAAATTTTCCAACAATTAAAATAATCTGATCAACTTCAATACAATAACTAGCCAATCTAACAACATGAGTAACCCTTAACTGCAGAAATTGTCTCTTGGCTAAAAATATCCTACGAAGTGATTCTAAATCACGAAAAATAGCAAGACAGCTAAGCGACTAGTAAAGAGCCAGGCACGATTGAGTGAATAAAGTACTCTCATCAAATAGCCTAACAGAAGAAAAATGCCACTATCAGAATATGCATCATGGAAGTAAATGCTTCCAGGATTTGATAAAAATAGTTCCCTAAATTTGTATTTAGATCTCAAGGTTGAAGAGAGAAGATGTATGGGAGGAGCTGGGAGCTGGGAGCTGGGAGCTGAGGAAAGCATTGGCATTTAAGTACATAACCCGATCTACTTCAAAAGCAACCTAACCCATGTGAGTGAAAGAATTGAATGATGAAAAAGACGGAGCCAAGCAACATATCCTCGACTAGGATGCTAACTAAGTTTGGAAATGCTGACTGGGAGTCTGTGAACTAAGGTAAATGAGAAGAAACCTTCAGGCACGAAAATTACCTATTTGGTTGAAGAATGCATGAGCTATATCATGAATTACATGTAGATTGGTAAATGAAGATGCAGTTCAAGAACTTTGGTAACATAAGAATCGTAGTTCAAATAAAAATACGATATCATTCATGACGCCATACGGAGCACTTAACCATACCAAATCAAGCACTAAAACTTAAAGTTGTTCATTTTCTTGAAGCTCAACTGAAAAATGTTAATTGATACATTAATCATTATAAAGTTAGATTTGAAACCATTATAGAATTGGGACCACCACTGAAAGGTAAAACAAGCCGCATGGCAATAAAAAAAGAATCTGTACTTGGTAAATCCCTAAACATGCACAGTTTTAAAAGAAGAAATTTACCTGTATGGTAGCCAGCACACCACAGGGGCCTCCCTCATGTTGTACCAGGCCAATGCTTGTTTCAGGGTCCGAGCTAAACCTACATGCATTAGGTAACAGGAATCAGTAAATGGTCAAAACAAGAAATCTTTAACAGAAAGAAAAGCAAAATTTTGTTTTTTCTTTAAAAGACCTCCAGTGTTTGCTTTCAAAGGATCCCCAAATTGCTAATCTATGATGACAGCAGAAATTAGAATGAGGAAACTCACCATAATAACAATATATTTCATTAGTAAAATCTTGATATTTCCACTAAGAGGGGAAAGTCAGCTAAATTGAGCGCAGACAAAATTTTCCTCTAACTTTGTAGCAGACAAGGTAATCCAACTTAACAATGCCCATAAGCAGAACTACACAGGACAGCATCAGTGACCACAACACTACTACTCTACCAATGTTTCTTTTTCCTCATTTGCAGTACTTACACAGTACAATAAAACTGCGCACTTTTAAGTAAACAAAGGAATTTAGCCAGAATCATGTCCTGCAAATCAGATTAAATCTCATTCATCTCTGAATAAAACTTCCCTTTAACATTTTATTATATAATATGTATATATATTATCACAGACTCAGATACCAACAAGGTGTGGGAGCCATGAGTATATTTTACCATGGATAAGGTTCACATGAAATTTTTTCTTCTTTCAATTCAATAAAGACCTTTTTTTTTTTGGAAAAACAAAAGACAGAAGGATTCCTTCCCTTCTATTGCTTTAGATATTGATTTCATAGCATGTTTTCTTTCATTGTAACTGCTTTTCTACATAAAAGCAGTGATTCTATTTTGCAATATTAAAGTATAATGTCATTGCAATACATAACCCAAGTATGAACCATTTCTTATTATTTTTCATACCTAAGGACAAGTAAATTCTATTATTTATCAGTAACTGATTTATAAAATTTGATAAAAAAGAAACAAGACGATGATAATAGGTCCATGCCACAAACCGACCAATGTGATTGCTTACATCATCCAATTATTATCCATAAAATAGCAATTGGATTTTCAATTAATAGGATTTTTCCTAGGTGAAAAATAAAAAGTCTTATCATTTTGTGATGTTCCCTTATGTTTATTGTTTAAATAAGGACTATAGACAAGCTTTGTAGAGATTGATACCATCTCACGCACCTATTGTAACCCTCAGCTCCCTCAAATCTTGCCGCTCTTACTTCTCCATCATCTTTATCCTCTATTCAATTTCAGCACATTTGACAACTATGTCAACCAATGTGGACTCCTCATCCTGACAGACCTCCTACAGGAGCTTTCTGTTGTAGAGTACTATAATGCTTCACTTTCTGTTCTGGCAATGTTCCTTATAATGTTCACCTCAAACCTCACATCCCTCCTATTCAATATAAGTCATGTAACGTGGCTCCACCATTCCAACCTACCCTGCCTGCTCACTACCGTCAAATTTAGTTTCAAATAGAGGGATCCAATAGCATAACATAAAAAATAGGAGAAATGAAATCTAAGGACTAAAACAACGGGAGAGGTGCAAGTATTCAAAGGACATATTTTATCATTCTAACACAACAATTGACCACATGCTTCTATATGATTAATTTCCTAATACGACTATGGTGACTCCATCAAAAAGATGCACGCATCCTTTTCTAAATAGAGAAGTCTCCTCCATACCATCGTCAGCAGTCTTGCTCTTGCTTTATGAATTTCATTTTGTTAATTATTTATGACCAATGACTGACATAACAGCATTTCTACTTTATCCAATTAACTTTTAGATTATTCATGGGTAAAGATTAATCACATCTGTTGTCTATGACTATGTTTACTTCCTCATATACAGAGCTCCAGTTCCCATAGTTGAATGCATGAAAAATTGTCAATATTAATTAGTAATAAGACAAAGCCTTTTCTATTGTACCATATAAACTCTGCAGCCAAAAGAAGTAATAACATAACAAGCTATTCTGCATGATGAGAAAGTTAAATTTATATTTATATTCAATATAAAGGTGTATCTAGAATGAATTATCAATACTTCAGTAACAAAAAATTTAAGTTGCATAAATGCACATGCTGAAGTACCAAGTTTGCTTCTACACGTAGAAACTTCCAAACATAAGGAAGCAAATACTGTACACTGCACGTCTACAAAAATAGTTGATATATAAAGTGTAAACATGCATCAAGAATAAACTATCATAGTTTACTCATCATATGGATTTTAAAGTATGCAGGTAACTTTTCTTTACCAAAGTCAACCATCTCACGATGGCTAAGTTACCACATTATCTAAATGTCATGGATTTTACTATAGGAGACACCTCTGTAATATGCAGAAGTCAGAATTGCAAACATGAATCTTCCATAATGGTCATAGTGATCAGAGTCTTATGCATTAAGTATGCCAAGTACCTATTGAAAAAGGTATATTTTGATGGCACATTTTTTGCCGTTGTACAATAGAAACCTTACAAAAATAGGAATTACCATGGTATATGGTGCATGCCTACAAAGCTAGTTGTATGTTACATTAGACACTTATGTGGAATAAAATTTCATTGACTAGCATTTTTCAACTTACAACACCTAGCTGGCTTCTATGCTCCAAAAATAAGAAAGAAAGCATTGATTATTTCATGAGATGTTCTTTATGACCAACAGAAACATGCATCGAGTATGAACTACCATAGGATGCATACGAGTTTTAAACTGTGCAAGTGTGCAGGTAACGTTTCCATACAAATGCAAGCCTTGGCAGTTGGCATAATGACCATCTTCTTATAGTGTTTTAGAAGTCACAATTTGAATTCAGGAAAGCTCTTTAGCAAAAGAATTGCATAAATGTCTGCTATAATTCCCACAACTATCAGAACCTCATAAACTACGTGAGCCAAGTATTGTAGGCAAGCTATTTTTTGAAATTTGGCCTTGGCCTATATATAACTCACAAAAAGAGAGAAAGTACATCAAGTACACAAAAGCTCCAGATCCTCAATGAGGATTAAGCAAAAATTATATAAGAGAGAGGGACATTCTCCCTTCTTACACTACATTATCACCACAAGCTACAGAAGCAATAAAATCAGTCACCTTATTAGTGAATCTATATACACGAATAACTCTATATGCCTTACAGGCACAAAAACAATATCAAAAAAAGTGCACATATCACTAATAGGTAGATGCTCCTCCAGATGCCAGCAAAATATCAGCTATCATCATAGTTGAATCACCCTCAAGCCTCTACAGTGCCAACCCAGCCTTTGGCAATGTTGGCCACCTCCGAGGCTCCCCTGGACCCAATGACAAAGATCGACCTGGTGAAAAGCTTGACACCAACTACCAAAAGAAGGTTACCACCATGATCCCTTACCATCGCAGCTCCTGCAACACCATTTGCTTTAACCGAGCCATCAAAGTTCACTTTGATCTAACCTAGAGGTGGGGTAACAAATGGGAAGACAAAGGGTTACTCAAGTCCATTGGGGATGAGCTTTGGTATCTTGGTTAATGTAAACAAAAAAGCTGATTTTTTTATTAACTTTTCTCTTTGGCAATTGTGTGATACAACAACAACAAAAAACCTTTATCTTACTAGTTATGGTCAGCTACATGAACCTTTTGTGTCCATTGCATTCTGTCAAATAATAACTCATCATTTAGCTCCAAGCATGTAAGATTATTTCTTATAGTCTTTTGTCATATTTTTTTTTTAGTCTTCCTCTTCCTCCTCTTACATGCACAAAATTCAATAACCAACTCTCCTTATAAAAGCTTCTATCGGACTATAATTTATATGGCCAAACAATTTAAGCTGACCCTCTTTGAGCTTATTTTCAATTGAGACTATTCTAACCTTTTAACAAAGATACTCATTTCTCATTTTGTCCTTTCATTGTATATTAATTCATCCACCTTAGTATCCTCATCTCTATAACACTTATTTAGTTTATATATGTTTACTTTGTAGGCTAATATTCAGCACAATATTACTACAAATCTATAAAATTTAGCTTTACGGGAAAAATTATCTTTTTAAGAGAAAAATTTGGTTTAAAGTTAACAAAGGTCAAGCTTCACCTTGGACCCAAATAAAACCAGGAATTCACCTCAGCCTAACAACATTATTGCTTTTAATATTTTCCTTTGCTAGCACGTATATAATAATGTTTCTTAAGAAAGTATCGTGCTTTAATGATCTACACTATGCACTCCCTTACATGAGAGGTTACATACAATTAACATCCAATTACTATCAGATAAAAAGGAAAACAAGCTATAAAGAAAAAAGTAAATAACAATAAAAGCTGTTACTTAAGGCTTAAATCTGGATCTTCTTATGCATGACTTCTTCAACAACCAGTAATATGAATCAGTATATGTGACAAATGATAATGTAAATTGCTATTCCATGACCTAAGAGCATCCTGGACGTAAAGGACATGGTTGTCGTGCAGATCCCAACATGCTTGATTATAATTACAAAATCCAGCTGCTTCACTCATTTTTAATCGTCAAAATTCCTATAATCAATCGAGCATGAGACTCAACCAGTCACCCCCACTCCTTGAAGCGGAAACCCTGGTTCCACCACCAGAGTCATCACTAACTCTTTCAACAACTGAAGATAAGTCCTGAGCAAGGATCCCTCAAATACCCTAACACCAAAATTCCTCGTACAATATTACCAAATTAATGGTCTCGTATGGTAAGTTAAAGCTAACAAAGTGATGCTTCAGCATTCTACAGACTAACAATCGGAGCTTTAGAAAGGGAATAAAGAAACGAAGATATCAAGCAGTTCACCTAATGCCCTGATTGCACCACTGTGCAAGTATATCCTTGGACACGCCGCTTCCAAACACCATGGAGAAGAGCTGGTCCGCCACAGCCATGGAAATCTCGACTGCGGCATCCGATTCCCTGAGCCTACTTCCAACCACCATCTGCTCCGACGCTCCAGAAACCACCCCCTCCATCACGACCGGTGATACCCCACCGGCCGTGACGTTCTTAGTCCCCACCTCTTCCTTAGAGCTTACCGGTCGCACCGGGCTGACAGTCTTGATCTCCGCCGCCCTGATCCTCTTCTCAGCCGCCGAAGCCATGAGCTCCCTTTGCAGGCGGCGATTCCTTGCCTCTACGGACTCCTCCGCGCTCTCCCACGGTTTACTCCTCTTAGCCTCCGGCGGAGACCCCTGGAGGCTCATGCGCAGCGCCATCTGCAGCTCTTCGTCCTCCCGTTCCGCCATGGAAGGCACTTAGAAGCTCCAATCGCACAGGATAGGAGGAATGATCCCTGGCAGATGGAGCCTAGGGTTTACGATCAAAAAGTGGATAGGATCGATCTTCAAAAGTCGAGATCATTTCCAGAACTTGAACGACGAATTCTGAAAGAAGAATGAATTGAATGAGACACCAGAATTGGAAAGCTCGAAATGGGCAAGGGCTCGCCGGAGAGTCGCCGTCTTGAAGAGGGCCGTTAGGAACGGAGAATAGAAGAACATCATATCCGAACTGAACATATATCTACCCATTTGTGGGCATCTCGACAAAACGGATAAATTATCCAAAAAGAGAGTGAAATTATCAATTTTTTAGAATGTAAATCTGCAATTATGTTTTAAAATTAAATTTTACTTGTTTCAATTAATTTATTTAATATTAATTTAAAAGACAATTAACATAACAATATTTACATATTATTCTTTGGATTCTCACAGATTAAAGAAAAATTATGTAAAAAATCAAACAGTAAGATATTATTTACATATGGATCTCCTTTTAAATTTTATTTATGCCAGTGTGTTTCTATAATCTTATATTACATATATATACCTAGGGTTAATTTTCATTAAATATAAATAGAATATGCATTAAATGCTTTATATGTAGGTTATCATTGATTAAATACTGTCCCATAAGCACCTTGCTTAGTACCATATTTTTGTAATCTGGTCAACTACAGGTTACTATACGTTAGTCGCGATTGTCGGTTCATCATGACTTAAATGATGTCGTCGACCACTATTAACTGTTATATCATCTAGACTTGGTCACCAAGTATTGTTGATTACCACTGCCAACCCGATCATATATATTTGAATTAAATTAATTATAATTTAACTATAGTAATATTAAGAGAGTATTACTATTATAATATTGATGATTAAATGGTGGAATATACATAAAAAAATTATTAAAAAAATAATTAATATGTAAATATAATTTTTTAAAATGATATATATGTAATTGCCCTTAAACTAAAACTATAGATTAAGTTTAATGTACAAATTATTTACTTTAAATTTTTTTTTATACCTGGCTCCCAAGTGTTATAGGGAATATTATTTTTATATTTATTTAAAAACATATATAATAGATTCAGGTTAAATTATAAATATTAAGAATAGAATGTGTAGGATAAGTTTCAATTGATGCACATTAATGTGTTAAAAAATAATTTTGACATTAAAATAAATTATACAAAGTGAAATATAAGTAGAGAAATATTGAGGGCACCACATCAAATTTTTTTAATGGTCATGTCAATTTTTGTAAAAGGCAAATATTAAAATGTACAGAAAAAAATATTTTTTTATGTGCATCACATAACTAGCTATAAAAATGTATATATGAAGCACAAAATACTGTGATGTAATTTTTTTTAAAAAATTGTTAAAAGTACAGTATATGAACAGAAATATTTATACGAGTCAGTGCTTCTACCAATCCTACGTTATTTCTCTTTAGCACTCGTGATTGATATGTATTATGTACATATTTATCCTAAAATTTATAGAACTAGAAGGTTTACCGCTCACTATTATTAAGATTTAAGCCACGTTCAAGCTTCGCTCTACTACACGATATGGTGTTGAAGTGCCTGACGAGCAGGCAGTGCTGAAGGTTCTCTTACTGGCCTGTGCCTATTGTCTATATTTTTATTAGAATTTGGCCTCCATAACCTGATACCCAGTCCAGGTCTTCTTTCGAACATTTTGAATTTTTGATTTGCTTCCTGCATTGGCATTTTCATCAATTGCTTGTTGTATTTGTTGTTAGGGTTTTTGAGGAAATTCTCTAGGGTTTGGTATCTGAGTAAGAAAATTGAGGATATTTGCTTCGATATGTCGTTCAGAATTTTGAGCTTGAGGTGCTGCAGTTTGTTAGATTTTTCATTAAGCAGAGTATGAGATTCAAGATGGAATTTGTAGCCCTAAAAACTTTCTCTTTCTCTATGTTCTTATCAGCAGCCTTTTTGCAAATAATGTTGTATAGGTCAAAATTTCAACAAAGGGGGAAGAGCGAAAGGGAAGTCTTGTCTGTTTCACTTTTGGGGCCGGGTTAGTTAGGTTAACTTAAGTTAACCCAGTTAACCCGTCAAACACTTCAAAAATACATTTTTTTTTACCCTGGGTTAACAAATCCATTGGAATGCCCTTAACCCGCCTATCCCGGGGTTTAGCTATCCCATGCGCGATGCTGGGGTAACGGCGGAGATGGCAGAGTCTCTCGCGCGATGCCTTCGCGAACAGTCAGCGGTTCATGGGAGGTTGTCCGCACAAGCTATTGGATGATGGTGCTGCGTCAGGCGCGATCCTGTCTGCCCTAATTCCAGATTTGTATTCTATCACCTTTCTTACGCTGAAACACAGGCCGGCGCTGTTCCCTGCTGGGTCGGTGAAGTTTTGTTCTCATGGATGGTAATTCAGCATCAGGAAATATGATTCCTGGAGCTTCTTTCGGAGTATTATATCTCCAATGCTATTATAATCAATGCTCAAAATCCTCCTTGCACCGCCATTATCAGCAAACATCTCATGCCCAGGATGATAGCTTATTAGTTTGTTCTTTGATGCATGATTGTGATCATCAGCTGGCTTTTCCCATTATAGATTACGAGAAGAATGTGATGAGCAACAAGTATGAGCCGAGCTTGAACACCGTTGGTATAGTTCTCTGTCAAACTGAAGTAAGAAGAATGAAGGGATCCCTTGGCATAGAATGAAGTGGGATGATCCCATGGTCAAGCTTTTGATTACTGTCGTTTCTTATTTAGGAGAGGATGCTGTCTTATTGCAATAACAATAGAAGAAGGAAGATTTCGATATTACAGGAGAAAGGAAAGTGGAAGTTGATATCGAAGCTTTGGCAGAGAAAGACTGTTATGTATCTCCTCAACAGTGTGAGGACAAGTTTAATGATCCTAACAAGAGATACAAAAGGCTTACAGACATTTTAGTAAGAGGCACATCTTGCAAAGTTGTAGAGAATCCAGCTCTGCTTGCACAGGGTGGAGCGTGATGTGAGGAAGATTTTAAGCTCAAAGTAGCTTTTCTATGAAGAGATGTGCTCATACCACAACGGTAACTGATTGAATTTGCCTGCAAATCCTGCTCTTCAGGGTTCGCTTCGGCTATCTCTCAGTAGTAGAGATGCCTGTGACATGAAGATGGCTTCTCACGGAGATTTCGATGAGATCTCACTTAATAACTGTTAGAACCTTCTCTAACACCCCTTTCCGAACAATAGCTTAAGTCGGACAGCCCAAGTCGAACAACAGCTCAAATCGAGCAGCTCAAGCCGAACAACAGCTCGAAGAGATATCACCAGATCGTACTCTCCGTAATACTATGTCAACTCAGCATTTATGACAGCATGGGGATCCACTCTCTAATCGTTCTTTGCAGGAATAGGTGTCAGATGTGGCAAACTGTACCTATTATGTCCCCTCCTCTCCAGGCTATAAATAAGGGGAAGGAGGATGCGCTAAGGGAGAGGTCTCTCTCTCTCTGGCCGAGCTGCCCCCCTCTCTCTCTATCTCTCTTTTGTACTCATTCGGTCTCCCTTTAGAGACCATCAAGTTTTGTAAGAGATAAGATTCGATTAGTGGATTTAAATCGCCTAGACGGTGTCGTAGTTTTTTCCTCGGACACTCGGGTTTCTAAGTAAAAATTATCATCTCATTTCATTCTATTTTAGTATATTTTTTTTGCATTAACAATAACATCATCGGTTGATGTGGCTGAAAAAGAATGAAATATGGGATGAATCATGAAGAAGTGAGCTTTGCAAATCCCTCAATTTCTAAGAGTCAAATGCATGTGATAAGGTATCACTTGATTCAAGCAGAAGAGAAAATTTCACACATCCAATCACAGATGCTCAAATTTTAGAAACAGCTTTTTAAATGGGAAAGGTTTAGTGGGAAGAAAGAAAGGGAATTGGATTAGATAAGGATTGAGAATGAAAGAACGGGAATTTATGAAGCACGAGTATGATTATGATGATACGGATATGATATGATATGGATATGGCGATACGACAACCTATCAAATTGTAGGATACAGATAAGCCAGGATATGACTGTTATATATAT
>JAEMOT010000567.1:72068-92037 GCA_019297695.1 Apostasia ramifera
TAATTTTAAAAACGTAGACGTGTGTGATAATAACCTTTAAACTTAGGGACCTGGGTAAAATTTGCCCTTTTTTTATATAATCTCCAAGCATTTATATGTATATTCAATAGAGTTTTTAGGAAAAAAAAAATTTTGCAAAAACTTAAACGTCTTTAAATATGAAAAAAATTGTGCAAAAATTTAATCGTATTTGAATAACCGCCAGCGGCCACGCAGCCCACATGCGTGAGCCGGATCGGGAGAAGAGAGAGAATGACAGGGGTAAAATGATAATTTTAAAAAATTTAATAAAAAAAAAATTAAAAAGGATCCATTTGATAATTTATTAAAACTCAGAGATCTTGATATTATAATTTAAAAAATATGGACCTGTATAATATTAAGCGTTAAACTAAAGGGTCCTGAGTGTAATGTGCCCAAATTAAAATTATGCAGGGTTGATGCATACTGTGGAAATGTTCAGTATAGTTGAGATGAACAGGCTCCCGCGCCTCTCAGCTCTCGCTCTTCATCGTCTCATCCCTCTCGGTTCTCCACCTCCCTTCCTTGCCCAAACCCACAGTGCAGCTGAGAACGAACCGCTCATCGAGACCTTCACCCAACTCTGCCGTGATGGCCCACTCTCTGTGGCAATGTCCGCTCTCGATGCCCTGGACTCGCGCGGCCTCCGTGCTGCCGACCATGCCGACTACCTCCACCTCGTCAAGCTCTGCCTTTCTGCCGGCGACGAAGCTGCCGGACGCCGAGTCCACCGCCATCTCACCTCCGGTGGACATCGCCCAATGCTGTTCCTCCTTAACTCTCTCCTAGGTATGTATGTCCGCCTCGGCCTCATGGACGATGCCCGCCAACTGTTTGATGCTTTGCCCCTTCGCAATGTCGTGTCATGGACCACCATGATTTCCGCACTTATCGATCTGGGCCTTGGAGGTGAAGCTCTCGAACTCTTTGTTTTCATGCGGCGAGAAGGAATTCAACCCAATATGTTCACATTTTCGTCTGTTATCAGAGCCTGCGGCACGGTGAGAACCCTTCAGGCCATCCATTGCAGCATCGTCAAGTGTGGATTGGATTCAGATGTGTTCGTGAGAAGCTCGTTGATCGATGCTTACTTCAGGTGTGGGGATTTAGATAGTGGGTACCAAGTGTTTGATGAATTTATCACCTTGGATCTTGTTGTTTGGAACGCTGTCATCGGAGGTTTTGCACAGTCCAGCAGTGGCTGCAAAGCTCTAGAACTTTTTGTCCAGATGAAAAGATCTGGGTTCTTGGCCAATCAAGCCACGCTAACTAGCGCTCTGAGAGCTTGCACTGGAATGGTCCTCCTGGAGATGGGGCAGCAAGTTCATGTCCATGTGCTGAAGTATAGAACAGATTTGATACTGAACAATGCACTGCTCGACATGTATTGCAAGTGTGGAAGCTTAGAAGAAGCTATTTTCATCTTCCAAAGAATGCCCGAGAAGGATGTAATCTCTTGGAGCACAATGATTTCTGGCCTGGCTCAGAATGGACAGAGCCTGGAAGCACTGAAGCTATTCAAGCTGATGAAGGCTGAAGGACCAAAACCCAACTACATCACCATTGTTGGAGTCTTGTTTGCTTGCAGTCATGCTGGTCTGGTTGATGATGGGTTGTTCTATTTCCGGTCGATGAAGAAACTTTTCGGCATAGAGCCTGGAAATGAGCACTACGGTTGCATAGTTGATCTTTTTGGTAGAGCTGGGAAGCTCGATGCAGCTCTAAGCTTCATCCATGAGATGGAATACAAACCGGATGCCATTATTTGGAGAACCTTTCTTGGAGCTTGCAGGGTACATAAGTGCTCGGAGCTTGCAGGATATGCGGCACAAGAGGTTTTGAAACTGGTGCCTGGAGATGAGGGGACTTACATACTCTTATCAAACATTTATGCAGATGCTAAGCAATGGTCGGACGTCGAGCAGGTGAGGAAGGTGATGAGGGGTCGAGGTGTGAGAAAAGAGCCAGGGCGGAGCTGGATGGAGGTTGGAAAGAAGAACCATGTTTTCATTGCTGGAGATTTCTCACACCCACAGATGGAGAGTATCAGCAAAGAATTGGAGAGCTTGGTCTGCAGAGTAAGCAGTATGGGATATGTGCCTGACACTGAGTTTGTGCTGCATGATTTTGGGAGAGAGCAGAAGGAGGAATCTCTTCGTTACCACAGCGAGAAGATGGCAATTGCCTTTGGCATGATGTACTCGATGGAGGGAAAGTCAATCAGGATAATGAAGAACCTCAGAATATGTGGAGATTGTCATGCTTTTGCTAAGCTTGTTTCGAAAGCTGAAGGTAAGGTGATTGTAATTAGGGACCCAGTTAGGTTTCATCATTTCTGTAATGGAGCTTGTTCTTGTGGAGATTACTGGTAAAAGAAAAGGTTAAATCGCATCCTTTGACTTGGTCCCAATGAACAATGGATCAGAAAGAGAAAAATGGGGGATCTATTCTTTGACAGAATGGAGCAACAGCAGAGCCTTTAATAAAGGGAGGGTGTTTCGATGAAGGATTTGGAATGTAAAGAACATCCAGAGAAGCACTTGAAATTTGGAAAAGATGAAAGTTTTCATTTCGACAAAAATTGAAATCAGCTATGCTTGGAGTTCTCATTCGAGGGTAAAGGTTAAGTGTTAAGAATCTTCTCATCCAGAAAGGGATTGGATTCGCCTGCTTGATTGTATTGTTAGAGTCTCTGTCACTTGTAAGAAGTTGAATGCTCTGAGTTCAAAAAGTCAAGGGCGATGATCCTTCGGGGATTAACATGATATATATGTCCAACACCTTTTAATCGGTGATCACCTAAAATTTAAGATTCAGACAAACACATAATGTAGAAGCTGCCATTGCTTCTTTTAATAATCTGTGTGCACTTCACAAATTTTGCAGAAAGCTCGCACGGTGCTGTTCCTACAACCTCTTCATAAAGCTTAAATTGGGAACAAGGAGGAACATGTTCTTCGAAAATACTACAGGAGGACTAAAATTAGATAAGGAAAAGAAGAACTTGCCTTCCTCGCGAACTTGGCTAGCAATTTGGCAAATCTTCATAAGCATCTGCAACATGGTAAGCAGGTCCCCACCCCCACGAATCCAACGGAGCTGCACTATATGGAATAGAATATGCCGTCTTTGTTGTCTGTCTTTCGATGAACTTAATGTTTGTCGAGATCTTCCTCCAGACTTAAATCGCAGCTAGTACATCACCTTTTAAAACAGTACTGTGAGAAGAAGATCAAACCCACGTTCAGCTGTATGAAACTTTGCTTATGGGCTTTGCTTGATATGTATTTCTGTAGATATCTCTTAAATTTCATCTGGATCTATGCAGTTTAAGTTCAGAACTAAAGAAATTGTTCATACAAATCCATGAATTGCTAAATGTAAGTTGGTAGTATCATTTTTTGTATTCAATGGTTAAACTAGAGAAATATAATATGACAACATAGCATTCTATTATAGCTATTGTCGCAAAATGTTGTTATTGTATAGAAAGCTGTTCTAAACATGATCTTTAACAGTCTCGAAGGAGAGATATATATTATATTAGACTTTTATTTTGTGTAGGTTCATAAATTTAAATTTTTTTCTAATAAATTCATGAGATTAAACCTATTATTTATATTGCATGTTAGTAGTTTATAAATTTCAATTTTTTTCTTATGGGTTTGTGCCCTATTTCACGTGAATTTATGAATCTAATTAAAATATCACTTAATAGATAAAAAAATATTAAGACTATGATAAAAAAATAGTATAACTCAGTGACCTAGGAAATGAATTCTTGAATATGAAATAAGTGTCTAATTTTAAAGAGAAACTTTTAAATTTATAGACCTATGTGAAATAGTGTTTAATTTTAAGAACCTAAATGATATTTATTTAAAATTTTTATTAATATAAAAAATTATTGTGGTATTCTCTTTAGTTCAGTAACTCAAATTTGGATTATATTGTCATCATAATTTTAAAACGAGTAGAAAAAATTGTGATGTCACGGTGAAATAAAAAAAAAATGTTTAAGTAATTTACTGGATATTTGTGCGTCTTTTTGTGTCCGGACTACACCCAAAAATCAACCCTTCTGGTAGTACTTGGGTATCTTAGGGTGTGGGAATAAAAAAGACGGAAAACAGCGCAGAAATTGAAATTTCACCTCTGTCATCGTCTTCTTCCTCATTTCATTCCGCTCGGCCACCCATTCGTAATGGCAAGGAGAGCGAATGTCGGAACGACAGCGGAGGGTTTCAATTTCGAGCTTTATAAAATCCCTCGATCTCCATCGCTTTTCCTCTCACCCCTCGATAGCCTCCAATCGCCTCCTCGCCGCTAGCTCTTCGTCTTCCTCTCTCTCTCTCTCTCTCTCTCTCTCTCTCTTCGATCTCAGCTATTTCTTCAGTGATCGTCAGGAAGTTCAAGGGAGAGAGAGAATGGGTGGTTGCGCCACCAAGCCCAAGGTTCTGAAGGACGAGGCCGAGGCCCCTCAGCCGGCGGAGGAGCAGATCGCCTTCGACGAATCGGCGAAGGCCGGCGATGCCGTCCAGGAGGAGAAGGAGCCGGTGAAGGCCGAAGAGGCTGAGTCCGCTGACGGCCAGAAATCGCTCGGAAACCTCATCAAGGAGAAGGAGGTGCGATTCAGTAGTTCAAAATAAGCCTCCCACCAAACTTATTTAAAAAATATTTTATTAATATTTTATATTTATTTTACATTAACTATAAATTTTTTTTTATCAAAAAATAAATTTATTTTTCATTCAATATTAATTTTATTTTATTTTATATTTTACATATATTTTAATTACAAAATTAATTTTATTTCATATCATTGAAATATTTTTTTTTATCTCCAAAACATACTTCAATCAAATAAAATGCTAAAGTTGTTAGTGAATCGAGCTTTCTATGAGTAGCTTCATAAGAGTTTATTCATGTTTGCTCTGCAAGCAAATGAACGAATTTGAATATATATTTAAAAGTGATTCTTAAATGAACGAGCTTGAAAATAGTAATGTGTATTTTTAAAATTTAATTAGAAACTTATTATTGAAAAGATTAATGATATTTTAAAGGTTTAGCTATTTTATTCTTTTAATTAATAATTCAATTTAATGAACAGTTAATTCAATTGTTCATAAATAAGTTTTATTTATTAGCTTGATATAAGCCCGTTTTGATAGCTCTATTATAAACTCAAACAATACTAGCTAGTTAGCTCGATTATTATTCATGAACAAGCTCGAGCTAGAAGCTCGATTTGCTTATAAACAAACTTAAACAATGAAATAAAAGAGTTCGAACATGAACATGAGTCCATGACCAAGCTCGACTCATTTACAGCCCTAAGCCTCCCATCGATTCAATTTGAGCTGAATACTCGATCCTTTTTGTAGGCCGAGGAGAATGCTGTCGCCACCGCCTCTAGCGAGGAGGCAAAAGCAAGCCTCCCGCCAGCGGAACAGGCGAAGGCGGAGGAGCCAGAGACGGTGGCGGCCGGGGCTGCCGAGGAGAATAAGCTGGAAGAGGCTAAGGTTGAGGCTGCCAAGCAGTGATTGGAGAAGACTGAGAATGTGAAAGCTGTTGCTCTACTGATGATGGTATATGTGTTACTGTGGGTGTCGATTTGGTTTCCTTAGCTTTCTTTACCTTTTAATTTACTGAATTGAATGATTCATTTCTCAGACTTATGACTAATAAATTTTAATAATAATTATTATAATAATTATATTATTATTATTATTATTAATTAGATTTGGATTACCAATCTGACATTTTTAATCTAAATTATATTATATATATTGTTAGGGGAGTTATTAAGAGAAAGTCCAAGTTGGGTTCAATATATAATTGATATTGTGACGCCCGTGGCCGAAGAGGGCGGGGAGTATTCGCCGGGTGATGTCCCAAGAGAGAAGAATCACTGGTATAGAGTGCGACTCCTGACAACCGTGAGGCTAATAATGGAAAACACCATAATAAGTCATTCAAGTGCATGCTTATGAAGAGCTCATTCAACTATCTGAAGCCACAATAGAAGTCATTTGCTTTTATAATTTTTTTAACCGTGATAGAGAAGGCAAGATCTATGAGAGTACAATCGGCATGAATCATTTAATTCACAGAAGGCCCAGTCGAACCATTATCTTTTATTGAAGAGAAAACTAGTAAGGATAATGAAGAAAAAAGAGAATAATCAATCAAAGAAGTAAGAAAATAAAAGATGACCACAGAGCTTTTTTCACACATATTGAAATCCTTCCAATTAGGGAAAACCATGGCACCTTTATTATAGGCAACTTAAAAGATTGGAATAATTACATCCAGGTTTTTAAGTTTAACGCACAGGTCCATGTTTTTAAAATTATAATATGGGGGTCTCTTAATTTTAATAAATTATCAAATGAGTTTTTTTTTTATTTTTTATTATTAAAAATTTTTAAAATTACCATTTTACCTATCCCCCTCTCTCCTCCCGATCCCTGCGCACGCGAGGCCGCGCGGCCGCCGATGGGTCGCGCTGCCTGCTACCGCGCAGCGATCAGGAGGATCGAGAGAGAGAGACTGCCTCTCTCTCTCTCTCTCTCTCCTCCCTATCTCCGTGCAGCCGCCAGTGGGTCGCGCGGGCCGCTCGGCCTCGCGCGTGCGTGAGGATCGAGAGGAGAGAGACATTGGAAGGGTAAAATAGTAATTTTAAAAAATTTTAATAATAAAAAAGACCTATTTGATAATTTATTAAAACTCAGGGACTCCGATGTTAAATTTTAGAAATATAGACCTGTGTGTTATTAAGCGTTAAACTCAAAGGTCTGAGTGTAATTATCCCTAAAAAATTTCATTATTATGAACTTCGAGTTATATACAAACGACGGAGTACACAGAGAGGCAGCCTATTGGCTCCTTGTCATAGTTATTAGGTAAGAATGAGAGAAAATGCATACCATTTGACATTAATTTGTCCATAGCTTTAATCTCAGTGCATAAATATTTTTATAAATAATTTTATTTAATGGTAGATCAATTATTTGTAAATAACTTAGATTATTGAACTTGAGACATGAAAGCATGTGACAGTAGGCTTGATAATCGATAGCCCGTGAATACGCTAAAATTGAGCTCGACTTAATTATTTTGTAAATGAATCAAACTCGAACATAGTAATAAAAAAACTCGATTAATTTATTAATTAGAGAAAATCGAATCCAGCAGAGCTTGATCATGCTGTAATTATTTACTTCTCAGGATGTATAGCTCTATTATTGGTCATGCATGTTGGAATCATGATCATGTCAGTCCAAAATAGTTTTCTTAATTATATCTCTCAACATTATATGATATATAAAATTTAACATACATAATTGTTGATAAGGACAAAGGTGCAAATGTTATTAATTATTATCTTTTCAATTATTAAGTATTATTAATATTTCGGATTAATAGCTATGGGATCCTTCTAATTTGAGCTGATTATAATTTAGTACTTCTAATTTTTAAATTAATCAGGTTGATCGTTAATTTTAAATAACATGCAAGTAGGTCCGTTACAGTGCTACTCCAGCCCAAGCACGCTTAACTACGGAGTTTTTCATTATTATTCTTACGATTTTATCCCAAAAGATACATCTACTATTTGAGATCATGTTATCTACTTATACAACTCAGGATCTCCCTGCTTTTTCGATGTGGGACGATTCATTCCTGCGCCCCCCTCATCACTCATTATTCGGCTTAGAAGCCTGCTAGGAGCCGCACTTTATTTTAGTGATTCCTTTCTCTTAGGACATCACCCGACGATCACTCCCCGCCCTCTTCGGCCACTGGCGTCATAGTAACAGTACTATATTCTTATATATAGCATTATTTTGCTTGTATATATTATTTTATGTAATAGTATTATCACGCTTATACATATCATATTATTTTCAAAAAAGTATAATTAGAAATATCTTATGCATAGATAATACTATACATATTTTATTTATATGTAGTAATATCATACTTATATGTGGGACTGTTTTGCCTATAATTAACACGATATATATGTAGTACTTATTCTCGATTCATGTATTTAAATTAAATTTGCATGATTATGAGTAAAATCAAATTAATTATTTTTATTCAATAATAATTATTTATTTTTTATAATGATCATAAAAAGTATCACCGTTTTGACTAACTACTATAATATTTGTTGTAGAAAATTACATAAAATAATATCCAATTATAAAGATGCTGACCATGTGAATTTGATTGAACATGTATATTTAATTCATAATAATCTTTTTCTTATCAAAACTATGAGGATTAAAATAATGAATAATGAAAATTAAAGGAATAGCTATAGATAACTTAAAAACATATGTAAATAATAACCAATTTTTTTTTTCAAATAACCAAACTTCTTTTTATGGTTTAAAGAAATCATCAGTTTCCTAACTAATTTGTTAATGATCTGTTATCATACTAATCTATTACGTTTATTTCGTATTTTCACCGAGATTTTAAAACTCAGGTGAAACTATTTCGATCGAGTTACTGAAATTATCGAAATTATTAAAACTGATCTCTCTCTAAAAAATAATATTCAATAATTATCATTAATAACTTTAATTTTAAATTTCTAAAATTTAAATAATTTATAAAAAAAAATTATAACTGCTGGTACTGAATCTATCGAAACTTTTGAAACTGTTAAAACTAATATTTTCATCTTTTGATCAATCCGATTTTCGCCATTACAAGCTGAACTCGATCAGAGGATTATGATATTAATAACGTTTATTTGTATATCACTTTAAAAAATAACATTTATAATATTATTTATGCTTTACATATTACTTGTATATTATTTTATTATATATTTGTCATTTTTTTATATTATTATTATTTTAAAATTATGTACATCATCTCGTGCAAGTATAAATGATAAATTAGTATGAGAATAATAAAATGGTTAACGGTAAATTTAAAATTTAAAAAGTGGTGATTTATTTAATATTTAAAATTTAGTTGGTTTATATAAATGAAAACCGGCCAAGATTTAAAACATTTTTTTCTCTAAAAATTAACTTTTATACCTTATTTAATTCAAGAGTTGAATTTTAGAAAAAAAAATTATTTTGTAAATTTAACAGAAAATTAATTTATCATTAAAAAGTATGAAAAAAATATAAAATAAAATTAACTTTAATATTCATATTTATATTAAATATAAAATAAAATTAATTTTTATAATTAAAATTTATGATAAATTAAAATACTAGCATCAATTGATGTAGGAGTGTTCATCATATATATACATAAAAAGGGTAAATAGCATTTAGATTCTTCTATTTTTAAATTAACTAAATTGGTGTATTAATTTAAGTAAAAATATATGTGAATTATTTTTTTTAATAATAAATATTACTTCTATATTTAAAAAAATTAGGACATACATACCTCTTAATTTTTCTTCATTTGTATATTAAATATTTTATTCTTATATTTTATAATTTAATCTTTCAAATCACATAATTCTCCTAGTTAAGTGGGAGGAAGTTAGCTTGAAACCAGAGGTTTCGAGTTCGAATTCATTTCATTATAATTTTCAATTGGGGTAAAGAGAATTGTGGTATTTGAGAAAAAAAAAAACACTTGACCTCCCAAATTTTTAAAAATGAAAAATATTATCACACAGACATTCACAAATATAATTAAAAGATTTTACTTATACATATTTTTGACAACAAACTTCAAAATAATCATAATTACCAAAAAATCCTTTTAATAATTTTTTAAAACAAGCCTAAATATGTTATGTTTGGAAGAGTTAAATTGTAAAATAGAAGAACAAGAGATTTAATATGTGAATAAAAAAGAATTGAGAGCTACGTATGAAATTAACTATTTTTATAATTTTTTTAGTCGTGACTATTATCCGATGATACTCCTCACCAAACTATATTATAAAATAAACTATTTTTATAGTTTTTTTTGTTGCAAAAGTAATATCTATCACAAAAAGACTTGTTTGCATTTTTATTTAAACTACCTTGTAAATCAATTAATTCGTTTAATTTGATCAAAATAATAATGCAAAATAGTATTTTGAGATCATGTCACATAAATCTTGATATATTACACTATATGCATCTTTTTATAATCATTCTATAATATAAATTTTATGAAAAGTGTGTATAGTATAAGATATTAAAATTTATATGATATATATGTAAATATTTCTTATATTTTGTTTTATGATTGAACTATATCTTGATTTTGGGATTGAATTCATGCAACAAATTAAGCTCCTCCATATAATGGCTTTAACCTCCCTCTTTGAATCATGAGCAATTCTATATAATCTATCTTTTTCAATACGAATAAAATAATTGTTCTATGGTCTTTTCATAACAATTTCTAGGCTAATTGACACCTTTTAATCGAAGCTTTTGAAATAATTTTAAGTTAGCGTTATTGTACTTGATGCTTCTACAAATCAACATTTTGAGTTAAGAGGAGCATAGGTTCGGAGTCTTTTGTCAACTAGTGATTTTTTGGCACGTATAAATTAGTTTCGATGGAGCATGAAAGATCGTATGATATATATGTCCTAATTTGTAGAAAATTTAGCTAGATTCAACTAATTTTTAACGAGAATAACATTCAGAATATTTTAAAGAAAACCAGTTGGACGAAGAAAATGTGTTGAACCTTTCATTACCAATGTTTTGCCTAATAGTTTCCTAGTTTCTAGCTACCAGTTTGCACGTAAGTTTCACTCTTTTTTGTTGAGTATGTTGAGTTTGTGAAGGAATTAATTATACCTATTTGATGCTCTATGACTTAATTTAATACCTTTCAAGATCTTACATATACTGTAGCTTCGAAGTGAAAACACTAATACGAGATGACATGTAGGCTATAATAGTGTCAGTCTTTTATTTTCATTTAAACTAGAAATACGAAGTTACATTGTTGGAACTATCTTTCTTCTCAGAAAGAACTAAAACACTACCCATTCAAGAGCACGGGTTGCAAAAGTTAAGTTGATCGATGTGAAATTAAATTGAGCAATCGTAATAAATTAAAGTTTCGTCTCTTAGCCTATTGATGGTAAATATGTATTATGACTTGTCCCTAGATATCGAGGCATTGTTAGATTTGCTCGCCTTATACTAAGCTTCACGGATTTTTTCCCCAAAGTCAACTCAATATTTTATCTATATAATCAAACATATAGTCTAGGAAATCCTTTCTCTCCAAACTTGGAAACTTGCTAAAAAGATCTATTTCTTGCAATAGTAATTCTCTTTCTTGCGTGCCCTTTTATCTATAACTCGTCACAAATCAATTAGCTTCCACCTAAATCATCTTTGAACTACAATATCATTGTGTGGGAGGTAGACTTTAATACCAGCATACCATGCTGAGGTTTTATTTGCTTTAGCTTTTCTTATACTGAGCCTTGTGATTTTGGCACTAAAAAAGTAAATCTTTGTTGTAATTAGTCATAATACATATTATATATACAGTCCATTGGCTCAAGAACTCTCCATTCACTTTTTTGATATAGGATAATATTTTCACCGGACCTAAAGGAGGAGCTCTTTACAATCGTGATTCTCTTTTTCTCGAATATCCCAGTATGCACTTGACACTTTTTTTATAGAATCTTTGACATCTCTTTGTTTTCCCTTAATTGAAGAACTTTTTAGGGGGTTGAAAATAGCAAGCGAGAGGAGCTATTGAATCTTTATAAGGTTTTTCCTATCGAAAGTTCTTGTGATAGTCGTAACATCTTTGTCTTTCTATTACTTTGTATCTCCATGCTCTTGCTTTGTTAGCTGGATCCGAAACCTTAGTTATGCCTTCAATGACTTTTTTATTCGATTAGCTTTGAATGAAAAGTCTACTTAAAAGTTGATTATGTTTGTATGATATATAATGTAATACTTAAGTTATACTAAAAATAAATAAATAAAATAGACCGAGCAACTTGAACTTGAACAACATTAATGATTACATTTTTTTTTTTAAAAGATTCACAATAATATTATACAAACGCAAATGCTTTGATTTTATAATAAAAATAATTTAAAATTTTTTAAAATTTTGATGAAAGATTTATGAAATTTATTCAAATAGACCATTGAAACTTTTATATCCACCTTATTAGGAACACAATTGAAGATAATTTTACAACTCAAAAGTTTAAATTAATAATTTTTAAATTCATAAATTTATATGATTTTTTCATCAACCTCAAAGACTTTGATGATATATATACATATATACTATAATACTAATAAATAAAGTGGTTATACTATAAATAAATAAATAAATAAAATTAATTGGGTAGACTTGAACTTAAACATCAGTAATGATTACATTTTTTTTCTGAAAAAAAAAATCACTATAATATTATACAAACACAAATGCTTTGTATCCCCGACTTTATAACAAAAAATAATTTAAAATATTTTAAAATTTTGATGGAAGATTTATAAAATTTATTAAAGAGATAATTACCTACATGCCATATAATTTAATTTTATTTATGTTTTACTCATCCATTTTTAATTAATTACGCTATGCACACTCAAAACATTACAAAATCTTACATACACACATTTGAGTTAAAACTTAATCAAAATTTATTTGAAAAAAATATATTCTCTTAGTAAATCATTAAAATTATAATTTTACTCTTAATGTACATATTTTTTTCTTCCTCAATACCACACTAAAGCGCTGATTTATCTTAAAATCAATTCACGTCACGGATATCTCCTTCCTTTGCCGCCACTTAAATATTAAGGTTTTACGATTTTTCACTCAAAATATATTTAAATATTTTTAAAATAATATGATGAACGGCTCAGATTTTTTATAATCTAATTATAGTTAGGTTATTGAAAAATTATGATTACTCATTATAATAGAAATAAGTTAAAATGTGTATATGTAAGATTTTATAATGTTTTGAGTGTGCATAGCGTAATTAACTAAGAATAGATAGGTAAGGCATAAATAAAACTAAATTGTGTGGCATGTAGATAATTATCCTTTTATTAAAATAAATCATTGAAAATTTTATATCCACCTTATTCGGAACACAATTAAAGATAATTTCATAACTCAAAAAATTAAATTAATAATTGTTAAATTCATAAATCTATGTGATTTTTTTCATCAAAATTTTTCGAAAAGTCAATGAAAGAGAAATTTCTAATTTACTTTTGAGATATTCGTTGGAATAAGCTTTTAACATTAATCAGATCAACTTTTTATTCGGGCTATGTGAATTAAATTCATCACCGCACGAGTTGACTCTCGTCGGGCCGGCAAATAATGTTCAAAATTTAAAAACCGATCAAAAATTAATTGCATTTTATTTAATTTAAAATCATTTTAATTTTAAAATTGGAGTCAACTGTTCATGAATTTGGATTTGAAATGTCTGTTTAAGTTGACCTCGACTGTTTATAGAACAACACACACATGGAGAAGATATTCATTTCTCCGGTCCACGCAACAATTTAGTATTTTGCTCGTGTTGACGTGGAAAGTAGGGGATCCCAAGAGAAAGAGAGATAGAAAGAGAGAGTCCCGAGAGATAGCGGCACACAGAGAGCTAAGCCTGATGATTAGGACTTAAATGAAAGTAATACGTATCCAAAACAGCATACAGAGATTTAAGATGGTTCAGGGAGGAAATCCCTTACGTCCACCGAGCGACCTTGTGACGACCCTAGCCATTACACTAAAATTTATCTAAGTTAGGGGAGAAGGAAGATTAAATCAACAGTGGAAGAAAACTAAATAGATCAAATGCTACTACAAGAGTTCACATATCTATAACTTAGAACAGAATTAAACATCCAACTAAAGTAAATGAAGCAGAACTACTATAGTATCAACTGAACACATAAGTAAATAGTCACTCTCTAGGAAATAAGACAATAAACTAAATTTTCTTTTGACTGACATTCTCCCCATTCCCGTGATCAAGTGCTCCAGTACCTGTCACGTTAGTGACAGAGTCTGTTAGAACAGACTCGTAGGTTGTACACTAACAAAGCCTTTAAATAAAAATATTAAATAATAATAATAATAATAATAATAATAATAATAATAATAATAATAATGACAATAATAATAATAATAGCATGTTAATATGATATAATAAGAATGATAAATAATTAAACATGTATAACATAGATTTTAATTAAGCATGCATATAGGATAAAGAGATGGTATAGCATAGTGTGAACAGCAAGTCTTAAACAACATAATATAATTTGTATAGCAAGTACAACATCAGCATATAAATAGAAACAAAATAAAATAACATAAGTAATGAGAAGATTTTCATTTATTAATTTTACTTTTATCTTTTGGGCCCGTGATTTCTCGTACTACGCCTCAGCTGCCTTTTACACATTTGGGGATCGCTATCCTCTGACCGCGTAGGCTATGGCCTATAATGGCTAAATATGAGGTCCTCAATCAGTTTTGGGAGTTTTTACCCCCCTAGCCCAAAATGGCAATGGACGCTGTCGCGCCTATATATATCATATGCTCGAGCTAAGGCAGGTGCGTAATCCCACAGAAATCACATTTAATTTTTAATCCATTATCGCCTTTAAAATCTTGATTATAAATTTAGTCATATAGCGAGCTCATACACTTGCTTAAATATTATATTATATTTTTGAATGTGACGACAAGTCCGTACACTTGCCCTCCCGTAGGTGTCACAAACACAAGTCAATATATTCTCAACGAATGTGATGACAAGTCCATACACTTGCCCTCCCGTAGGTATCACAGTCGCGAGTCAATATATTCTCATCGAATGTGACGACAAGTCCGTACACTTGCCCTCCCGTAGGTGTCACAATCTCAATAATAAATCAGCCATATGAATATAATTAAATAGCCATATAATTAATTTGCATGTATTTAATTGATCAAATGAATTGCTTAATACCTGCAATAAAACTTAAGGTTTGTTCTTCGATGTTTTCAACGTTAAATTGCACCCAAACCTCATATTTATTCAACTATTATAAACACTATATTATATTTATCAATAAGATAAATAAAGCTACAATAATCAAAAGGATATATGAATTGCAGCATGATAAACAGATAACAAAAAAGATTTGATTTTCATATTTATTATTAGAATTTTTAGGAGGCACATAACATAAATTAAATAAATATAATTTCAATTAATAACTTAAATTATCACTCATGGATATGAAAAAAAAAAAAAAGCCCAACAGCATACTTAAATCAAAGTATTTTATGGGTATATAGCAATCATGCACAGAATCGTGAAACAGGTTGTACGAAATAGCAAACTTAAATCAGAAATTTTTCAAAAATTATAAATAGGATGCTGCCAGAAAAACTAATAGAATTTCAAAAATAATTTTCAGATCTTTGTATAAAATATTAATTTCATTCAATATATTTAGTTTGATAATAAATTTGAATTTAATTAAGCCATATTAGGGAAAAACCTACCTCGAATTCACCATAGTTCTAGGTTTTCTTGAAATCCGAAGAGAAATATCACTCCAAAATCACTAGATCTGATCCAAGACGTAAGAAAACGTGTAGATCGAGAAGAAGATGAAGAAGAATAGTCGATTTTGAGGGAGATCCGGCTTCTCTCTCTCCAACGCGTCCCTTTCTCTCTCCAACTCGTCACTTTCTCTCTCCTCTCTTTAGGCCGGTTGCGGTTATAGAAGGGGAAGAGTTGAATCGGTGTTTTTGGGGCAGAAACTCTATTTCTTTCTCTAAATAATAATTATGGGGTATTTCTGTAATTTTTCTTAGCCTTAATTTAAGGAAGTAGTTATGGATATTTAATGGCTACTTAAATTCATTATATTTGAATTTTAAATAATCCGATTTAATTAATTATTGATTTCAGCCATTTTAAATTTTGAATCGCATAATAAATATTTAATATTTCATATATTTAATTTTAAATAATTAATTTCGCATGCATAAATTTAATTCCTTATAATAAATTTAATTAATCAAAAATCTAAATTTAAATTTTACCGGGATGTTACAGATCATCAAGAGATAATTTCACTAGAAATAGAAAGGAGATGGTCGAAAAGACCAGTACAATGAACTAAAAGAAGAGAGAGAGCTTTCTTATCTTGAGCTTTAGTACAAGGGTGATAGAAAAGAGATCCTGCGATTCCCCAAAAAGAAAACCCCCTCCCCTTGAAGCCTGTTCAAGGGTATTTATAGGCAGGAGATAGTGGAGCTCGGTCCGGGTTTTCCGAAAGAGGACGGAATATTCAATTACTGAGTCCACACCGGTGGTCCCACCTCTGTCAGCCACCGGAGAGGCCGGAAGTAGAGGAGGGAGAGCCTAGCTTCTTGATTTTGACATTTCTTCTAGGGGCTGTGATGACTGGAGCATGCGGACCCTTGGTTTTCGCAACTGAAAGAAGCATGCTGTATTGGAAATGATGCGGTCACAGCACGCTGACAGCGACAGGCGTAGTTGGGAAACATCATCATCTATATTTCAAGGAGGTGATCTTGAATCGTCGTGGACGATGTTTGGCCAAACCCTCATGGCCGAGGTTCGAGAACTGCAAGAATAATAATAATAATAATAATAATAATAATAAAGGGTTAATGTTGCCACGGCCCCACGTGTACGGCTGGGATGTAACACTAGAACCACGTGTTAACAGCTCGCATGATACAATCTGACCCACCTAATTTCGATCCAATTCGAATTGATGAGGACCTGATTATAGTGAAATTAGGTAGCGGTATTTGCATATATGTCGATCAAAATTATTGTCAAAATATACGTTATATTATATTTCAAATTTTATATAATATTTAAATTTTTTGTTATGTATTAATAGTTACTCCAATTGAATAATATTATTATGAAATGCTATAATATCATGATCTGTTGGAATGTCTTAATTAATTGAGGTTGTTAATGAAAATTTATTATAATGTTTTGTTGATAAATTATTTTTGAGTACTTGAACTACTGTAAATTTATGTTTTCAAAGCCATTGCACTTGTATTTCTTTCCCACCCATTTTACTTTCATATATGTTCCATTAATTTTAATTTTATATCAATGTAATCTTTTTATTTATAATTTATTAATTCTCATTATAAAATCAGTTATAATAACTTTGCACTTTCTCCAATAGTTAGAGATAATATATGTATTTAATTTATTTTTAAAGATTTGTAATGTTGCATAAGTAATTTAAATAATTTTATTATCTTGCAAAAAGCCTAACAACTAAAATATAATATCTTTTTGAAAAGTTAAACTCACACAACTGATGAAATAGAAAGACAATTGTGCCCATAAATTTAATTTTTATTATTCAAAAAAGATTGCATACTTGTGCGAAGAACAAAACGACACCAAGAGCTAATAATAAAAGTCTCAAACTTGAATTGTTCTAAGCCTTCATTACACTAGGTGGAGTCGGCTATATGAATTATTTGTTTTTATGCATTCTATCAATTACTAAATTCTTATTTAAGTTTATATAACTAAGATCACTCTTTATAGTTTTTTATTATATCTTCTTTGGTCTTTCTGTTCCTCTTTGTACATTGGCAAGATCCAATAGCTCAACTTTTCTAACTGGAACTTCAATCAACCCACAATTTATATATCCAAACCATCTAAGTCGACTTTCTCTAATTTTATCCTCAATTGCTGCAACACCAACTTTTTTCCGGATATACTCATTTCTTATTTTATCCTTTCGTGTATATCCACCTTAGCATCCTTATTTCTGTAATATTTATTTTATTTATATATTTTCTTTTTACAGATCAGCATTCAACACCATATATTATTATTAGTCTTACTACAGTTTTATAAAATTTACCCTTAAGTTTGAATGAGATTTTTCTATCACACAATATACAAGAAATATTTTTTTATTTTACCCATCCTGTTTGAATCCTGCTAATAACGTCATTATCTATTTCATCATCATTTTAAATGATCAATCTAAGGTATCTAAAGCGCTCACTTTTCTTTACAATTTAATCACCAATTATCATATCTCCAATATAAGTATTTCTTTCCTGACTAAATGTGCACGTCATATATTCAGTTTTTATTCTACTGAGATAAAAATCTTTAAATTCTAGAGTATTCCTCAAAGGCTCGAGTTTTACTTTAGTTCTCTCTTTAGTTTTCTCAATAAGAACAAAATTATCTGTGAAGAGCATATACTAAGATACCTCATCTTGGATATGTTCAGTCAGAACTTTCATAATCAAAGTAAAACTACCTTAATTTTGATAAAATGCTAAATATTTTTTAACTATGTGAACAACAAAAGTAACTTGATAAGTTCTTTAATATATATATATATTGATAAGTCCTTTTAATAATTTAGTTAGATAAGCACTGTAGATTTTTTAATATTTAACTTTTTTTAATTTTCACGTACATAAAAAGTAAATAGAAGAACTTGTACGAAAAGGGTAACAAAATTGAGGATCTGGAAAAAATAATTTAAAAAGTATCGACCAACATTGAAAAGCCTTAAAACCTCATAGACTGGAATATAAATCTCCTTCTTTTATTCTATGACTGGAAGTGTCGTTTTCGATCTCCATAAAACCTCCGCCCTAGAGCTTCTCTGTTTTCCATCGAAGCATCGGAGTGCTCCGTCGGAGTCTTTCCGACGAATTATCGTCATCTGCCTCCTCTAACACCCCCACCACTCCATCGTCTGCAGTTCCCCTCTGCAGATTCTGCCTCTTCGGCTTCGATTTCGTCCCGATCGCAACTGGTCCTTCGGGTTGTTTTCGTCAGAATGCCGGCCATGGATTACCATGGCCCGTCGGCGCCCTTAGCCTCGCTGGGATGCTCGATCCGGAGCCTGCGGCGGCAGCAAGTTCTCTCCGTGGGCTGGAGGCCGCATGATTCTGGATCGAACATGGATCAGGAGCTCAATCTCTTCCAGATGCACGTAGCTGAGCTTCTAGCCGATCTCTCCTCCGGTGGCGCTGAGCTTCTTTCTCTTCCCTGGCTAAAGAAGCTGTTGGACGCCTTCCTCCTTTGCCAGGAGGAGTTTCGCGTTATTCTTTCCAAAAGCCGATCGATCCTCTCCCGGCCACCCCTGGATCGCCTTCTATCCGAGATGCACGAGCGCAACGTAATGCTATCCGCGATGGGATCGAGCAGGTGCGGCAATGGCAGAATCATATCGAGATCGTTCTCGCAGCTCTGGTTCCTTGCCACAATCCCGTTTCCGAGGGCCAGCTTTGCCGTGCCAAGAAATCTCTCAAGGATCTCGCCATACTCATGCTAGATGAGAAGGATTCTGGCTCTGCCATCGCCGTGCGGAATCGATCCTTCAGCCGCAATAGCGTCAATTCAAAGGATCGCAATCGCCGCCACTTCCGATCCCTCTCTTGGAGTGTTTCTCGACTGTCCGGCAGCTGCAGGCCATTGGAAGCAACGTCTCTGCTCCCCGTGGGCATGAGGTTGTCGCAATCGGTGGGCTTGTGATTCCGATCTTCACCATGAACTCGGTCCTCCATTTTGTGATGTGGACTCTAGTTGCCCCAATTCCCTGCCAGGATTTTGTCCTTCAGACCCACTTCTCCATCCCCAGGAACTTCCCTTGGGCGACGCCGATCCTGTCTCTCCATGATGGGATCTTGGAGGAATGCAGGAAGAGGGAGAGGAAGAACTCTGTTGGCTTATTGAAGGAGATTCAGCAGATAGAGAAGTCGATCCGCCATTTGTTGGAGTTCACTGGTTCGCAACTCCCCATGGCCGAGGAGAAGCAGGAGGATCTGAGGCTGGCGGTGCAGCAGTTGAGGAATGTGAACGACGCCATGAAGGAAGCATTGGCGCCAATGGAACGTCAAGTCAGAGGGGTATTTCATTGAGAGGGAGAAAGGAGGAGGATGTGATTCAAAA
>JAEMOT010000567.1:92080-132080 GCA_019297695.1 Apostasia ramifera
TTTACACGCTAACTCAAAATCTTAGATATTATTTATAGATCATTTTAAAAATTTATAATTATACTTTATATTTTATTATACTACTTTTTATATCAATTAATTTGCTAAAACGTGGTATATTAACGAGTTTAATAAGCGATATATAAAAATATTTGAATGCCATGCATTGATAATTTAGAGAAAATAACTTTTGTTTTTTAAACAAAATAATATAAAATACTATAATTAGATTTTACTGAAATCTGAATATCACTCATCACTCAAAATTATAACGGAGAGACGTGATTTGATTATTATTATTATTATTATTATTACTGATAAAATGTTATTAAATTAAATAAATAATAATTTTAAAATAATATAAATAGTTAGATGTATAATTCAAACATAAGTTTAATTAAAATATAATTATTTGGTTAAAATATTTTAAAATTATTATTTAAAAAATAATATTTAAATATTAAAATATTTAAATAATATTTCATAATATCAAGATAAATGCTCTTAAATGACTCTTTAATTAAATCTTATTACATAAAATATTATTTTTTTCTTTTTGGTTTTAGCTATCTTGACTAAACAAACATATGGCTCTGTTTGGCGCGAGGATCAAATCAGGACCAAAATAATACTAATTTAAAAATAACAATAATAATAATAAATAAAAAATTTTGATCATTCTACACAAATTTTAATATAAAAAATATTATTTTACTTCACATATTCAATAATTTTTAATAAAAATATATACTTTATTTCACATCCTATATCAAAATATTCGAATCGAGTATTTTAGTCTAGAATGTAAAATAAAATTAATTTTTTTATTGAAAATTATTGAGTATGTGAAGTAAAATAATGTTTTTTTTATATTAGAATTTGTATAGAATGATTAAAAAATTTTATTTATTATTATTATTATTATTTTTTAAATTAGTACCATTTTGGTCCTGATTTGATCCTGATTTAGTCCTCGCGCCAAACTTTAAATGATATAAAATTTTACTTAAATTCACATTTCACTCAAAATTTTAAAATTGTATTCCTTTTCAAATCTTTTACAGTGATTTTTAATTATATTTTATATGCATAATTTATTTTGAACTTAGTCTAATAAGATGTAAAATTTTAACTATTTATTGTAACAAAATTAAAAATACATATGAATTTGAGCGAATTTATGTGTAATAAATGTAATTTTTAAAATATTTAAATGAAACAAATAATTTTAATAGAATTTTATGTATACTTAAGTCTTCTTAATTTTAACTTTTATTATATTACAATTTTTTGTTACATTGTAACTTTTGACAATAATTCAGTTAAATTGAGGCTTATTTAATTTAAAATTATTGTTAATATAACTGATTTATCTTATTGATATAAATTTCCTACTACTACATATAAATATTTATCTCATTTCATGTTTAATCTAGATTAATCTCATTATTGACTAAATTATTAGTAGAATTAAAAAGCATAATTTTACCAACAATTAAATTCTTATTTAGCTTTAAAATTAAAATAATAAACTTTAAATATTCTCATTTATTTGGAAGTAGAGCCAACCAAAGAAATGCCTAGTGATTGAAATGCACATCTGAAACTATAGCTCTAGGGCTTTCTGAAAAAAAGTTATAGCTCTTCTTACCAAAATTTTTTGTTAGATTTTAATTATTAAATAAAATATTAACATAGTATAAAATTTGATATATAATGTAGTTTTGCACATATTGCTAGAGGATTTGAAAAGCCTATATAATAAATAGGTCTCTCTAGCTTGGCTTGATATGCAAATAGATATCCCAATTTTTTTTTTTTTTAATCTTAATATCTTCACAATTTTAAAAAATTCCAAAACATTTTTTCTAGTTTTTAAAATGATATAACAACAATTTAGTTTCCCACTAACAATTCTAATATTCTTAATTTATCTTGATAAAAAAGTTTCAACTTTATCCTGTTTAATTTTTTTGGGACATTTACATACATAACACTTCATATCACTATATTTACATATCAAATATTTTTTAAAAAAAATTACATGTCACACACTTAAAAATTACACTCTACACATTTTTCTTACATCACACACACTTTTTTTAAAGCTGCAGTATAATTTTTTGAAAATGAGTGTGATACATATAATTATGATAATATGGAGTATTATGTACGTAATTATTCGAATTTATTTTTTTAAATTATAATGATCATTCTCTTATTCTTTTGATTGCAAGTCAAATAATTTAAAAGAAGTGTTTAAAAAGAAAAATTATATATAGAGCCAAACAAAAGGGATTTATCAGCTATTCATTCTTTAAAAAAAGAAATTACTTGCATACAAGCTTCAAAAAATATAGGTAATTTCACATTAGTACTTGCAAATTGAATCATTACAGTTTGGCCACAGTATACATTCATATAAATAACCCTCAAAATTGAGAGTATAATGTATAATTCACAGGGGTTAATATGTAATTCAGAGGGTCAGAGTGTAAATCCCCATTTTTTTTGTACCCAAATTAATTATATACATTCAGTTTGGGATATTAACATATAATTTTCTGTATTTTGCGAGACTCATAGGTAATTATCCTTTGAATTCTTACATCATGCATAACGTCAGCGTTATTGCCTCGATCTTTGCTCCAGCCTTTTTTTTAAAAAATTAGTTGACTTTTTATTTTTTACAGAATTATTTATTAAAAAAAAATTGTCATCAAAGCTAACCCCCAGATATATTGATATGAACAAAGTGGTGATATATTTATAATTTATAACAAAAAATAATTTGAGAATTTACGTACAGAATATTAAATTCATCACAAATTATATATTTTACCATCGTTTAGTAAATATTAAGCATATCACACTCTACTTATGTTGGCTATTATTACAATAGAAATGTAAAACCCATAAGCAGTGTGTGATATGCATAATATTTACTAAATGATGGTGAAATAAATAATTTGTGATGAATTCAATATTTTGTATGTAAATTCTCTAAATAATTTATAATTAATTAAATTAATATTTAATAAAAGTAAAAAAATTGTGCTAATCTTATTGTTCTTTGGAAGAACAACCTTTTATTTATCATGGCCAACATCTTTGTGACTTACAATTTGCTTGATTAATTTTAAAAAAATTATTTGATTTAAGTTCATGTCACTTCTATTTGTAGACGGATTATTTTGAAATTTATAAATTAATGTCAGTCATATATATATATTTATCTTCAATTACTAGCGTTTGAGAATAAGTTGCTCAATCACTATCAGCTTGGTCTATAGCAATTTATGTTTGAAGAGCTTTCTTCGTTATTTACTCTACTCGTGAATTATTCTTCTTTGTCAAAGTGAATCTACGTATATATATGTATTGAAATTGAACCCACATTTATCGACTTTGATAGGTTCTATTTTTCTTAATAATTTGAAGACTCTTTTGACCGGATAATACGTGGCAACCGGCTTCTCATGATTTTAGGATTATGCTGTTACGTTTTAAATTTCCCTTATAGCCAACAATAAATATTTGACAAAATTAAGTTATTTGCTAGCTAATGTTTAGCACAAGTAATGTTCTAATGTTAAGTTGACAGAGGGACAGTTGAGAGTACTATGGGAATTAGGGCCGGTGATATACGACCCGATTCATGAACTCGACCCGAATTCGATCCGCAAATTTCGGCATGTGTCGAGGTTCTCTAAGTATGGCATCGTTTAATTTGAACTAAAAAATAATCATTAAAATTATTTTTATTAATATTTTATATTTATTTCATTTCTCACATAAATCTAAACTTTAAAAATTATCTTCTTTTCACATTCCACAAAAATATCAACTTTAAAAATTAACTTTATTTCACATTTCATACTTCAATAAAAAAATTCAATTTTATTTTACATCTAACATAATTCTCAATAATAAAATAATTTTATTCTATATCATAACATTAAAATAATTTTATCTTTTTATCTAATAAAAATTTAGAATATTCCAAAAACATACTCTAACTAAATAAAGCCTTACCCACTTCAGCATTAGGACCAAAATCATCCAAATTCCTCTCAAAGACACTAATATTTTATATTTATTTCACATCATATACAAATTTTAATATTAAAATAATTTTATTTTCCTCTCTATTCACAATTAAAAACAAAATTTTCTCAAAAACATTTACATGCCAAATAAGACTTAAAGTATAAGAATCTTTTCACATTAGCCCTTGTTTGATTTATACCCAAATTAGGCAAAACTATTTTTTTAAAAATAAAATTACTTATACAACTTTTAATACATCAATCAATTTTATTTAATATTTTCACAATTAACTAACTTTATTTTTCATCATATATATATATATATATATAATATTTTTTATAAAAAAAATAAAAAAATAATCATACTCAACTTGAGCATAAACCAAACAGGAACAAATATGAGTAGAGCATTTGAATGTCGAGCTTTTGCTCATGCATTAGAGTTTGCTCCACTATCTCAGAGATACTCAGTTGAAAAATAGAGAACACATTTTGTTGGCTGCTCGGGTTTCGAAACAGATGGGAACTACTCAATCTATCATGAGTGTTCAAGATTATTAAAGTTATCGATCTTAGACCTTACACAGGCAAGTAAACAGGTCAACTCTATTCACAAATTGGGAACCTACCCATTAGAGGAACTATTCTCCTACACAAATTACTCACTAATGCCATGAAACATGCATTGAAGTTTCTGTTCAGATTTGAGAAATGATGCATTCAACTTCTGAATGAACGCCCAACAAATAAATTTCAGAATCATTGATTCAGATCACATCGAAATAACAGAGATCTTATTTGAGGGAGACCAACTCCAGCTACTTTTGTTCCAAAGAAAGAAAAACGAAGAAATAATGCAAGATATAATAACATATCAATCATCTTAAAGGCTACAGTTTACATATGAACAATAGATATGGCCCTTCCTCTCATCTATGCGTTAACTATGAGCACTAACCCTATATATGCGTGTTTAATTTACATAAAAGAATTAAAAAATGTAGAACAACTGCAGAGATCTGTTATTTACAACATGAGTTGGCACTTTATAGTAGTTCCTATCTCATGGTTCCATTTCTGCTGGGCCATCTTAAAGAACAGACAGCGAAATGCGAATGAAAAGGGGTGATATCCTGTCATCGAAATAGATGAGGGAAAGACCACATAATAAACTTAGCAAAAGTATCAGTCTCCAGGAATTCGATATGAGCTGCTCGACCGATCATGGCATTCAAGTTCTTGCTCTGATTAGACGTATCGAAGTTGACGTCGCATCGGATGAATGTTCGCTGCTTGGATGAGGGAGCGCGGATTTGATCGAGGCAGTTGTTAAGCATTTCGAGGAAGACTTGAGCCTTCTTTGAGTGATCAGACGAAGCTGCTGGGCAAAGCTCAATTCTAGCTGAATGATATGGAACATATCCGTCCTACATAATGAACAAAAGATTGATAGTAACAGGGATAAGGGATCAAATTAACTAATTCCATCAACAGTTGATGGACAATGCAACTTGAAGTATTAAACAAATTAAGTAATAAAGAAAAAATATAGAAAGCATTCTTGAAAATCATATGCACAATCTCGGCAAAACGTGTTTGGAATCTAAAGTAAATGCAACATTTCTGAAAGCAAACCAACAGGTGCACATCCATAATTAGCTAAATATTACTTGAAAAGCATTTTATTAGCCTCCCTTCATAGAAAGCTCTCTTAGGGAGAGTTTGGTTCAACGTTATTGTGATATTATGTTATGTTATTTGGCGAAGTGAATTGCTTAATTTGATGATAGTTTAGATAATAATGTAAATAATAATAAATTGGTCGCTCCAAAATGGCATCTACATCACCCAAAATTGTCATTCTAAAATGGCAATTAAATGTCACCCTAATATGGCAATGGAAAGAGGTGTGGTATAGAGTAATAAAGCATACAACCAACAACAACAACAACAACCAAGCCTTAATCCCACTAGGTGGGGTCGGCTACATGAATTCTTTGTTTCCATTACGATTTAGATGTCCAAACCATTTAAGCCGACTTTCTCTAAGTTTATCCTCAATTGGTGCAACACCAGCTTTCTTTCGGATATACTCATTTCTCATTCTATCCTTTCGTGTATATCCACACATCCACCTTTCTGCAACATTTATTTTATTTGTATGTTTCCTCTTTGCAGGCCAGCATTCAGCATCATATATCATCGCTGGTCTTACTACAGTTTTATAAAATTTACCCTTGATTCTGGATGATATTTTCTATCGCACAACACACCAGAAGCATTTCTCCATTTTACCCATCCTGCTTGAATCCTGCTAATAACGTCATTATCTATTTCGCCATCATTTTGTATAATTGATCCAAGGTATCTAAAGCACTCACTTTTCTTGACAATTTGATCACCAATTATCACATCTCCAATATAAGTAAATATCATTATTATCTTCCAACATATGACACTGAACTAAATAAACCATAATTTATGGTAACATAAAAAACGGGGCATTTAGTTTAAAGCTATCTTAGTATTATATCGTGTTATCTAGGTATCCTAACATCTAGATATCATTGTTTAAATAACAAATTTATAATTTTTTATAAATTATCTACACATATCATCAAACCAAACAATTAGTTTTTCTAGATGATATGACATAACATCTTGATAGCATCGAACTAAACGCTCCCTAAATAATATTGCTATTTAAATAACACTAACATCAAGATGGCATTGAGTTGTGCTCTTCTCAATGAAAAATGTGCAGAAAATTATTTATGATTAATTACTGAAAAGTCCCTGTAGTTAACCCAATACTACATAGGTTCCCCCCGTTGTCAAATTCAATGGATTTTCAATTTCCAATTTTACCCTTAACATCTTTTCAAATTTTTATATTTTTGTCATCTGTTGCTCCTCGTCGATGCTGCTTTGCCGCCGCCGCAATCGCCTCATTGACACCGCTTCGTCGATGCCGCCTTACCGCCAACGCCTCACAGGGAGAGAAAGAGAGGGAGAGGAGGAAGGAGTAAAAATGGAATGTTAAAAAATTTAAAATAGAATGTTCCCTATATGCTGACAGAAATCGTTAGTAGGGACCTATCATGTAATAATCATAATTTACAGGGACCTTTAGCGTTATAATATTTTAATAATTATTTGTTAGATCTCATGCCACTGGGAAACGAATCTTTAAAATATTAGTAGAAAGGAAAATATCAATGAATAAAAAGAATTTATGGTTTTGTAGTTTAAATCAACTTTAGCAATCGAGCATAAAATAAAAGATAAGAGGTCAATATAACATAATTAACACAAATAATATTCATTCACCTTTACCGAAGGAATTGTGAACAATTTCTTTTTCAACATATACAACAATAACAACCAAGCTTTTATACCATTAGGTGGGGTCAACTACATAAATCCTTTATTTCCACTGCGCCCTATCAAATAACAAGTCATCACTTATCTCCAAATATGTGAGATCCTTTCTAAGGTTTCTTGCTATGTCATATTTAGTCTTCCCCCACCTTTTTAACACAGGAAAAATCAAATAACTCAACTCTTCTTATTGAAGCTTCCATCGACCTACGATTTATATGTTCAAACCATATTAACTGACACCCTCTGAGCTTATCCTCAACTGAGGCTACCCCAACTTTCTCGCGGATATACTCATTTCTTATCCTATCCTTTTATGTATACCCACTCATCCTCCTTGACATCCTCATCTCTGCGACACTTGTTTACTTGTATGTTTTCGCTTTGCCAGCCAGCATTCTGCACATATAATCAATATAAAATATAGGCCGAAAAGACCAAATTTGTGCTACAATTTAAGCAAAATGGTAATCTAAATCATGCAAAGAATAGTAAATGACTTCATATTTAACTTTTGTATTAGTCTTCAGAAAATATAATTTTTCATAGTACAGAAGGAAATTAATACCTGTGGTGATGATAATAGAATAATGTTCCTGAAGTTCTCCAATGTTTTTTGCTGAGAAGGAAAAACATGTGAAAAAACTTTCTGGAAAGTTGGTAATCAAGGTTCAAATGGCAGCAACAACAATAAGAATAACAGTTGGTTTAGTTTCAACATATTAATTGCCACACTGAAATTGAAATCTAGGTTACAGTTCGCTCAACGATCTCAATAAATCAAGAACCTCAACTCCTAGTTTCTATAACGTTTCACTTGAAATGAAAAAGGAATACCGAGAGTCCTATTAGGGCACAGTTATGTCTTCCAAAACCTTCCAAATTTTTTTAATATACCATTGGCTCTAGGAAGAAAAAAGAGTTGAGAAATTTTTAATAAAACCTAGAAAAAAATGAAAGCCTAAAACATATTAAATCTCATTCTACAAAGCTTGTGCAGCCCTAATCAATTCCTTTGATCTTATCACTAGAAAGTGCTTTGCATGGTTCTACCGAAAACCATACCCTATTTGTTAGCTAGTAAAAACAACTTTGTTATCCCTAACCAAAAAAAAACTCTTTTGCGATTTTTTTTTTCTTTTTGCAAGCTTTTATGCAAATTCGATAACCTCCGCAACAAATAATAAAAATTAATATTGAAATTGCATAAAAAATACAAAGAAAATGGAAAAAAATGTTCGACAATAGTGTTAAATGAATGAAAAAAAAACATCTTTATTAGGGTTACGCTACAGTGAGAGCAGGTACAAAACAATTAAATAGATTTTAACATAAATACAATATCAAATCACCCCCATCATAATGAAGTATAGATAATTTTTTTTCTCCATCTATTTCAAAAGAACTTAAAACATGTCAATAACATACTCCAACCAAACGATGCCAAAGAGTAGAAAACTAAAAAGAACCCAGATGTTTTGTGAAGACGACTAAAAGTTGCTCATCGGAATCATATTGTGTGATAATCTTCTTTGCGAGCACATCTCTAATGAAGTCGCAATTAACCTCAATATACTAGTTCTTTCGTAATATAGGACTGTTGGCAATGTAAATGTTAGTTTGTTATCACATTGCAATGCTACAGGCTTATTGATTTGATAGCCTACATCTCCTATAGTGATTTTTATCCGCATCATTTCACATGATAAATAAGCCATAGCTCAATACTTCACTTCTACAATTGACCTTGCCACTAGGTTTTGTTTCTTGCTTTTCCAAGCTACCAAGTTTCCACCAACAAACATGTAAAATTTAGTAATAGAATTTTTATCGATGAAAAATCTAGCATAATCAACAACATAATATGTTCAGCATCTAGAATGCTAGCTCTTTTGTATAACAATCCCTTTTCTGAAGACTGATATACCTTAGCTTCATTCTAATGCTGTTGTTTTAAAATTTGCATTAATTAACTTACAACCTAATAACAGAAAATATCAGCTCTAGTAATAGTTGGATAAATTGATATGCCAAGTAGTTTTTTATATGTTAAAGCAGCTTCAATTCCTCAAGCAAAACAGTAGTATACTTTCTTTGAGAAAGAACAACCCCTCCCTTTTTTATAAGCAATTTCAATTCGAAAAAAGTATTTAGTATGACCTAGATTCTTTGTAATAAAGTTTCATTCAAGATGATCACTGACTTTAAGAATATTCTCATTACTCTTGATCAACAAGATGCCGAGTATGTTTAATGTAGACTAGTCAAACGGACTACTTTTAAGATCAACTTAAGAAGCCATTTTGCTGAATTAGACAAAACAAGCCCTAAGCTTTCTAAAGGCCATACATGGCTTTCCAAAGCTTGCATATTTGAGTCTCCCCTTGAGCAATAAACCCTGTTTCATGAATAGAATTTCAGAGAGATCCTTGGACAGAAACTCAGAAAGGCATTACATCCATCCATAATGTAATCCAGTTTTGATTACTTGATTTGATAAGGGCGACCAAACTAAAGTCGTATGAACAACTAGAAAGAATGTCTCAAAATAATTTACACCATAAATTTGAGCAGACATTTTTGCTATAAGTTTTTCCTTGTAATGATTTGTGCTACTTACAAGTAACCCGATGCACTCCAGGAGGGGAGAGAACGAGCCCCCTTATTGGCTAGAAATAATAGACATCTCAAAATTCACAGCTGGTTTTCATTATGGTATCAGAAGAGCCTCGTGATATATCTTGAGAATAGGCATAGAAGACATAAATAAAGTAACAACAAGAAAAAGATGAGTTGTCATGAGTCGTGAGAATATAAAGTGTATTGTGTTTCATTTACCTTTGTGTAAAGTAACTGGAAGATCCAAGCACACATTATTGGTAGAGGTAGTGGTGGGAGCAGGACGATCCCACTAGCGATTGACTATTAGTAGTGTTGCTTCAGTCGATGGGTGATTCCGTTGTAGTAGACGAGTAGAGACAACAAGCCCATATGGTGATAGTGGCATTGAAGGGGTAATGGAAGTGGATGGTTCGCGAAAGAAATAAAGAGAGAATTCAAAAACCGTAACATCGACAGATATACAAAAGTGTCGAGCTATAGAATCATTACATCAATAGCCTTTTTTGTTGCTTGGAATAACCTAAGAAATACGAGTAGCACGAGGGGATAATTTGTTAAGGCTTGGATGGAAAGAGTGAACAAAACAAAACATCCAAAAATCCTGGGAGTAATAGGAAGGTTTTCCTGCGTATAGCATAGAGAAAGGAGATGTTTCGTAAAGTTGTTGTGGAGAACCAACTAATTAAGAGGCATGTGGTCAAAACATATCCCCAAAAAGGCTTAAGAAAATTCACCTGAAACATTAATGTGTGAGCAACATCAGGCAGATGATGATGCTTGTGCTTAACAACAACATTCTGATGGGAAGTGTAAGCACAATGTAACATCCCGTGATCCCATTGTAAAGGTATTGTCCGCTTTGGTTTTAGGAAAACTGCGTGACTTGAGCACTTCCCAGAAGGTCACCCATCCCGGTGCTATTCCAGCCCAAGCACGCTTAACTACAGAGTTTTCCATTATTAGCTTCACGGTTTTGCCCCAAAAGGCGTCTCTACCATTTGAAATCACGTTATCTATTTATACAGCTCAGGATCTCGCTCCCTTTTCAATGTGGATCGATTCATTCCTGTGCCCCTCTCGCCAATCATTATTCGGCCTAAAAGCCTATCAGGAGCTGCACTTTGCCTGAGTGATTCCTTTCTCTTAGGACATCACCGGGCAATCATTCCCCGCCCTCTTCGGCCACGGGAGTCGCAGGCCTACCAACTTCCACCTGGTTTGTCCTCAAACCACATCGTACTATAGGAGGTCGGCTCTAATACCATATTGTAACATCCCGCGATCCCATTGTAGAGGTATTGTCCACTTTGGTTTTAGAAAACCTGCGTGACTTGAGCACTTCCCAAGAGGTCAGGGGCGAATCCAGCCTTTAATAAGGGGGTGCAATTGCACCCCCTAAATCCTCTTTAATTTATATTTATATATATATATATATATAATCTTCTATAAATTTATTATATAGGATAAATTGCATTCAGGCTCTTGAGGTCAAATGGGCATTGCAAATTAATTCTAAGTTTTTTAAGACCTTAATATTAATTTATGAAATTGCAAAAACTCTACTGTTTTGGTCTCAATTAAGATTTAATTGCTAATTTTTTATAAATATATTGTATGATTAATCTTATTTGTTAACTTTATGATTTTTTAGAATATAATTTTAAAATATTAATATTAATAATTTTTTTTAAATTTTTGATGTATATCAATAAAATCAGAGAAATTAAATTTAAAAAAAATGAAAAAAAAGTGTAATAGAACTTTGAAATATGTGAATGGTTTGAAGTAGTAAAAAATAATCAAATTTCATATTTTTAATCAAAAAATAGTTAAAATAATGATATTTTAAAAGAGGACCAAAATGCAGTACCTTCACAATCTCAGAACCCAAATGAAGTTTTTAAAAATTGAACCAATTTACAACGCTCTTCTAACCTCGGAAGCCTAGATGCAATTTACCCTATTATTTATAATGCAATATAATAATAATTTTAATTAATTAATTATTAATTATATATTATATTCATTATCGCACTCCATTGCCTTACTACTATTCTTTATCCACTTGAACCGACTCTTCCCTAAAGTGAAATTCTAGCCATCAGTAGTTGATTCGCGTTGAGCCGGCCCTCCATCGATTCCCATTGATTTTAGCATTGCTAGTAGTCGATTCACGTCGCCTCCATCATTAGGCTCTCGCTGATCATCGTCGCCTCCATCTAGCCTTCCTTATCGAGTCAGCGCCTTGTCCAACGATCTTTGTCCAGCCTTCTGCTCAAACTGATCTCATGCACCTCTCGTTCCTCCTTCCCGTCATTGTCAGCCTCACCTGATCCCCCGATCTGAGATCTTGGCTCAGCTACTGCAGGAGGTCACCCATCCCGATGCTACTCCAACCTAAGCACAATTAACTACGGAGTTTTCCATCATTAGCCTCACGGTTTTACCCCAAAAGACGCCTCTACCATTTGAGATTACGTTATCTACTTATACAGCTCAGGATCTCCCTCCATTTCCGATGTGGGTCGATTCATTCTTGTGCCCCTCTCACCACTCATTATTAGGCCTAGAAGCCTGCCAAAAGCCGCACTTTGCTTCAGTGATTCATTCTCTTAGGACATTACCCGGCGATCACTTCCCGCCCTTTTCGGCCACGGGCGTCACACACAAGAAGTTTGTTGAATAATTTCATTAGCAGAACAAAACAAGATGAAAGCAATTTGCATATGTTCTTGAGCATTATCAGTGCAAAGAATCTAAATCAAAGAAGAAAATTAAACTTTTATTGCTTGATAGAACATTTAAAATACAGATAGAACCTTTGACTTACACTTTAAAAGATACAATCATATCACACAAGTGATATTGTCAACAAAAATAACATAAAAGCGAAAACCCAGATAAGTTGATACAGGACTAAGACTCCAAATATCTGATTAAACTAAATCAAAAGGAGACTAACTAATAGACACTGAAATAGAAGGAAAGGACACTTTATTATGCTTGATAAGTTCACAAGTTTCACATTGTAATTTTAAAATGTGATATATATATATATATATGAGATAATTGGTGCAAGACAACTAGAAGGAGTATGACTAAGTCGACAATGCCAATGGTAGGAGTTGCTGAAGAAGCTTGAAGAGAAGTAAAAGCAGGGAACCTGATTCAAATAGGTATACTCTACCATCTTCAACACCACCACTAATCATCTCCTTCGTTGAAGATCTTGAAAAACATAATGGGTAAGGTAAAAAAGTAATAGAGCACCTATGAGTAAATGCAAGAATTCAATGGAAAATAAATTGACAGAAAAATGTGGAATATAAAGAACGTCAGATAACCGAAAAAATGAGAGAGAAATGGGCCCATTTCCATTAACTGGTGAAAGGGAGCCATTGGCAAATAAATGAGGGTAAAGAGAACAATATAAGAAGTAAATAAATGTCTATTATACGACATATGGTAAAAGGCCCCAAAGTCTAAAATCCAAGGCACACTCGAATGTGTAGAAGCAAGAAGTGATATGAGAATCAAATGCAGTACTTTGAGATATAAGGGCATAAGGGCCAATGACTATAGTCTTTCTAGGATAGAGTTATCAATCTTGAATAAGCAGGCGATGAACAAGATGTAAGCTGAGCAACAACAGTAAAAACATGTTGAGCAGATAAGGGATAGTCAACCTTCCTCCAACCTACAATGTGAATATGGAGAAAAGGAATTCCTACAACGATCGCATCCACTAGTACAACCACCACAATCACATCCACTAGTTTGATCAACAGGAGTAGACACATCATGAGCAGAATGATTTGAGCGTGCAAATAAACTACTTGTAAGCTCTGTGACTCGGAGAACTCGAGAAAAAGCTGTACTATTATCAAAAACTAAGCTATCAGCCATTAGCTATATCTAGAATAAATGAAGAGATGCATATAAGCTGGATGAGAATTTTGCAACTCGAAAATCATCACTTTGCCACTGCCACACATTAAGATTAGTGGTAAATAGGATATAATATAGCAAATCATCCTATTTTCCTTTAATAGCAGTATAGTATTCTTGAACAGACATCTCCCTCTTTAAGAGAATACATTTCTAAGCATAAAGCATAGATATGAAATACAATAATACCTGAAAGTAAAAAGTACAAAGGAAATCCCACATGTTCTTAGCAATGTCCTGAAATATAATCATAGAAACAATAGAAGGTTCTAGTCTATTAAAAAGTCATGTAAGAACTATATAATCGAAAGCTTGCCACTTGGAGAACTTGATTATGTTAGTAGTGTCCGGAGGAAGAGAGTTTAGGCGGGAGAGTTAGTCATGAGACCCCATAAGAAATTTGAAAGCATGAGACTAGAGAAGATAATTGGAATAATTAAATTTAGTAGTGGTTCCAAGGGTTGAGAGCGACACTAGATCCATGCTTGGAGTGGATGACTACATTATTGATACTAGAGACAAAAAGGAATCCGAATCAATCTTAGTCAATCATAACTTAAAAATAGGAATAGGAATTGGAACTAGGGCACATGTTTGCAATTTTCCTGGGGTCAGGCCAAAACCTGAATGTGAACGATTGGGTAGATGACTTAGCCTATTCGTGCAATCCCAATACATGAGCAATCGGGTAGACGGGCGGCACCTTAGGTAGAGATATCAGATAAGTAGGCAGAGTAGGCGCGAATTGGAAGCTTAGTGGAAGGGGGGCAAGCACGGCTTAGTGAAAGGTGAAGGAGTTCTGGCACAAGTTTGGGAGGTGCCGGAATTGAAAATTTGTTCGTCGAACTGCGAAGATCTAATGGCCTTTGTAGAGAAGAAACAATTACAGTGACAGGGAGAGAGGGATGCCACCAAGGTGAGAGCATGATTTAAGATTAGGTTGGATCATGCTTGATAACATGTTGAATGTGAGAGGAAAAATCAATGTTATTAGGATTTCCCTCACATATAAAATGAGAGGTACAATAGAGAGAATGTAGAAAATAATTAAACATATTTAGCGTAAATAAGATATTAATCATCTAATAAGCAGGTTACCCTTACCTGCTAAGGTCATATTGCCAAGGATATAAGCACCTGTCCAGTAAAATGGGAGTAACAAGAGATGCCTATTTTTTCCTAATTATATTATTACCTTCACAAGGTGTTCCCCGCCAAATAGGAGCAGGATGAGTTTTTTATTTTTTTATTTTTGTACTGATCTTTAAAAGATTTCAGGCAAAGGTATACAGTCACATTCATCCAAAAATGGCATACTACTATTCACTGCAGGTTTCATTTGGACTACCTTATTTCATTGATGGTGCAAGCAGCATACGACAATGTGGTTCATCTATAATACCTCACAAAGCTTGTAAAGGAAAGTATTCTGGAGGTCTGGATCATCGCTGCAAGTAAGCTGGTGAATGCACTGAGCTCCCTTAAGTTTCTTCAGCAGCCACAAACCAGAATTAAATAAGGAGTTTGAGCTGTACCAGTATCCCAAGTGCGGCCCAGACAAAGACATAAATGTATATAAGTTCTTCCTATAAGGATCCAATAGTCTGTCTGTTGGATTATACAAAACTATGAGAACATTATATAATACTATAATTAGAGAAAACAATAAATGAAAACAAACCTGTCAAGGCAGTTCTTATTATGATGTTTCCAATAGAATGCCCAACAAAGCTAAGCTTTATGTCTTTGCAACCTCCATATCTTGAAAGCTTACCTATCTTTTTTCGAAGGAAAGCACTCACTTCTTCAGCTAATCTACTTCCCATTTCCCTAAAGTCTTCAGATGTTTTATCTTCATTAACCTCTGACATGAGACATTCAGTGCCAGGATCTAGCAAAAGCCACTGGTTCCTAATGAGACGCAAATCCAAATGGTGTCCCTATGCACATGTTGAATGAGGAGAAAGAATTAAAAACAAAATGTACTTGTAATAATAGCATCAGCTAAAGCTCTACTTTTCCAGTGACCAGTCTAAACTACCTTATTATAAGGAATTAAAGCAATCGTGCAGTTTAAACTTCACAACTAAACATAGAAACATCAGAATGGTGGATAGAACATAGAAAAATTAATGAATTTGTTGCAAATATTTTCACAATTAGTTAAAAGAAATGCAAAGTGAGCAATTGGATTTCCTTAAGATAAGTACATACCTTTCAATGATCATGTGTGATATACAACACAAATCTTCCTAACGATCAAGCAGAAAATTCTAACAATGAACATAAAATCAAGAAAAGATGAATATGAGGTTTAGCGGTATCATTAAGGATAACTTACAATTCAAAATGTAAGTGTCTTAATAAAATGCAAAGGTCAGCTTACTTAGTGAGGTTTATTGATTATGTTTATGCTCTTAACTACCCATTTACAAGATCTCATCACCATCATCATCAACAGCAGGATCCCGACAATTTAGGTTTTCCTGAACGTTTTGATAGTCCTTTTTCATTGCACGTGGTGATTAGCCAATCCAGAAAATTTGTCTAACCTTTGCCCAATTATTTTTGGGCCTTACCAATGCCTCCTCCATTCTTCATCATATATGCTCAAACCAACTAAAGTTTATTTTCTTTGATCTCATCTTACTTTGCATACAAGAACTGAAAGAAATATAAGGTCAAATTTTGCACAATGGTGAATCAACAGTGGGGGATTAAAAAAAGTACATATAGCTCTATAAAGGTTCTCTGATATTTTTCAGACACAGAATTTATTAAAGGTATCACATAGGTTTTTCTTTCACAAAAATTGTTCCAGAGGGACAATATCAGATTTGATCTCAAGTAAAATTCCAAAAAAATTACTATAAAAAGTCATATCTATAAAAAAGTTTGCATAATTAACTAACATATCAGTACTGCAAACTGATAAGCATGAAAACTCATTTCATACTGATAAGCATGAAAATTCTAAGAGTTTTCTTATGTGAAGGCATGAAATGCCATCTATAGAAAAAGGGGAGGGAGGTAGAAAGTTGCATTCAGTGGGTGGTTTTCTGGTGCAGATATAGTTACCAAGTAGACTAAAAGGAATAGTATAAATGAAATCTGGGTTTTTTCAAATGAAAAACAATACCTGAAACCCATGTACAAAGACGACAACTTTTAGCACACGTCCACCCTTTTTACCAAAAACAGAGGACTTGGGCACATTTTTCACTCTGCTTCCCTCTGGAATAGAATCATTTGGATCTGAAGTTGAAGAGGACGAATTGTTGCCAGACCCATGAACAGAGATATTCATGATATCTTGTTCTATGATTAATACAGGTACCCTAGAAGGATCACCAAATATTTGCATATCTTGAATTGATCCATTATTGATCTGCATGAAAGATGAGTATAAGGATTACTTGCGAACAAATGCCCACATAAAATAAAAAACCGTTCAAATATCAGAAGATCACCTTCATTTGAGTGATGCTTTTCCTATGAAGTTCAGCGCATGCAACTGCACTTTGAGCTGGCTGTATGTTTCATAAACAAAGTTATGAGAAGCAGATGATAGGCACACTACAAACACTTAGCAACTTTACAGAAAATTTAGAACACGATAAGCCCTACAAAAGAAAATGAGAATTGTATCAAATTTCACTCGGGCATAATTACATCATCATTGGATTTCCGTGGAAAAGCTTTTCCAAGGGCATTTCGCTGTGGAGAGTCATTAGAATTACTTCTCAAATAGCGATGAGGAACTTTTATCTTAGAATGTACCATCCAAATTGACCACTCCGCCTTCCGATCAAGAGCCCAAGCATTGCATAGATGCTCAATTATCTTAATTCTATTAGCCCTGAATTGAAAATGCCAACATGATTAAGCAAGCATTCTTTTGGTTTCTTGTCAAAATAAAAAATAAAAAATTCTAGAGAGGTCGTTATTAATCATCAAATGAGATTTTCCTCTCAAATAGAAACATAATAGGACTTTTTTTGTTTCCAACAGCAACCATAATTCTGAAAGCACTTACAAGCACTGAGATTATTCATAATTGTCAAATGTGAAATTCGCAAACCAATTGTTTCTGTGCATATTCATCATGCTCTAAAAAAAGCTCTGAGATGGTATAAGATGGACATGCATACCACATTAGACAAAGCACCATGAAAAAGAAATACTAAATTTATGCCCTTTTTCATATATATAATGCGTCTATATATATATATATATATATATATATATCTCAAAAAGAACAAACTCATCAAGAAATATCACAAGACTAAGTTCTGGTAGATAGATATTAGGACAAGACAAGTCTTTCAGCTTTCTCTCAATAGTGCACATGAATCGCCCCTTAGTATTACTAGTCTGAGACGCATTGCCTCTCGCAAGAGAGCCTAACCACAGACTTGGCTTCTCCAGGAAAGTGCTGTCAATCAGAGAGGGTATCTACTTTGGGACAATCCAAAAAATTTCATGATGGATGAAAATCATATAGATTATAAGTGGAGAATATCAGCAGTTGTTAATTCTAAGTTGTCTCTGATTTAATCAGCAATAAATATTAAGAAAAGGAAGAGGAAGAAAAGGAGAGGAGAAAGAGAGCAGGAATTTAGAGTAGGAAATATTGCTCTAATTCATTCAAAAATTACTGCATGCAGGAAAATTATAGCTATGTAAAGATTTTAGCTCACACAGCAAAAGAAAAAACTATAAAATCCTATTTAAACAATAAGACATAAATTAGGAAATTTTAGCAAAAATAGAAATACATAAATCTCCTCTAATTTCAAACTTAAAATTATTTCATATTACATGAATCCACAGATGGATCTCTATTAAAATATCACAATCATTAAGCAAACTACTAACAAAAAACCTCTTAATTCAGCAGTAAGTACAAAACATATAGCACCATGGAAGGAATTTATGCTACAAGAGTGCATCCACCAAAGCATCATACCTGTGAAACTTTAAAAACGCATTCCATAAAAATGACAGCCGGCTTCCAACAGAAAATAATACATCAAGCAGTTCTTCCTTGGATAGAGCATACAGTATAACATCATTTCCAACATCAAGTGTTCCATTAGACTTCTGAAATAAAAAGAGAAATACATTGACCACTAATAAGATATTGTTACAATTACAAAGCTAAGGGTGAAGTTGAATACCTGTGATTGGAAAAATAATAGGAAAGAAGGGAAGCGAGGAAACAATTACCTCAAGAAAATTTTGCAAGACACCCACGATCTGCCCTGTTTGTATCCTCCCACCTGAATTAGCATTAGATAACTCTGAACTCAGTGGCAGATCACTTGACCCAATACTACTAAGCGTTAAATCTGCTTCATTTAGATCATCAAATTTCTGATCAATCGCTTTGCTTATAACATGTAGTTGCTCCAGAAAAATTTGTAGCGATAACAACAAAGATTTGATGACCTTGATTGCTCTTGAGCTAATTCCTTGACCCAATAACTGAAACGTGGATGGATGAAATTTAATCACAAATCAAATTACCAACAAACTCAGATCATAAGAAATGCTTAGAAATGGTTACTACTACTTCTTTACTGCCGTAAAGGATGCATCAAGTAGTAATTACCACATGTAGATCAACAAGGGGATCAAATTGTAGTCTATTACGCCCATCTATTGGTCATTTTGCCAGGCCATATGTGCAGGAAAACAATAATAGACTCATTTTCCATGAGGCAATCTATAACAGCCAAAGTAATTTTGTCATACACATGACTTTCCAGCTACATTCCACCTACGGCTTAGCTTACTAATATCATTTTTTCTTCCTGTTGACAAACTGATTGTATACCTGGGCACACTTCTGGTAAACATAATGTTCTATTTCTGGTGGCCATATGACAGGAATGGAAATTCAGGTTGGTTTGACGCAAAATTTGAACACAATCGGGCTGAAGTAAGCCTCATTCAACAGCCTCTATAAAGTTTTGTTCACATAATTTTTTCACATTGTTAAAAGCTTACTTCAATCCTGACTCTCACAAAGGCTCCATAAGTGATAAGGCTGAGTAAAGCCCAATACTCAATCCAGTCATCTTCCCAAATGAACCCAAATATATTGAATGAAGGATTAAAATTACTATACAATATAGAGATTTTGATTGCACTTACACGTTCATCTCTTATTATTCTCAGAAATATGAAACTAGCGTAAGAAAATAAAAAGTTTATGCAAATGAAATAATAATAGCCAAAGAATATGCAAATGATCCGATGAGTTCAAAATTGATGATACACCAAGCTCATTACTTCCAGGCAGGTCACCTTCTGTGCATAAAATATTGTGTTTCTACATTTATGTTAAACTGATGCCATGAGCCAAAATTCCAAAACCACAAAAGAAAATTGATATTTGTTGATGAAATTACTTGATCAGCATGCTTTTGCGCTTCTTCAAAATCATTCTTCAATAATCTGGTGATGATACATGGGAAATTGTAAAATATTAATTCTGGAAAACGTGTTATACAAGTTGGCACAACTTAAAAGTTGAAACTGCCACAAACCTCGGTACCTTCTGTGAAGTAGTACCAGCTTTCAAAAGAACGGTATGTATGCTAAGATCAACCAGTACTGAATGAAAAATATCAAAATGAACTGGACAGTATGCATGTATGCCCAGGAGTGCTTTGGCGGGAATTCGGAATTCATGTACTGCTGCAGTATATGCATCACAAGAAGCCTGCATCTCAAGACTGTCATGCAAAATGTTAATGTTGCACAATAGATTGCCATTGTTGCATAACATTGTAGCATAAAGACAGAGTAACAAATAGGTACAATGGCACAAATTTAAAGAATATCGGTCTACTCACCTCCTTCCCACTGAAGAATACAAAAGCTCAAATTTCAGTATTGCAGCTGAAGTTGCTGGCATCTGTAAAATTTATTGTCAAAATAAATTAGTCATAAACCCTAAATTTCACATGTAAATGAGCCAGACAAAGGGAATTTTTTAAAATAAAAGTGTTTGAGTTAAAGGTTAGTAAAACAAATATAACTACTATTCATATTGCAAAATACACATTTGACCCATGACAGCACCTGTCAATGCTACTATGGCATATCCATTGTTCCTCTGATATTTAAACACCTTTCCAAACAAATAACATATTTACGAGTTGCTATGAATATAAGTGATTTACAGATATTACATGTTGTCTTCTGGAAAAATGATGTAACTAAAGAGAGATCACATTCAGGAATATTCACATATAACATACCTCAAACAGTAAATAGTAAGGAATTTGCACCATAAATGAAAATATTACGTATCATGCATATGTAACTAATAAATATTATGCTTTGCACATCTCCATTTAATAGAACTTAACTTGGGTTAAATGAAATGAAATCTAACTGGCTAACCAATTATATATTTATCCTTAGATCACATGAAATCAGGTGGTCTTGCTCAATTGCCTCTCATAATTGATCCAATAAAATTTAGCATTCTTTGTCAATCTCATGTGGGCAAACTGGTAGAGACACGATGCCATCAGATCATTGATTTATCCTAAGCAAAGTTAACACTCGACATCTAGGATCCCACTATATGGCATCGACCTATAGATAGATAGATGATTCTAAGCAGATTTGGTAACAGACAATTCGCTGTAAATTAATCTAATTTTGAAATTCCCTTCTAATCTACATGATTATTTTGAGCAGGAACTTTCAATTTTAGACTAATATATTTATCTAGTTTCTTTTTCCATTATCTCATATTTATTATATTGTAATTTGTTTTGATTGCATTTTTATTTCCTATGATAACATACGTAAGAGGTTTCTATATAAGACCTCAAATGTTATATTAAATTTTAATCGTAAAATAAAATTATTTTGAGTTAAAATTTGTGTTATATCTCAGTAAAGAGAAGAGTTAGAGTATTAAATGAAAATCCCTAAATACCTTAATGTAATTTAAGGTATTCCTCAGCTCTTTTCATCATCCGTGACAACCCTGCCGACGATCGGCAAGCTCGCTAGCCGTCAGTGCCACCACCGCGACTGGTCTCCATCCTTGCAGCAGCTTCACCTTCGTTTCCACTCTTCCACGCAAATGGCCACGCCACTATCATGGTTTCCCATTGCTGTCTCCATCTCATGACCATCTCCGACGCTGAGCATCAAACGTCCCCGCGAGTCCTTTAATTGTTTAGGCACCCTCCTGGTCAGCACCGACACTAGTTCTGTACTAATACCCTTCCATTGCTTCACAATTGTCTAGCTCTTTGTCCTCCTTATTGTCCCTTTACTCCATCCAGGATTAACTCGTTGTCTCACTCTTAGGTTCAGACTAGTGATTCCAGCAAACCCTAAGCCTAGCATTTATTTCTTGTTTTTTTCAAAGGGCACCTGTGATTCTGGCTTCCGGATTGCTCGATTTGCTCGCCTGTGTGAACTCAAATTTAATGTAAGTAAAATTTGCAATTGATTTAATTATTCGTGAAGAAAATCTATTATTTGAGTACCCTAGTTTTAATCTGTTGAAAGAATATCACCCTAAGTCAAGTGGTAAACTATCTACTTTGCATTCGATTTTGCTTCTATCCACATTTAAAATTGATTTACTTGTGAAATTGGATATTCCTGATCTTTACGTGATTATCATTAGCATGCATTCATGTTACTTGTTTATGTTCATCCGCTACTTTACTTGTCGGTTTTTGAACAAAAATTATATTCGTAATATTATCCCGCATCACAAATCTAACCTGACGTTCATCAAACAATGGCAACCAAGTCAAAGTGGAGATTCATATCAGTAATCCAGTCTATAAAAACTTTTGGATTTATATGACTGTCGAAAGTAGGAGGGTCAAGTTTAACTCTATGAGCTAAACCCTAAACCTATATAATGCGATTTGACTTACTTTTTGAGTTGAGATGATTAAAATTGGGTGTTATTTGCGAGTATCCAAATTTTCTAATTACCTCAAATTTAATTGTTTGAAATCTCGGCATGCCCTAATCTACTTAATAAATATTTGATTAACAACAATCTAATTTAGTTTATATTTAAATTAGTTTATTTTGTTGGATTCTAGTTAAATATTTTTTAATATAAACTTAATTAGAGGTAATTAGAAGACATCTAAAAGATCAACAATCTAAATTAAATGGCGTTCCTTGATATCCTATCATGGATGAAAATTGATGCAAATTATTTTATTTTATTTTACTTTTTAAGAAATTTTTTACGAATTAAAATAGTTAAATCCTTTTATTTATTTCTTTATTTTTATTAATGAGATTTGTTATCCCACATGGCATTCTAGTTTAAGATAGCATTAGCCCACTACATATAGATCACATCTTAAATATTTTGATAGCCTTTTGATGAATAAAAATTTGTATTTTTTTGCAAGTTAGCTCTAGCATGAGTTAGGATGAGCGACTACGAAAGGGATCGATATCCGGAAAAGAGAAAGTAAAAAAATCTTATGTGAAAATCTTCAAAATTCTAGTTATCCACTTATATCTACCTCGCCTCTCCACCATCGTCACCATCCACCAACATTTCGTATCACTTTTGGTATCAGAGCATATGTTCTGCATCACAAGTATTGAAGTCAATGCCTCGTGAAAGGGGAAGAAGCAACATCCCTCAAGAACTGCACCTAGAGAAAGCAACAAGTATGTTGGAATTCCAAAGTATTTCCAACGGAAAATGCTGTCAATATAAAAGGAAGCCTTAATGACAATAAAAGAAAATAAGCATAGAAACAAGTGAGGAAAATAAAGCAGTTGGCGCAACTGGGTGGTTGCCACGAGAGGACATGAGGGCAATGGTGGTAGCAACAAGGCTTACTAACAATAGGGGAAATAGTGAAGTTCAAAAGATAAAGACTAAGTACTCTATAAAAAAGCACATTGAGGGAGGAATCATGTATGGCAAAAAGGAGAGAGATGGTTAAGGATGTAAAGTGGTGGATAAGAAAATGTGAAGAAGGTTAGGAGAGGATTTCTAAATGATAGAACAGATCTGGAGAAGAGAGTCCAGAGCATGAAGATGGATATGTAAGGATCTGTGCATAATGATTTAGAGAAGAAAATCCAAGGCAATGATTTTGATTTGAGCGCACTGATTTGAAAACAAGGAAAATAATAACAAACTAATAGGCAAAGAATTATGGACATCTACATGAGAGGCAAGGAGGACAAGTGCATAGAGTACAACGTGGTTGGGAAGTTGGAGGGATAGGAAGCTCCAGAATATAGCTTTGAAGTAGAGCTCTAATGAAAAGCATCCCCTAAATTGACTCTGATGATGACAACGTATTTAGCTCAAAGATGATGATGAATTTTTTTATTATTATATGTTATATGAACGCTTATTATATATTTGGAGAGAGAGAGAGAGAAAGGAAGATTCTATGACATTTGAGAAGATAAAATTATCATTTGTATTTTTTCTTGTGGGCTTAGTGAGTGTGGGGTTTAATGTAAAAGGGAAAATGGTCTTTATTTAAGCATTTGGGCCAAAATTGGCCCAACTCCCTTCTTCCCGCATTAAGGTTACTCCCTGCTTGTTTCAAGCAATTAAATGTAACTCTTGATTAGGTTGATCAAAACATATAGTGAGGATTAAATTTGTTAGCAATTAAAGGTGAAAATTAGTTGGCTTCTACTACATATAAAAGGGATTAAATGAAGATTAGGGTAAGCCAAAATATTTGTCCAAATTAAGAGAGAGGATGCCTTCCCCCCAAGTGTCGGCACTAGCTCCCATTAATTGTTAATGCTAGCCAATAACTCGTCATCGCCGCCACCACTAACCACCACCGTCATTGTTAGAAAGCTAAGGTGTGACACCTTGGTGAGAGTAGCCAGCACTGACTGATCGTCGTGGAGTTTTCTGTGCAATGCCAATCTTCACACCGTCGATTTCGTCATGGATTATTGGATTAGTTATCCCCTTGTTATTTCTATGATTTCTCCTATGACTTTCCCTTGATTTTCTTCCCTATTTCACCTCTATTTATCTCAATTTGTGCAGCTTTTCTTTTGTACCATTTGCCCTTTGCTTTTGGATGAGAACCACATGTAAACCCCTTTTAGTTTGTCCATATATGCTATTGGATTGTGTCCATATGATGGACGAAATGTTGCTTGTGATAGATCCTAAATTCTCTCTAATTCATTCTAGTAACTTGGAGGTTTCATCATTATCAAAAAGAAAAAAACTTAGAGGTTTCATCCACTATAGCTTTTCTTGTGAAAAGTTTTTGGAATAATGCCTAGTTTGAAACCTAACTGTATGGAAGTCCTATGTTTTGCAATGGATGTGCGGAACTTAGTGTTTACAGCTTAATTTCTAATTTAATCTTTATCTGGAGCTCTCTCTATTTATCATTTAGCTTAATTCCTACACTTAGCACCTAAATTTGCATTAGCTAAGCATTAGGAGAATCCTTCCCTAGTTGATCCTACATCAAGCTCTCATGTCAAAGCAAATGAGAGAGAGGACTTGCTGGCAAAATAAAGTTGTTTAAATTTCAAAAAACAATAACACACATGAACCTGGTTTGTGTCCTGATGACAAAAATAAATATGTTGTTAATTAACAAAACAACATTATACAATTATAGAAAAGAGATATATGCAGAGCTGGCGTTGTCCGGTGCTTACATGGGTTAAACATGTGCATTTTGCTACAAGATTGGAAAACAAAATTATTTTGCTAAACTTAAATTTAAACATAAAAATTTTAAAAATTACCACCAAATTAAACGAGAAACTTGAGCTAGACAATATGGACTAAAAAAAATAAAATATCAAAGATTAAAATACAGTATTTAGAGCCAAGTTAGAAGTTCAGACCTCTTCTTTTCCAATATATATGTAAAAAGAGATCATAACTGATAAATGGATATCCTGCCTTGCATATTTTATGTGGAAAGGCTGTGTAGAGAAACTTTGTTCAGTATCATCTATCTTCCACACACCAAGAATATCATCCGAGGTCAAATCAGGAGCTGCAACCAAAAAGCCACAATAATTCTCCATCAAGCAAATGCAAGTTAAATGAATTGAAAGACAGAAGCACATTGAAAAGCAGAGAATACCACTCTGGAACTTTGTTCCACTCTGAGCTATGCAACTTATAACTTTGACTAGTAGGATAAAAGCTGCGCAACTACGGAGAATGACGTCATAACTCTCTTCATTTTGCCACTTACTATTAAAAAGCACAAGATCTCTACTCCTAATTTCTAATGTGAATTTAATGGCTTATTGCCCCAACATCCTTCATTCATTGATTGTACAATAGAATGGAGTAATCATAGCAAGCTTTAATCAGTATCATCTACGTGCATGAAGGGCTTCAATAAATACTTTCCCCTTTGTAACATCATAGAATTGTCTCCCTTTGCAAACTACAAGTTATGACGCATGATATGTTGAGCTGAAACTTGAAAAAGATAACATTATATGGTATCACATATAAATTTGAGTCAAATCATGTCATGGCTACTATAAGGCTCATAAGGTTTATACTCTTCATCAAGTTTCAAAGCATGGAACAAATATTGCGTGCTAAGTGCTAAATGAGCACATGGCATATGAACTGAAAGGCTCATAGACAAGCCAGGTTTCACTTGTTCTATTCTATGAGTAAATCCAATTCACATCAATGAGCTTAAGGTAGTTTCTTTGTTTTTTCTAACAACCTGAGATAATTTCTCAAATACATGAAACTAGAAATCTTAAAATAACGGAAGGACAATGCACTTAGCAACGGCGTGAATACAAGATCCAATCCATCTATTATTGTTTCATACTAAAATAGCACAAAATATATGCAACCAATCATGCGCAAGAAAGAAATTTTGCATGAAGCCAAGTACATGATTCAATTAAAAGGAGCACCTTCATACTGAACAACCCTTGAAGGGGTACCCCAACATTCCCGGTTACTATCTTCCCATTTCAAACTTGCTTTTACCTGATACCATCTGCAAATTTTAAGAGGGGCATGAGAAAAGGAAGCACCAAAGGCCGAGAATCTTTCAAAGAAGCCAAGAAAAGCAGCAAGGATAGCTGAAATGCAGAATTATATAACAAGTGCATTTTGTTCATTAACAAGTACCCTTTTTGTGAAAGATCCAGATTGTGGAATCTATGTATATAAATTGCGATCTCGTGCACAGTCTCCAACATATCCGGCTGCCTGAATTCCACGGACCTCCGCGGGGACCTTGACTTCGCATCAGGAAGTTTCCTGGGAGGTGGGCTCCTCGGATCAGGCCCAACGAAGTATCTTATTAGCCGAAACATATGTGATCGGCAGACCAAATCCTCCTTGATTTTCGCATCACTGCGTCAGATAATACTCTCGTAAGCCGCGCCTAAACCCTTTTATGCGAACGCCCAATTGCTCCACATAATAAGAGATTCTGCGAAAACAATGAATATTTAGTAGCACGGATGGAGAAAGGAAGGGATCCTCCCCCAGACAAAAGAATCCACAGTAATTACAGAAGAAGTAGCCGATCCTTCGTTCTGCGGTTTCTTCTCCGATTCTCCCGAAGGTGAAAACTAGGGTTTAGCTTGAAGACCGGCGAGATGAACGCGTGGGTAAGAGCTAGTTTACCTACTGCTCGTGCAACAAGAGCTTGGTGGCGAGCCAGGAGGTGATAGAAAGCCGAAAGGAGATAGGAGAGTTGATGGATCGATCTCAGCCATCCATGTCTGCTGATAAATCGGGATATGTTTTGGCAATTACAGACATCCATCTTAAAAAAATATATTTACATAATTTTACTTGTAAAATTTATTTACACATGTACCATCCATTGCTCATTAATTTTCAATGTCATTATACTTGCACTTCGTTATTATTTACTATAATTAAATTATAATTAATTTATCTAAAATACCGATAATAATAGTCAAACAATTAGACCCTGTTTGACGCGATAACTAAAATCAAGATTAAAACAGTACAATTTAAAAATAATAATAATAATAATAATAAATAATTTTTTTAATTATTTTATAAAAATTTTAATATAAAAAAATATTATTTTACTTTACATATTCAATAATTTTTAAAAAAAATATTAACTTTATTTCACATTCTATACTAAAATACTTGATTTGAATATTTTGATCTAGAATGTGGAATAAAGTAGATATTTTTATTAAAAATTATTAAGTATATAAAGTAAAATAATATTTTTTTATATTAAAATTTATGTAGAATGATTAAAAAAAATATTTATTATTATAATTATTGTTTTTTAAACTAGTACCATTTTGGTCCTGATTTTAATCCTCGCGCCAAACAGGACTTTAGTGGCTGATAATGGGCAGCAAACATTAATAGTAACCGATCGTGTAATTGTAGGCTGTAATTTACCGCTAGCAATTAATATATATTGGCAAACGATGGCTATATAATAATAATGGATACTGTGCGAGGTGCTCATAGGACAGCGTTAGACCAACGATGGCCTATACACAAAATATTTCTTGTACATTCTATTTATTCTTAAGTAAATTAATTTAAATGATATGCGAGTAATATTTAAAATGCTACACAGACAACAACATAAATAAATTTTACAAAAAGGAACATGTAAGTCCAATTTTTTAAAGCAGTGAGTATATAATTTTCTGTTGGGGTGATTTAATTTGGACCCAAGGTATGACAAATTTGAGGAGTTCAATAAAAGTAAAAACATATCATTTGAGTTGTATTAATATAAATTTTTTTTATGTGGATTATTTTTTACTGATTTTGTTAAGTTTAGGTTTAAATAATCATTTTAAAAATTTAAAATACATATTAAAATATTAAAAATATGTTTAAATATTTTTAATTATTATTCTAACTTCAAGTTATATTTATTCTCTATAATATAACCTATAATAGTAATTTTTAATATATACATATATGTATTTTAAAAATAATAATTTAAAGATCTATTTATTTATAAGATTAAATTTAATAAAATTAAAACTAAACTTGAATAGAGATATATTTTTATTAAAATCTGTGAATGATGTGAAATAAAATTAATTATTATATTGAGATATATGAAGGATGTGATATAAAGTTAGTTATTATGTTGAGATACATAAGAATTGTGATATAAGTTAATTATTATTTTAATAATACGTGTAAGATATGAAATAAAATTAATTTTTAATATTAAATTTTATGTATGATGTGATATATCAGATTAAAATTAAAATTAATTTAATTTTTAACTTCAAAACAAACGGGGCCTTAATAGTTAAACTTAACGGAATCTCTCCAAAAGGACTAAAGTAAAAAAAAATATTTAACTGAATTTAGCCCAAGTAATATATTTTTATTTTTATAAATCCATGTAAAATTTCTAGCCCTGGATGAAATTATCCCTTTTATCTTGTTTTAATATAATAAATACAGATTCTGGCCTCTGTATTTATTCGTTTTGAAATTATGGCTTCATTTAAGTTATTTTATGATTAAATTATGACATATTACTGATATAAAAAATAATTATGACATATTTCGATGCATGAATAAATATGTTAAAGAAATTAGAGTAATCAGTTATATCAGAACATCCTAATTATATCAGTGAGGATAAAAAAATTGTATTAAAAATTACATAAAATGTAAACTAAAATAAATTTTTATTATTTAAATATTATGTTGGATATGGGATTGAGGCTTAAAAAATAGTGACTTTTTAATAAAATCTAAATAATGTTTAATATGATAATTAACAAATGTTTTAAAAACTTTGCTATGCATCACAATAAATGCTCTTTTATGCAAAAATCAAAATCAGAATATAATACTAATTTAAAAAATTAATAATAATAAATAAAATTAATTTATTATTATTGTTGTAATCATATTTTTAATTTGTTTGAGTTTCAGACCAGTATTTTTTGAAATATTGTATCAGATGAATTTTCATTTCAATTATTTTCAGCATAACAGAGAAATTTAAATTTCAACATGATGGTCCTATTTGTTTGCCCAATTTAAAATTAATTGATAGGTGATATTATTCATAAAATTTAATATTAAATAGCTTGAAATTGATCCGATAACAGTCGTAGTGCAAATAGGATCGCGAAAATCTTACGTGTTACGGTGTCTACACTCAATAAAAATTGTTGAACACCTAAACTCTTGCCGTCTTGTGCCTATTGTTTTGATTAATCAATTTTTACGCTAAATTTTAGGTTTTTTTGTTATAATTTTTTTTTTTTCAAAAAGTTTAGGGACTATTCAAATTATTCTTTGAAGCAAATATAGAAATTACAGAAGAAAAAAATTGTAGTAAAACTTAAGAGGTTATAAAATTCAAATTATTCTCTAAATAATATAACATAATATCAAAATAATATTAAACTAAACATTACCATAATTAAAACTAAGGTTGTAGGGAGTATCACATAGGAATTTTGATAGTTATCTCTTTGAGAAAGAGTAATACTTTGCAGCTCTCGTGAGTGATTCAAAATTTTAAATTTAACTAGAATTACGATGTAATACTTATATTGCAACTGTGTCATATAAGCAAAAATAAACTTTTTACATATGTGGCAGCCTCGCCGTACAAAAATCTTAATTGAATTCAAAATTTGATATTATTTATTAGGAATGCGTGGCATTACTCTTACTCTTCTAGGTCCCTAATAGGGACACCAGTATTCATAAACTCCAATCTTACTCGGCCGTCATATTCTCCTTCTTTAAAGACTCATTTGATTCAGACTTTCTTTCAGCTTAACCCAAATTTTAATTATAAAGATCAAATTTATTTCACATCAAATACAAATATGAATATTAAAATTAACTTTATTTTATATTTTACACACTTTTTAATATTAAATTAATTTCTTTCTCATTAAATTTATAAAATTAAATATTTTTTTCTCTTATTTAAAATTTAATCTTCGAACCAAACAAGACCGGACTATATTTTGTAAATAATAGTCATAGTTAAAAGCTTTAATTAATTTTTTTAAAAATTTATTTTATTTTTAACATTTAATAATTACTTTATTTCACATCCAGCACATTTCTCAATAAATCAATTAATTTTATTTCACAATAACACAAATTTTAATATAACTAACTCAATTTATTTCACGTCATACAAATTTTTTAAAATTTAAATTTTTTTCTAAATCATCTCTTTTCCTCCAACCAAATCGAAGCAGATTCATGCTAATCTCATTTTTTTTAACATGCTTTAATTTCTTCCCTTTCCTTCCATTCCGTCAATATTTTCAGATCTCGAACTACATAATTGTTCTAGGAGAGTAGAAAGACAAGTATGCATCATATGGGCGAATAGCTTCTAAACTAAAGTCACACTTGGCCCTGTTTGACGCGAGGACAAAAAATGATACTAATTTAAAAATAATAATAATAATAGTAATAATAAATAAATTTTTTTAATCATTCTACATAAATTTTAATATAAAAAATATTATTTTACTTCATATACTCAATAATTTTCAATAAAAATATATACTTTATTTCATATCCTAGACTAAAATATTCGAATCGATGATGTAAAATAAAATTAATCTTTTTATTGAAAATTATTGAGTATGTGAAGTAAAATAATATTTTTTTATATTAAGATTTGTGTAGAATAATTTAAAAAATTTATTTATTATTATTATTTTTGTTTTTTAAATTAGTATTATTTTGGTCCTGATTTGGTCCTGACGCCAAACAGTTAAAGTCTTATTTATTTGTAAAGATTAGTTAAATTTAAATAAAAGTAATTTTTATTGAAAATTATAAATTATGTGAAATAAAATTAATTATTATATTAAAATGTACAGAAATATGATATAAGATAGTTATTATTTTAGTATGTGTGTAGGCTCTGGTTAATTTTAAATTGGGTAAACAAACAGAGCTTATACACATGCTAAAAATTAACTATATTTCATATTATATATATAATTTAAAATAAAAAATTTATCTTACTTCACATCCTACGTGCACATCAAAATAATAATTAGTTTATATCACATTCCTTATATATATTCCAACATAATAATTTACTTTATTTTACATCATTCACAATTTTTAGTAAAAAAATATAATCATTCAAATTTAATTTTAATTTTGTTAAAATTAAATTTTGCAAATAAATAGTCCTAATTTTATGTGTAATGTAACATACTTGATTAAAATTTACTAATTTATGAAGGAAAAATTGAAAAAGAAACACCCCATCAAGGTTAAAAAATTACATATTTCACACAATATTTATAAAAAAAATTAAAAAAAAAATTACTAATACATTTTTATAAATTTTATTTTATTATATATGATTTATAAGTCCATAAAAGAGACTTTCATCTTACTAGATTAAATTTATAGTGGATTCTATGTATATCTAATTTACAAAACAAACAGTATTTGAAATACAGTAAAGTTTTACATTTAGGCTTTACAATTTAGTTTTTAGTATTAAAGCAATTTAAGGTATAAGATTTAATATTTTGGATTTTAGAGCTTAGGATTTAGAGTATAGTGTGATTTTATTTCAAAATAATATAAAATATGTAATTTTATAAGATTTCAGTATGATACATGTAATATTTCATCAAAGTGAAAAACATAATTTTTCATAATTAAGATGTCCTCCAAATAAGTACCGCAATTTTTTATTATCTTGATGCACAAAAAATGGGTTTCATAGAGGGTTGTATGCCACTAATCATTTTAAATTGTTGCTTACTCATATTGAAAATAGTTCGAGTTGAAAATAATTTTTGTATGCAATGAAGATGAATTTGGATATAAATAAAGATCATTTGGTACACTTCCTATATGACAGAGGGTTTGTAGTTTCTGTGATATGAGCCTATGATTCCTTTGATTTGTTACACATGTACACTGTTGTAGGCACTTACACAACAATCTAAAAGACGATTCCCAGCAACTAAATTGAGGAAATATTTTCGGGATGTCGCAAAGCGACATATAGAACATACCTTGAATAAGGAGATGAACCTGTTGAAGCAGGCATATGACTGGGTTATGCATCAAACCAGGCTCAAGCACAGGTGGGCATCAGCATTTGATATCTCTGTCAAGGCACAAATAAGAGTTCTCACAGGGTCATTCAATAGTTGGATATGAAATGAAAACAGAGAAGCCAATCCTTACCTTATGACATGTCGAGACTAAAAATAACGCATTAAATCAGAGAGATGAGAGCCATGATTAATCAATTTAGTTGGTCTTTAATCAAAGATGCTGTGAACATCGTAGAGTTTTAGTTTATGAACAACGATTTTAACTTTCAATGTGCAGAAACTTTTGAAAATGGATTGGGCGTTCAATTTGAACAATCCGATGGGAAAATCGTATTTGTCCGATGGGCCGATTAGACCATCTAATGCTAAAAAATAGTTAAATTTTCTCCCAATCCGGCCATGGCCTTTCCCAGATGTTTTCCATATAAATCATGATATTATTACTTCTTTACTCTTTTATTAATTTTTGTCAGTGTTTCTCTGATTGCTATGATTAAAGATCTGGGAGATGGATGTAAGAGGTTCTCTCCTTTACCCTAGCTTAAAAACGGGGTGTCTTAATGAAAGATTTCGAGGGTATCTCTAGTAAGACACAAGGACACCATACCACGTTATATTGTTGTCCCTTTATATGATTATCTGTGTGTATGATCTTCTGCATTGCTTCCGCTTATAAGAATCTTGTAATTACTAAACAAATTTAAAGTTCTTTGTACACAGTTTTAATTTTATTTACAGCGTCTATTCACCCCTACAAGATATGCTTGATTACAGATCTTTCATCTTTCTTCTCACCCCCCTAAGATTGACCTTAATAGAAGTGAGATGATTTTTTTCTTGTTGTTTTTTCGGTCTCTTGATTCTTGATTTTCTTTCCTATTTTTAGACAGGAAAAAATCTATAAATTAGATATTAGAGATTGTGGGTGAGATTCTAGGTAAGTGAAACATAGAGGAGAAACGAGCATGTGGTTTAGTGTCTTTCCCTATTGCAAAGGAGGTGTGCTTCAGTGAAAGCTTTCGAGGGTGTATCCTAATGAGACGGTAAAGTGGATAGCAGAAAGTTGCTGAATCACATAATATTCATATGTCCTTTTATGTGGTGTGCATGATATTGCATTCTATTACTATTATCTTATTTTTACAGATGCATTTTTGAGTAAATTCTGTATGATTTTTCATTATTTCGAAAGCATTTATTCATACCTCCAAGTTGTGTTCGGGCATCGGATAGGTAAATCGACAATTCATTAGTAATTATAATTTTCCTCATGAGTCTATGTTCGAAGAACTTCAATAGTGAGATAAATTCAATTCGTGGACCAGAGAGTTTTTTTTTTATGGAAGACCAGAGAATTGCAAAAGATGCAAGATGCATAGGCTTTGGTTGCTCCTATACTTCTTGACTATCTAAAAGGGTCCCTTCAAATGGACACCATGTGGAAACCAACATTAGACAATATGCAGACTACATCCTCACGTATTTGGTGGTGAGGGTGAAAACCCAAGTGAAATAGTTACGATTTTATGGTACATTATCACATCATTTCTCTACGTAGCAACCCATTTTTGCTACATAAAAGCAACATATGGGCAAATACAAGATATATAACAAGTATTCTTATTTTACATAAGGATATTTTATAGCTGTATAAGAGTTTACAATGCAATAGTTGATAATTTCACATATGCATTTATAGTATTTTGTGGCTATGTAAAAGCATTTTTTTTATGTAAGGGCATGTATGTAGTTACATAAGGGTAGATTATAGCTACAAAAGAGCCTAAATAGCCCTTACATATCACAAAAATGCTCTAACCTTTGCGTAGTGAAAATGATCTTTATAACCTGCTACAAAAAGAAACGACAAAAATCAGCATCGTTCCGCTCTCGGTCGATCTTAGTTGTAGCTTCATTCGCATCCGAACATGTGACTTGAATTAATAATTTCTCCACAAGAAGCCGCATCGGTAAATTAAAGCAAATTGAAAGCAAAAGAGAAGGAGCACCACAACAAAGCTGCTCAAAAATCAGTGGCAGAATTTAGCTTTGCACGTGCTTCTTTGAATCAGTCACTGTAAATCTCTCATCCTCAATATTTTCAATGATTTTCTCAACTTTTGCTAAATGTTCATGATTTCATATGAATCAAATCAGGTTCTGCAACTAGAATTCATGCCAGATTCAATCTTATCTATTGATGAAAATTAACATTAGAGAGATTTTCTACATTATTAACCTCGAAGGATCATTTTTCTTCAGTTAGCATCCCCAGAAAGAACAAGAAAACATCTCCTAACTCGATAGTTTACATGATATCTGGAATAAGAAGTCATACTGAAAACCTTGTTTTTTCAGATATATCTGCATAATTATCAAAGAAGAATTCAATGAAAGAAAACACTACCGAATGTATACAGCCACTGATTTCTTGAGTATGACACCTGCGAGATCTTCTGCAACATCCTTTGAATTTTGATCTCAATGTATTCCTTAAACCTAACAGAAAAAAGAAACAAACAGTTACTAGGAGAAGATATGGATGAAAGGAGAATGAAAAGAAATGAAAAGGACTTGATAAACCTTGAACGGAACGAGATGCTAGTGGAGGCGGGAGTGAGATCGGTGAACTAACAGCGCATCGAAGGTTCCACCGAAGGAGGTTTGATGTGCAGCTCGAAATACGATTTTGCTCTGCTCCTTCCGTCACTCCGTTTGAGCTTGAAAAGCCGCAGGCGCTGCCGGAGATCGGAATCCTCGACGGAGCGGCGGCGGCGGCTCCTGCCCCTGCAGCGATTCTACTAATCGCCTACGTGAGGAAACCGAAACTCCTGATTCCCTGAAACGGGTTTGGTCTGTTTAAAAATTAACCGGGGGTCTATTTTGGTCTTTCCGCTTAAACAGATGGATGACGAGGGCCATAACAGAGAAAACGAAGGCGGAGCCCTTGAATAAAGTGGAAGGAGGAAGCGGAAAAGCCGGCCTCCGGCAACGTCGGCACCGCCGCCGCAACCTCCTTACTGTGGTCGCTCTTGGACTATATTGACCGTCTTCCTTGGCAAGCTCCGGTAGGTAGGCTTCTCCCTCATATCGTGAGAATTCTTTTTCTCTCCATTGGCTTTCTTCTTGGGTTTTAATCTCATGACCGCGTAACGGGGGTGATTCACTCTCCGGTTCTCCTTCGCTTATTGCTGTGGATGGATAATGATGGAGATCGATTTCGGGTATTCTGGCTGGCTGTGCAGTTTCGGTGGACTTGTGTGGTAATTCTCCGGTAAGTTTCTCTCTTTCTTCTGGCGCTTCGTGTTCCAGATCTTTAACATGACCGTGCAGCGAGACTGATTCAGGCTCCTGCTCTTTGCTTATTTTTTCCAAAGGATAGTGGTCGAATTCTTCTTCGGGTGTTTTGATCGGCAATGGAGATTCTGTGATTTTTTGCGGCACATCTTCAACATGCCTTTCTCTTTCTTCTAGCTCTTCCCTTGGTGATGGAGGGCGTGTTGGTATTTTATCCTGTGAAGTCTTGCTTTTTTGCGCTTCCTGTACTTTGAATTCAACGAGACGTTCAGGTTTTCCTCTTGGTATTTCAGGCCTGAGCTTCTCCTTGGAAATCTCTGGCTCTTCCTCTCGCCCTCCTTTTTCGATCGGAACGAGATCGAGAACCATGATCCGTTGTCGGATTTTTTCTTGTTCATTCAGGGCTTCATCCAATGGTTGCACCATTTCTCTAGATCCTGTTTCGTCTTCTAGTTTTGGGAGTTGTGGCTCATGTGCCTTTCCTCTTTTCGCCAGTTTTTGTGGCTCAACTGCTGTCTCATGGCGCCCCTGAGCGACTCTATCATTGAGTTTTCCACCAAAAGGCTGTTGTGATTTCTGTGATTTTGGAGATAGCTCTTGTTCAGATGGATATAGCTCTTGTTCCATCATTGGTCTATCTTTAAATTGTGGTGCTCGTTCTGGTGGTTTTATTTTGACTTTATCATGTTGCTGACCCTTCATTGCCGGATGCGCAGTCTCCTGTGCTTCTGCTTCCATGGGCTGCTGGAGTTGTTCTGCTCCTAATTGCAACGACTTTTCCATAGTTGGTTGCAAAGATTCCGTCTGCTTCTCCTCTTTCTTTTCTGGGTAAGTTGGAATTCTGCTAGGCCTTTCTTTGTCCTTGGTCTGCTGTGGCTCATAAGACTCGAGAACTTGTTCTTTTTTCTTTTCATATAGCTCTGGCTCGTGCTCTCTTAGTGCTATCAACTTTTCCTTATGAGGTGGTGTTGCCTCTCCTTCTGCTGGTTGACATGTTTCTTGCTCTTCTTTCTTTAATTCCAGCAATTCCTTTTCCATTGAAGGCTTCTTAACTTCATCAGATTCTTTTAACTCAGCAAAATGGTTCTTCCTTTCCAAGATAATGTCAGGTTTATCTGCTTTATCTTCTACTAAAAACCTGCTTTCCTGCTCCTTTGTTTCTTGATAAGTTGGCAGTATGCCTTGCTCTTGTCTTTCTTGTGCTTCTTTCACCTGTGCTTCTTGATGCCCCGGACTCTTGCCCTGGAGTGTTTCCTTCTTCTGTAGCTCGAATTCTAGAGGTGGTTGATATTGCTTCTCTATTAAAGGTTTCTGTAGTTTTTTCGATTCTTCATACTGATGTGGTTGTCTTTCTGGTGCATCTTCTGGTTCTGGTTCCTTCAATGTAGAAGGCTTCATGATTGGTGGTGCTATTCTATCCCCTTTTTCTTCTTGATATGTAGGTAGTACCTTAATCTCTTCTTTGGCCTCTTTAATTTGTGGAGTCATAATGTTGGGGATCTTAGTTACCTTCTTTTTCTCTTCTTCCTGTGCTTCCATATCCTGCAATGCCATAGGTTTCTGCTTCTTGTATGGTGGCTTCTTCATTTTTTGTTCTTGTTCTTGACGCTTTGTCATTCTTTCTTGCTCTTGCTTTGCTTCTTTTTGTGGTTTTGTAGAATCTACATCCTTCAGCACATGTTCAGGTACATCTGTGGTGGGCTTTTCTCTTACTTTCTCTTTCTGTTCTTCTTGTGGCAGTTTATCTTTGGATGTTTCCTTTGGCTTCTTTAACTCCAATTTTGGTACTACCACATCAGGGCTCTGCTTTTCTTGTGCATCTTCCTTTTGTGGAATAAGCTCTTCCTGAGATTGTTGAGATTTTGCCAACCCAAAAAATTTGCTCATATTATCTGTTGGAGTTACCGTAGGCTTTGTAGTCTCCGGAATAGTTTTCTTCTCCTTAGGTTGTTTTTCCTGACCTGCAACCCTTGCCGCCATTCTTTCTGCTACTTCCAATATTTGGTCAGGCCTCTTTGTGGCAGGCTTTTGACCTTTTTCCTCCTCCTTCTTATCTGGTTGTAGGATTTCTACAGATGGTTCCTTTTGTTTGAGCATTCCTTTGGTTTCTGTATGCTCCACATGAGGCATCTCTCGTTCCAGGTCCTCTCCATTCTCATTAAACAGTTTCAATAATTCTTTTGATTTCATAAACCCAACCTCTCCAGGCTTTTTGCTTGTTGGTTCTGCTATAAGGTTCTCATAGTCCTGCAGTTCTTGCTCAGGTGGTTGAATCTCCTGCTTTACTTCCAATTTGGCCAACTTATCTGCCTCTAGCTCTTTTGCAGGCACCTTGATTTGTGGCTTCTCATGTTTTTGCTCTGGCTCTGCTAATTCTGGTAGTTGAGTTGGCTTCCGGAACTCTTTTGGCTCTTGATCTTTAGGTTCGCATTGCTTTTTCTTTGCCTGGAATTCTTCTCCTTGAGAATTTAATTGTTCTTCTGATATTTGTTCATGAAATTTAACAGTGGACTTCGCAGGACTTTGTTTACTAACCTTTTCTTCTTGTTTGAGATCAAAAGAAGTTTTTGGTAGTTCTGGTGATTCTTCTTTTTTAATTTTTCCATGAAGCTCTTCTTTCGTTTCTGGCAATTCTATCGTTGTTGACTTTTTAGGTTCTTGTACTTGCTCTTGCTGTTGAAGTGCTTTCTCCATTTCTTCTGGTTGTGCTGGTTGTACGGCTTCTGGCAGTTGATCAAGTGTCTTGATTTGCGGCTTCTCTGGTTCTGAAAGTCTGAATCTTTGCTCCGGTTCTCCCCTTTTTTGTGATTTTGGAATCTCTGCTTTCTCAAGATTTGACCCTACTGACAGCTTCTTGCATACTTCTGCTTCTTGCTCTTCTGATTGCTGTAGCACTGGCAATGTTTCTAATATTTCTTTTGATTTTTTCGGTTCTGTGGCTTCCAGAGTTTGTTCTGGCAGCATTGTGGCTGATTTCTGAGGTGGTTGTTCCTTTCTCTGTTCTTGTTGGAGATCACGAGACACTTCCTTCTTCTTTTCTCTGGTCTTTAATCTCTCTCCTACTTTTGGAGCAACATATCTGAGGTCTTCATCATGCTCGAGTTCATGAGGCTTCGTTTGTGGTTCATCTTTGAATGAAAACTCAGCAGCTTTGGGTTTCTCGTAGTGTCTTAATGTTTGCTTTATCTCTTCTAATTGATTCTGCTTTGCAGCTTCAGACATTTGTTCTGGAGACGCCACTCTAATTTTGTTATAGTTGTTTTCTTCTCCTTGTGCCTTTTGATCTTCTGATTTCTCTGCTGCTTTTTCTTCTTGTTTTGTAGATTGTGCAGCTGCCAACGTTGCTTGTTCTCTAATCATTTCATATTCTTGTTTATCTTCTTTCATTACTTGTTGGGTATCTCCAGGCATTTCCTTTTTTATCGGTGTATCTTTGGTTTTTAAAGCTTCTATATTAGTACTCTTCCTCTTTGGTGATGTTACTTCCTTCTCAGGCAACTCAATGGCTTCAGGCTTCTCGCATAATGGTGTTACTTCAGCTTCTCTGTCTTCTCGCAATCTTTGCCTAATTTTTTGGATCGCCACTACATCGTCACATTGAATCTGTTCGGCAGTTTCCAGCATTT
>JAEMOT010000567.1:133502-163630 GCA_019297695.1 Apostasia ramifera
TTCCGTCTTTAAAATAATTTGACTATTATTTATGTCAAGCTATTTCAAGTATAAAATGTTATATATTTTAGATGTGTATTTTCATATTTTCAGAAATGATGTGGATATAGCATATGTGTAATATGTAAATAGAATTTTAAATGAATCAAACATTCTACACGTTGGTTAATATTAGTTCTTTAGTTTGTTTGTAAGATTTAAATTTAATAAGATTAAAATTAAATTTGGATGGAGGTATTTTTTTATTTAAATTGTGAATAATGTGAAATAAAATTAATTATTATGTTGAAATATGTGAGATGTGATATAAAATTAGTTATTATGTTGAGACATGTGAAGGATGTGATATAAGTTAATTATTATTTTGGTAATGTGTATAGGATGTGAAATAAAGTTAATTTTTAATATTAAATTTTATGTGTGATGTGATGTGTCTGTTTAAAATTAAATTAGGTTAATTTTAAACTGCCAAACAAACAGGAGTTTAACGTTCTATTTAGTTAGAGAAAAAAAAATAAAAAAAATTGTAAAAATTTCTAAAAATATATATAATGTGAAATAAAGTGAGTTAGTATATTAAAAATTGAGTTGAGTGTGAAATAAAGCGATTGTTTAATATTAAAATTTGTATATGGTGAAATATAAAATATTATTTTATTTTTTAAAAATAAAATAAAATTTTTAGTTTTGAGGCTCATGTGGCTAAAATTTGTCCCAACCAGGGCATAAGATTTATAAACAAGTTTAAATTTATTTTTAAAAGCTCGACTCTCTAATGATGTTCTGATAGTCTATATTTGTGAAGCGTCGATTATGAGCGTGTTTGACTAGGTGTTTGTTAATAGCTCGATTAATCTAATTTTTTAACATATAATTTAAATTTTTTGTTATAATAGTAATATATAGATATGGTCTAATGATTATTTAGTTTTTAAAATTTTATTCATGGTTTAATTTAGTGATGGATGAATTGTTAATTGTGGAGCTTACATGAGCTCATTTTCTTGTTCATGGAAAAGTTTGAATCGAGCTCAAGATGATATATCAAAAAAAAAAAAAACTTAATTAATAATAAAATTAAAGATAAATTGCACTTGGGTTCCTGTGATCAGCACAGTGTTGCAAATGAGTCCTAAAATTTAAAAAAAACTTAGTTTTTGATTCCTAGTGATAGCGTGACTCGGGCCTCTTTGACGTGATGATCAAAATGATATTAGTTTAAAAATAACAGTAATAATAATAAATAAGTTTTTTAATTATTTTACATAAATTTTAATATAAAAAATATTTTTTTATTTAATATATTTAATAATTTTTTGTGAAATAAAATTAATTTTTTTTTATTGAAAATTATTAAATATTTAAAATAAAATAATATTTTTTTATATTAAAATTTGTGTAGAATGATTAGAAATATTTATTTATTATTATTGTTGTTATTTTTAAATTAATATCATTTTGATTCTGATTTTTATTTCAACTTTTAAATGGACCAAATTATCCCTCTCTTTTATCATATAATCCCCTTTTATGTGCCATCACAAGTGTACATAACTCAAGCTAAAAATATTTATAATTAAGTTTTAAATATTAAATTTATAGAATTTAAAATCTCTGTTTATTTAATTGGGTTGAGCATTCCTTGCTTGTATTCAATGTTTGTAAAATAAAATGTATTTAAATTTTTTGATGTATTTTAAAAATATTTTACATTTATAAATAGTTTATATAGGATGTATATCAAAGTAATTAATAATAAATACATATATATATGTTACATATAAATTTTAACAAAATTTTCATTTATTAAATATAATTTGTAAAATAAATATTTGTATTAGAAACATAAAATTAAAAGTTAAGTTTAATTTAACTCAAAATTAATTCATAATTGAATAGAACTCCATTTGAACTTGACTCCAAATTAACTATGCGTTAAGGTTAACTCAGTTGAACATTTTAATTAAAGGATAATTACTTATGGGCTTGTTTGGTTGGAGGATGAATTTGGGTAAGGAAAGAGAAAATAATTTATTTTATAAAGTTGATGGGAAAGAAATTTATTTTAATATTGGGAGGTGTGTAGGATGTGAAATAAAGTTGATTTTTAAGGTTGGAATTTGTGTTGGATGTGAAATAAAGTTATTAAAATTTATAATAAATTTAAAATATTATTAAGATATTTTTTTGCCCATTTTTTGGCTCATGCCAAACAAGGCCTATGTCACACAATTTAGTTTTATTTATGTCTTATTCATTTATTCTTAATTAATTATACTATGTACACTCAAAATATTATAAAATCTTACATACACACATTTGAGTTAAAATTTAATCAAAATTTATTTGAAAAAAAAATTCTGTTAGTAAATCATTAAAATTATATTTTTACTCTTAATGGTATGTATTTTTCTTTTCCTCAATACCACACTAAATCGTTGATTTGTCCTAAAATCAATTCACGTTGCGGATGTCTTCTTCTTTTGTCGCCACCTAAATATTAAGATTTTAGAATTTTCACTCAAAATATATTTAAATATTTTTAAAATAATATGATGAACGACTCAGATTTTTTGTAATTTAATTATAGTTGGGTTATTGAAAAATTATGATTACTCATTATAATAAAAATAAGTTAAAATGTGTGTATATAAGATTTTATATTATTTTGAGTGTGCATAGCGTAATTAATTAAGAATGGATGGATAAAATTAAACAGGACCGGTTGGCTGACTGGTTCACGGTTCGACCGGTTGAACCGGCCGGTTCGGTCCGATTTTTAAAACCTTGGTTGAAGGTCCGAAAGAGAGAGAAAGCTTATAAGTTCAAACCATATACACATATGACAGTTTCATTTATTATTAATAGGAAAATATTACATATGTTAAAATTAAAGAGTGCCAAATGAGATGAACTAAATAGGGTTTAGCAAATATGAGAAAATTTCATCTAGGTCCAAAAAGAATTTCATATGTCATGAATAACTTGAGTAAAATGTGGTGATGCATTGTGGACTTGGATACAAAGTCTTCTAAAACCTGAATCATAATAAGTAGTTAACTTAATTAACCTAAATTATTCTAAATATAATACCAGACAAGTATTAAGGCTAGGGAATGACACCTAGCTAACTAAGCTTGTTAGGTGTCATGAAAGAGAGGAATTAGAGAAGCCATGCAAGCTTAGAATAAGAGAGAGAGAGATGTCTTCTTCCATTCTTCATGAGAAAGAGGGATTTCCTTTTATTTTCATTATCATCTAAAAGATCTTCCTCTTGGTGCTGCATGGAGATAGAGTGTAGTATACAGGAAGAAATCTTGGAAGGGAAAAGCTAATTAAAGAAAGCTGGCATGCATGCAATGCTTGCATGTGGGAGAAAAGAAGAGAGGTATAGTGTTTCTCAAAGATTGGATCCATAGAAAAATTATTGCAATCGGACAGCCTAACACGTAGATTTTGCGACAGTCATTCGGCGTGCGACACCTGCGTGCGGGTTCCACTATCACGGCTCAGCATATGCAGCAATTTTTTTATCATATATATATAATAAAATATCTCATACGTAGTAGATTTTGTCATATATGTATCATAATATATCTCATACGTAGTAAATTTGCTCACATATGTATCATAATATATCTCATACGTAGCAATTTTTATCATATATGTAACAATTTTGGTGGACTATTATGATACATATGTGATAAAATTGCTACGTATAAAATATATTATAATAATATAATTTATTTTATATATAAATATAATATATTTTTGACTTTATATGAATTTTATTTTATTTTATATTCACATTATTGAACTTTATATACGAATATAAATTAAGTAAAAATTATTATACCAAAAACTTTTATAAAAAAATAAAAAAATGACATAAAAGGGTGAGAAATAATATAAAATGGTGTCAGAATTAAAATGTTAAATTAAAAAAAAAATTATGTAGTGAAATCTTTCAGAAAACTTATGCCCTAACCTCGAGATTCTGTCTCATTTATATTTTTACACTTTTAAAAATATTGGGATTCAATATTTTCTCCAATTTGGTAGCTATAAGATAGTAGGATCAACTTATTTAATTCAACTCAACACATTTATAAAAACACCCAATTAATTAACTCGTGATAACGAACTTCGTATTCCCTCGCAACTCTGCTAACTTTATTGTTTCTCAACTATCTCCTCACCACCATTTGCCGCTCTCTCTCTCTCTCCCTTCTCATACATTATCTGATACTAATAAGGAGACGCTTTCATAATCACAATCGATTAGTCAAAGCTAGCAAGATGCGATAGCAAGGATCCCCTTGGAGGGCCAAGAGCCTTTGGCATAGCATTGCGAAGTGAGCGAGCTTGGAGACCCAAACATATATGAGCGTAGTTACCTCAAGTCTAAGATTTAAATAGGAAATCGAGGAAGAACAAGCGACATTCGGAGGAACATAAGGTAGTGTGAACTTCAATGGATTTTATTTTTGAAGGAAGAGAAAAAAAAAGGAGTAAATTATCAATCAAACAAAACTTTTGGGTAATTTTAGTTAGCAGTTAATTAATAGAATCCCTCCTATCATATGAAAATATTTGGCTAACCTCCACTCCATACCAAATAGGCCAGAGAAGTAGTAAATTATTTTATTATGAATAATCTGAGTCATTATATAAATATTTAAAGTAATTGTTATAACCTTCTCTAACACCCCTTGTCGAACAACAGCTCAACAACAGCCTCTTATCGAACAGCAGCTCAACAGCAGCCTCTTGCCGAACAGCAGCTTAAAGAGATATCACAAGATAGTACCCTCCATACTATTGTGTCAACTCAGCATTTAAGACAGCATAGGAATCCACTCCCTAATCTTCTTTTGTAGGAGTAGGTGTCAGATATGATAAACTAAACTTACTATGTCCCCTCCTCTCCAAGCTATAAATAAGGGGGTGATTACTCTTTCTAAGGACCCTTCCTTTCTCTCTCTCTCTCTCTCGGGCTGAGCTGCCCCTCTCTCTCTCTATCCCTCTTGTACTTATTCGGTCTCCATTTAGAGATCAAACTTTGTAAGAGGAGATTCGATTAGTGGATTCAAATCGCCTGGAAGGCGTCGTGGTTTTTCCCTCGGACATTCGGCTTTCCACGTAAAAATTATCGTCTCATTTCTCTCTGTTGTGGTGCATTTTTTGCATCAACAGTAATAATGAGAGTAAATAATATATATATATATCAATATAGATGATTTAATGAAAGTAAAAAAAGAAAATTTGTTGATCTTTTATCAAGTTTCTTGATGACCACTTTGGAGGATATACAAGATTGCAAACTTTTACTTTGTTATGTTCAATCATTTTAGCTAGCATGCATGAGATAATTATATAATTAATTATAATAGTTCAACATTTGATAGTGAAAATGCTTGGCTGTGAATTTTAAAAATATTTATTTAACAAATTTTGACAAAATAATATTTAAACATGATTTCTCTATTTCATTAGTATAACCGTCCATATAGCATTCAGCAGAGCTATCATCAACCTTTGCCCAAGATTAGCAATATCGCCTAAGATCTCTTTCCTAATATTAATGCATCGTTTAGTTCGGATTTTTTTTTTACTTAATACAACTTTCAACTGTAAAAATTATCTTTATTTTACTTATAATATAAATATAAATATTATAATTAATTTTATTTCATATCTTACACATTTTCTAATATTGAAGTAATTTTTTTTCTTATTAGATTTAAAAAATAAAATATATATTTTTTTCTTGTTAAAAAAAAAATTTGAACCAAACGAGGCCTTAGGTTGGAGAAATCTACCCGAAGGCAATCACACTGAACAATATTCACTTAAGACTCCACAAGTGATGGAAATTATTGATATAGATATGGAAAATTACCTCACAATAAATATTCAATAAATTATTATTATAGATAATTTAGTTAGTTAAATCCATAATCCTTTTTTTGAGTTGGGTATCTGCTTTTATAAAATATGATTCTATTTTAAATTTAATCGAAATGATATAAATTAACTTTTAAAATCTGAACAATTAAATAATCAATTTAGATGTAAAATTTATTATTAAATTAATTTAAATTCAGTTATAAACAAATTTATAATTTTATTGAAAATAACTTGTTATCTTTCCTTTTATTAAGAATAAAAAAAATTATGAAAAGTATTAAAAGGATTAAATTTACTGTATCATATTTAATATAATTAAGAAAAGTTGAAAGATTAGAATTTATTATTAAATATTATTTGAACTTAATTATAATTAATATTACATTAAATTTATTTAAGTATTTTATAACTATTCACCTTCTCCGTCAATATTAATTGGTCCTCGCGCCAAACAGGGCCGTGGGATGACAAATAGTCGAGAGAGTCAGGGAAATTATATTATGGTCCTCAAAGTTTTTAAAAGTTTATATTTTAAGAGAAATTTCTCAAAGAGATGGGAAGTCAGAAATTTTTTTAATTTTTTGAGAAAAGTGATTTAAATTTATTTGCATATAAATTAAATTTAAAAAAAATATTTTCTATATTGAGTTATATAATTGATTTCTCTGTAATTGCTGATTATTTAATTGTTTATGTAATTACATTAAATTTCATGCTTATGATATTATTATTATATTATTCATAAATATGCTCATGTTGATGGATTAAATATTATATTTAAAATGTTATATATTCAATTAATTAATTTGCATACAATGCTATTAAGATGATGAGATATTAAAAGATAAATTGAGAATAGACCATTAATAATAAAATGTGATTTATGAATTAAAATAAGTTTAAAAATATAAAAATTAAATTAGATTATATATGCAAGTTGTTTTATTTAACTTGAGTCGAATTCATCAATTACGTCTTACGGTTAGATTGATGTCATTTTTTTGATATTAAAATTATAGAATTGCAGATCAACACTATTATAATCTTAGGGAAGAGAAACAAAAGACAATTAGTGAAATTTATTTTATTATATATCTCAAAATAATAATCAAATTTTTGTTTTATATAACATAATACACTTAATAAAAAATATTTTTTATTTAATTTAATATTTAATTAAAGCAACTGATATCCAAACTATAACTAATTGATATCCTAACTATAAAATGTAACTGAAAAATTATCGATATTGATCAAAAATAATAAATAAATGACCTCTCGACTATGTGCTTTTCCCAATGAGTGGTAATACGAATTGGGGAGTTAAATTTAAGTCAAATCATGTTTTGATTTGATCGACTTAAGCTTGACTCGAACATTATTTGTTTATTAAATAGATTAAGCATCAAAACTCGTACCTAACTTATTTAATAAATAAGTTACTCGATCCAACTCACCAACTCATTTATTATAAATTTTTAAGTATTGATAAATCTAATATTTTTTTACTTAATGTAATATAATTAAAAATAAATTTAATATTTTTTTACTATAATTCAAGTTTAATACGATATTTATACCTAAGATTTGAACTAAAAAATTTTGAAAAATTTTAAAGCTAAAAAATTAATAAAAAATCGGACAAAAGTCTTCTCATTTATATTTAGGATCGGATTAAGATCAACTAAAAAAAATTTAATTAAATCTTGAGGTAAGATCAGATCAGCCAATTAAACCGAAAAGTTGGAAAAGATTGAGGAAGCCCATGTGCAGTTTGTCTACTGGAGTTCATTGGTGATCCTTGTGGGCCAAGATTGAAGAGGCTAGAAATCCAAGAAAACCAAAAGCCCATTAAAGCAGTTTTTGGCGGCCCACGAAGATAAAATTAGGGATTTTGCCTTACTAATCTTTACTGTGGAGGGTTATTTTTAATTTAAGTAATTATTACACAATAGGCATGATATTAACTTTTGTTCAAATTCAATTTAAACTCTTCTCATTTATATTTTGGATGGGATTAAAATCTAATCAAAAAATTTTAATTCAATCTTGAGTTAAGTTTAGAACAGCTAATTAAGCCGAAATTCGGAGAAGATTGAGTAAGCCCATGATACTATTTTGCAGTTTGTCTACTGAGGAACATTGGTGGTCCTTGCGGGCCAAGGTTGAAAGGGAGATAGCTAGAAATCCAAGAAAAATAAAAGCCCATTAACGCACTAATTGGTGGCCCACGAAGAAAAATTAGGGATTTTGCCTCACTAATCTTTAGTGTTGTTGAAATGCAAATATATGCGTACATTATTGTTGAAATTTTTAAGTGAGGTGTAAAATATTATAGTATATAAGGGTAATCATAAATCTAAAGATTTGTGTGCAATATAAAACAGTATAAAGACCTATATGTTATTTTTATTTTGATTATGACTTGAAAATTTTTAAATTTATTTTGAGATATATATGTGCATAATGGAAAATAGAATTATATTAAAAACTATATAGAATATTAAATTAAGTTGATTGTTCATTAATTTTGATGTGCTATGCAAGATAAGATGCGAAAATAATTAATTTTAATATAATTATATTATTATTTTACTAAAATGACTATTTTAATGTTAGACTTGGCCAAAATAACGTACATATGGACCAAGCAGTTAATTTTTTTGGAAAAATTACTTGCATAATTTTAAAATTTAGTTATATAGTTTATGTACATATAAATTTGAAACCTAAGTCTTTTATATTGTATATTAGTTATAAAAATTATAATTCAGACATAGTATGTTACAAAATTATAATATATATATATATATAACAAAATTATAGTTTTTCTCATAATTTTTATGGAGTAAATTGAAAATAAAATATGAAAAATAATTAAATTTTATTGGCATGCATATTATTGCCTTTTTCTCTCTGTACTAGTTGCATATATCCTAACTCCTAAAGCATTAATGTGAAAGATTTAAATTTAAATGCAGATAATTTGTACACATTTGTTTGTGATAATTAATAGTCCATTCTATATATTTGTATAGAATAAGCATGTGGACTGCACATACATACACACACATATATATATATATCCTCATACATGAGATGATGGATAATAATACATTAATGTATGAGTTAATTATTCTTCTTGTAGATTTTGACATTCTTCCATCTTGATTCCATGTAGAAGCTCTCATCATGCTGCTCATAAACTCCAAACTTGAAAAAAAAGTTGCTGGCTGATCCCTTCCCTTCAACCTCAAGCTTCTGTATCCCATCTATGTATATCGTATGCTTATTATTTACAACATCGTGTATCACATTCAGTTTCATCCATCTATTATAGATGTCAGATTCCACCACACGAGACCCGGAGTAGAATCTGAGCTCTCCATCAAAAACCATCAGCATTAAAGTGGTGGCCGGCTCATCGCCATTCGCCCGGTGGATTTGCATCACTGCCACTCCTGTCGTGCCTTGTGGCACGAACAAGTCCCCCTCAAATTGCCAAATTCCGCTTGAATAGTCGTATCCCTCAAAGAAGTAATAACACACAACAATAATTAAGTTAATTTTATTATCACTAAATTTTATCATTAAGATATATAGGGATGAAATTTATTCAGAAAGAAACGATATGTACTTTGATGCGGATCTCTGTTCGAGGGTGAGTCAGACTACTGGGTTTATAAGACTTGTCGTTGGAGTACACCCACAAGCGGTGTACTCCGTCGACAAAGCTGTAGCGCTTTTGCAGAGGCACATCGTAAGGCTTCTGAAATGCCAAATTAGAATTAGTTAATGGAACTGGATCGAAGCCATCTGTTGGATCAGCCGCGACGGAGGGAAAATCTATTAGGCATGAAGAACAGGCCATGAATGTTGCCAAGAGGAACCAACTAAGGGAAGGGGAACCCATGCTCTCTCTCCCTCTGCAGATCTCTCTCAGATTTGAGCTTCAAAGAAAAAATGATGATAGAAGAATGGAATGCAAGGCTGGGTATTTATAATATTGGGAGTGGAAGCCTGGAAGTGGCAGGAAGTTGATCTGATTTGCTGTGTGTGTAGGGATGCCGATTATGGCAATTACTCAAATCAACTCCATTAATATTCATGTTATTTAATTTATACTAGGTCAGCAGTATGTGATCCGATTCGTAAATCTAATTCAAGAATTTTGAATACGACTCTTAAATTTTAACCCATATATTAAATAGATCATATTCGAGTTGTACATAATTGGGTCGGTAGAATTTAGATTACCTATTTATCAATATTTATTTTATAATATCGGAATTGGGTTTGGGTTATTGTTTTTGACCTGTTTTTAAAATTGGGTTCAGTCCCTACTTTATTTGAGTGAAATTAATTAACTAGAAATGAAATTGATTAAATATAGAGTAAATTACTCTCGAGTCTATGAGATTGATAAGGCGTTGCTTCAAGTACTTGTCTATGAATTTTAAAATTTGTCATAGGCTCAATTCCTAAGGTTGATAGGCCACTTTATATTGGTCTCTTAAATTTTGCCTCCCTAAAGAAAAATGTGAGGGACTAATTATTTTGTAATGACCCGTGACCAAAAATAGCAGAAAGTGATTGTCGGATGATATCTCAAGAGAAGTGATACGCCAGAGCAAAGTGTAGCTCCTACTTCTAGCAAATTTCCAGACCTAATTATAATAATGAGTAGTAAGGGGAATACACGAATGAAGCATTTTATATCGTAAATAGAAGGAGTTCTTAAGCAGTATAAGTAATGAAGTGATCCTAAACTGTAGCGGTACCTTTTGGAGTAAATTGTGATTACGCTAATGATAAAAAATTCTGTGATTAAGTATAATTAAGTTAGAATAGTTTTAGGATGGGTGATTCAATCGAAAAGTGCTCAAATTACATGATTCCCTAAGACCAAAGTGATTTAGGGTATGTGTGATATCTCAAGAAAAAAAAATTATTAAATAAAGAGCGGCTTCTAGCGAGCTTCTAGACCTAATAATAAATATTGAGAGGGCAACACAAATGAATCGTACATTTCACATCATAAAGAGAGAAAAGTTCCTTAATTATATAAGCAAATAATATGATTCTAAACTTTAGAGGTATTTTTTTAAGATAAAATCATGAAATTGGCAATCAAAATTCTCTATATTTAAGCATATTTGAGTTGGAGTAGTCCTGAAATAAGTGACCTTCTTAGGAAGTACTTAAGTCACACGATTCTTAAAATCAAAGTAGATAACATATCTACATTTGAAACGATATAGCTGAATTGTTACAAACTGGAAGCGTTATATTGACCTCAAGTTCTAAGTAAAAAATTAATTTCAAAATTCACATATCAATTTGAAATATTCTATCAAATTTAGGGATATACATGAAATATTTTAAAATATATGTACTAATTTAAAATGTCATATATATTTGAGAGATTCAGGAACAATTTAATCTATCATATAACATAAATTTTCATACATGCACATGCATGAAAATATTTTTATAGTGGTATGACATATTTTATGCTTAAAGCATGATTAGTTTAAAGTGTAAAATTTTGATGCCCAATTTGAATCAACTAATCAACATATTTTTTTATGAAAATTAATCAACAATTGGCACCCATCTCTTATATTCGAGTCAAATTTGTACAATGTGTGATCATATCATAATGCGCATGAATAATTTTCCAACGTCTTCTCTCACCAAAAATAAAAACTTTTTATATTTATTATCAAAAAAATAGCATATATATTATTTTTTTTATCAATTTAAATTTTTTTAATCAATCTAACTTATCTTTAGTCCTGCACGAAAGCTCACGGTTGATGCGGACATTATAGCACTAAAAAAGCCGAACAAAATTGATTGAATCAATCAACTCCGGGATGAATTGACGTAACTGACTCATTTTGAGAGCGATTTCAACACTTATTAAAATGATCTTAATTTTTGTTTCAAGTGTTCATTTTCAGTGTTCAATCTCTATTCAAAAATTACTTAAGAAAACGGATAAACTGTATTGTCTGTTGACAATGTTTTCGATTAAAGTTCCATCATTTAGTTCGTCAAAATTGAAATTTTTGCTATTCTTTATTTAGAGTAATTATCGGCAATCAATTTTAGCAGTATAAATAAACCCGAATCAGATTAGATTTAGGGCTATCAATCTGACGTAATTTAAGTTATTAGCAAGTCGAAAATTATATATGTTTTTATTTTTAGTAGTTTTTTAGGTTTTTCACATATAACCCCTATGTACAAATAATTATAATGAGAATTTTTTGGCATAATTGAAATTTTAAAACTCGTGTCAAATTTTTTTTTAACATTTTATGTAATTATTGTGTACTTTTTTTCTCCTTAAATCCAATAAATTGAAGTTCATGAAGCATGAATTCAGATCGTTTATTTTTTAATGCAATTTACAAAATGATAAGTAAAATTAGAACACTGTCATATTTAGTGACATTTATCTCTAGAGATTGAAATTTTAGTGTTAGCCATTTTTTTTTCTTTACTCGAATTTGAGTTGATTTTATAGTAATCATATATATATATATATATATATATATGACTCGAAATGAAATATTTTTTATTTAAAAATTATGTAAAATTTTAAATAAAAAATTTGTATTTAATTTTACATATAATATTTTTAATTTTAACAATTTCGCATATTTTTTTGCGCAGGATTAATGTTAATGTTGTGCACTGTAAACTTTCGTAAATTAAACACATCTTTTGATAATTACCACAAAAAGTCATTCTTAAAAAATAATAAATAAATAAATTTTTATTAAATTATTTCATATGCTTAATTATTTTGCAAGAAAATTATTTGAGTATTTTAATTTAAAATATAAAATAATATTGATAATTTTATTAAAAATAATTAAGTATGTAAAATAAAATAATATTATTTTATTTTACAATTTGTATAGAATGTAATAAAATATTATTTTGATTCTTGCCACAATCAGGTCTTAATTATTTGTTTGATTTGTGCCTATTAATTCATCTTATGCAATATTTTATATTTTTTATGAGAAAATAAATGTCATTTTTGGTTCGCAATATTTTTTAATTTAACTGAAATTTTAATTATAAAAATTAATTTTATTATATATCTAACGTAAATATAAATTTTATAATCAAATTTATTTCACATTTTGTCTATTTTTAACTAACGTGCGCACCACGGATCATGCATGCAGCCATGCGTTCATCCAACGTAGCTACGTATTTCATTAACCGCCCGGACACTGACAGTTGACGGAACCAGACGGCCAACTGTTCAAAATTCCATTACGATAATTATGAGGCAAATTGCAATATGGTCCATAAGGTTCGGCCCTCATCATTACTCATACAATTTTTTTTTTTTAAATGTTAATTATAATATAAAGAGATACTTATATAAATGCCACTAAAATATAATTGTTTTAACTTATTTTACATATTTAGTATGATCAAAATTTTAATTATAAATATATATATTAGACATTAAAATTATATAAAGATTACACCTTATAAACAACTCAAGTAAGAAAGTTGTGATATATATTAATTAATAAATATTATAATTTTCATATAATTTTGTTAAATAATATATAATATTAATAAAATTTGAATATTAAATATATAAAATAATTAGATTTTAGTAACATACATATATGTTTATATTTAAGTTATAATTTTCTTTGTTCAAGCTCATTTATAAATGAGCCAAACTTTAATTTGACCACTACGTTCAAGCTCAATTCGTTTATAAATGAATACGGGATGTTGAGCACCTTATCAAGTCTACTTTTGAGGTTCAAATTAAGATAGTTATTGAACTACAAATTTAAATAGAATCATATGTATAACGTCAAGTTACACAAAAAAATTGTCTAACATTAGACATTATACATTTAATGATCTTTAATCATTGAACTAACCTTTTAGTTTAATAGGGTCATCATCAGTTATATACAAAGTAACTTTCTAACATGCAAGTGGTATACGATTCAATAGTTCGATCGGGTCTTCCATGCATGTATCAAGTAGTTCATAAGAATTATGCTCTCTTAGGTCGGTCTTATTTCTTCCATTGTGATGCTGATAATCAAAGATGACATGAAGTGATGACCAGGTGATGTTCCAAGGAAAAAAAAGTACTGGAATAAATAACAGCTTCTTTTAGACTTGTTGGCTAGATAATAAATACTGAAATGGACATATGAATGAATTGCATTATATTAGAGAGTTCTGAGCTACGTAAGTATAGGGGTGTGCAAACTATGGTTTAAACTGAAAAATCGAACCGAACCGTTTAAATTTAACGGTTTGGTTTGGTTTAGAATCTAGCGGTTTGGTGATGATTTGATATTTTGAATATTTCGGTTAAATGGTTTGGGTTCGGTTTCACATGTTTGGAAACCAAATCGACCGAATTTACCGAATAACCCACTTATTTTTATTGGGCCAGTTCAATTGGAAATTTGCCGATTTGGGTTCGCTCATAAACGGGTTCGCGAGAAAGAAGGCTGATTCGACCGACCGAGAAGTTTCAGATTTTTAGGGTTGCGCGATTTGCGCGGCTTGCGCTGCAGGTCAAAGAGTTGCAGACCAAAAATATGATTTTAACCAAACCAAACTAAACCGAACCGATATTTATTTGGTTGGTTTGGTTTGGTTTATAATATAATTTGGTTGGTTTGATTTCATTAAATTTAAAACCGAATCCAATCTTTTTTTTTTGTTTGGTCACCAAACCAACTACTTAAACCGAATGCACACCCCTACGTAAGTATATATATAACGTGGTCTCAAATAGTAGAGGTACATTATGGGATAAACTATAATGCTGAGAATGAAAAGCTCTATAATTAAGTGTATTTTAGACACATTAATAGTGAGATTGGTAACTTCCTTAGAAGTACCTAAGTCATGTAATTCCCTAAAGTTAAAACAAACAATACTTCTGCATTTAGATCATCGGATATTACATTAATGATTAAGAAATCATAAAAGATAGCGAGTTACACCCATCCACTATACCTTTAAGTAGTTGAGTGAGATATTGAAATACATACACTTAAATAACACATTGGATGTAGAAAAATTTCATATGAATAGATTCTCATACGGTAGAGAGATTTATTAGGATACGTATAAAGAATTATCTCATAGATATTAAACACAAATTATAATGTTAAAATACAATAAATGATTCGTACATATTAACCTGAACTTTTAGGTTAATATATATTAAATTAATCAATTTTATATTGGGCCTAAATGAGCTGCCCTAATTAATTAGGTAACTCCTCTGATAATATAAATCTCCAATAATTAATCTTATTTTTACATAATTCATTAACAACATTAATTTTCAACTTTAGAAAAATATATATTAGATACTAAATATTAATAAATCAATATTTAAACTTTAAAAGATCATATTTTTTTAATTAAATGTCAAATAAGTAATCAAATAATTAATTCTAAGAGCATCTACTCCAACTCTAAACAAGCTTCGAATCAAGCTTGTAATTGAATTGTTTATTGATCTAAACAAGCTTAATTCTTCACAAACTTTATACGAGTAGTCATTCGTGAACATTGACAACATTAGAGAAGTATGATAGAGCTTGTTCATTTATTACTTGGCTTTTAAAATTATGCTCGTTGTAAAACTTAACAAAAAGATATGAATGTATTATTATTAAGGCGGGCGTTCAGCTGTTTAATGAAAGGTCAGTTCATTTACAATCCTATTCATAGATCACCGAAACCTTGATATCTCTCCCCCTCCCTCTGTCCCTTTTCGTTTGTACCTCTATATATTTTTCTTCTTTTATCACATCTCCTCTTATTCTATCTTAAACCTTGCACATCTTGGGAGCGGAAAAGTGCTTTGAAGATCAAGGGAATAAAGGGGAAGAGTAGTAGTCAAAAATTGAATTAAGGGAAAAGTTCGGTTTAATATTTTCTTAATGCTGTTATATTATCCACAGAAAATACATAGTTATTTTGTTTGACATTTTCAAATAATCTTCTAAAAAAATTTAAAATTATCAATCAGAAGATGAAATTTAGATAATATCACATAATATCAAAATAACATCTACCCAAGTGCTCCCCTAAACACACGTCTTAAAATGTTACACTTTTGTGAAAAATAATTAAGTAGGTTATGTTCGTATTTCAAATTGACGGGAAAATAATGAACCTATATAAAGGGATGACAATTAAAACTTAAGATGCCTTTGTTAATTACTTTACACATAATTATATCATTAATCAATATAATTGGATTAAAGTTATACGATAATAATTTAAGTAGAATCTCACTAGAACGCAAATCTGATTAATGATAATAATGTTAATGATTCTACATGAAATAATATTTATTTAATACATCTATTTTAGGTTTTGCGATGCGTCACAACTTTCCAATATGATTTCAAAAGTTTTCATTAAAAAAATATATTATTTCAACAGATCCCTATGGAAGAGCAATGTTTGCATCCGGACCCTAACTGATTTGGGATCAATGAATTTGAGTTAAGAGAATATCGATCAATTTTAAAATTGATCGATATAATAACAAATAGATGTCTAAATATAAGTTTTACATTAAAATACAGTCAAATGCCCCTAATAGATCGCCAAATATTAATTTTTGCTTGAAATACGTCATTATAGCAAACATTAAGTGTGTAATTATAGTATTATGTTAAAAAACCTTCATATAGCCAAGATTAAAGTTCAATTGAAAATATTCTATTCAAATACGATAAAAACTAAATGAATACACACACAATTACTTTTATTCAGTTAAAATAACTTACGATGCAATGAATCGTACTTTAAATACTTGTACTCCACTTGAATTCAATGTAGTGCAATGAATAGCTGCAAAAATATAACTATTCAACTCAAATTCATTGATTTGTCATAAATCAGACACTAAAAGAGCGTATTCTTTTAAAACTGATCGATATACTGTCAAATAGATGTGTAAAAACATTGCTCTTCCAGCCACATCAGCACCGAGTGGGATCCACTGCTGATGTTGCGGCGTGTGATTGGCCAAAATCTAAAAAATATATTTTGAAAAACATGTAATTAGGGAGCATTTAATTGATTTAATATTGTCTTTGGGAGACGTTTCATTCAATATTATTTTGATATTATTTAGATAAAATAATTATTTAATTTGATAATATTTTCAAATAACTTTTTAAAAAAGTACTTAAAAAATAATATCTTAATATCATGATATTTAGAGAAATTAATTATTTAATTTGATAATATTTATAGAAAATTTTTAAAATCTTCGTAGTTTAATTTACTAGCTTAATTCAACAATTTCGATATTAAATTGACTCTATAATTTGTTAATGCATTTTATCAAATAAAATATTAAATTAATTTGAAAACAAAATTATTTCTTAGGTTGGGTTGTTCCTTTAATTGTAGCAAGAATGAGATCATTACCTAATGGCCAAGGATAGTTGAATTTAAAAAAAAAATTATCTTATATGTTTAATAAAAAAAATTATTTTAATATTAAAAATATGTAAAATATGAAATAAAATTAATTCTAATATTTATATTTATATTAGATGTAAAATTAAATTTATTTTTAAATTAAAATTTTTATTGAATTAAAAAAAACTGGAATAAAAATACCTTAATAATATATGATCAATATTTTTAAATTTATAACTATATCAAAATTGAAGTCGAGACACCACATACCAAGTCAAACTCGTCCACCTTTTCAGAACTCTCCTGTATCGCATTTTTTTTTTAATTTCATATCATGAATATTATCTCAAGAAGGTTTTCTCTTTATCTTTTTTTTGGTTTTAGATTTTTTTTTTTGATTAAATGATTTTAAAAAATTATGTTGAATTAATAATATAAAAGGACATTACCAATTTATCAATTTTTGTAGAGAAAAATCTTTCTTACGACTTGAGAATTTAATCATTGGAAAAAAAAATACAATTTATTTATGATCCTGTCAATGATCATCAACATTAAAATCACTACTAAAAACTGTCAAAATCATACAAATAGGAACATGATTTAATATAATATTATCAAATTATTGTAAATAATTAAGTGAATTAACTTAACAATGAAACATCAAAACCCACTTCCGTTAAATAAAAATACATTTATAAAAATTATAGCAGAAATATATATTTATTTTTCCAATAAATATATGACACACACACACATATATATATATATATATATAAATTTTAAATATTAAATATATGAAATTTTGGTAGCATATAATTAAATGTTGCTAAAATGTATCTTCATAAGATTAACTTAAGTTAATTAATAATTACATTATTTTAAAATATATTTCTTTACCTCGAGCAGCGTTCCGCAATCATGCCTCGCAATCCTCGGGAAAATGAACCGATAAAATAGCAAATCTCGGACCAGCTTAATGGGTCGGGTCAGCGGGCCGCCCGAAGCTTGCTGGACAGTGAAGAAGGAAGCCACTGCCGCGCGAGTTGTGTAAATAGTTTAAATTTCTTTAAAATATTTAAAAATTTTCATTTAAAGTCTGAACATTTCCCTTCATTAGGATATAACATACTATTTCAAACAGATAAAGATATCATTCCAAGAATTAAAAAAAAAAAGGACAAACATTGAGGTCCTATATATAAATCTTTCACAAAATAACAGTTCATGTAAAAAAATAAATGATAATCAAAATAAATTACAATATACTAAATCAAAATTAATAAAAATAAACCTAGATAAATATTAATCTGAATTTTAAAATTTTTGTCCAAATAGATTAAGAGGAAAATTTCAAAAGCAGATTAATTTAATCGAATTAAAATAAACCGCAAAGCAGACGACTGCAAAGAAAACAGGGAATCAATATTTCAGAAATTCTAGATCTAAGCCGAAGAAGTAGAGATCAACATGCTATTGAATTGTTGATTTCATATTGATGATGAAAAAATCGCTTTAGCAGCTTCAAACAAATCAAGATCAGTCTTAAAAATAAGCAAACACACTCTTTTAATGCTCCAAATGCTGTTAAAAGAAGTCACAAAACCCACAACTATCAATACAACAATGTGCAAGAAACAAGCAGCAAACAAATTAACACTGATTGCACCAATTGCTACTAATAAAATTCTGAAACCTGCATATCTGATTACAACAGAAGACAGCAAGATACAGCACACTGGAAAATAAATCAGCAAACAAATTAACACTCAGCCAAACTAAAACTGGAGCATCAATTAAAAAGAACAAGAATGAAACGGCACGAAGGGTCTGCAAAAAGAATCAGCATACTAATCAGTTGGTTGAAGAAATTCAGGAAATGGCTTGAAATACGGTCTTCTTCTTCCCTCGTTCGGGCATGTCAAGAAGTCATTATGGAAAAAATCAGAGTTGCAGTTGTAGTCACTGAAACAAAAGAATGATTTGATGAATAAAGACAGCTTTGATAGAGTGAAACTTGATGTCAAAAGACAGACCACATGTTCTTATCTACAAGTAAAATCTGCAAAATCAATAATTTTAAGTAATATCCCCTTCAAAGAGAAAAAAAAAAAACATTTATGTATTCAATATAATCTGACGTGTAAGTGGTCATACACAGGAAAAATTATTGGGTGCGGACAGCGCACCGTTCGGACGCCCACTCAGAAGGGGTTCCGGATGATGCGCCGTCCGAACCCAATAACTTCTCCATACACAGAGAGGTTGTAAATGTCGATACATATCCAATCAAAAATCTGGTACCTAACATTTATTCTCTTTAAAATGAATCAGTTAAAAAACAAATTTGTGATTCATCCAAACCTCCAAGAATGTAAACCTACTATCATGATGTGAGCAATACAAAAGGATTACTAATTTTGGGACATTTTCCTCAATAATTGGAATACAGAGTACCAAACGTTCCGCTGCAACATACCATAAAAAATCCAGCGTATTACTGGCGAATGCATCAATAGTTGACAAATGAAATCAAATTCAAAAAACTTAACTTGAAATTAACTCATATGATGTGAAAGAACCCATCTTAACTTATCTAATCTAAGGCCATTAAAAAAAGAAGTCTACAACCCCAGGGCAACCAAAATCTTTATCAGATTGAACAAAACATTATAGTTCAGATCAAAATCAATTTTGAGAAGCAGAGTTGCATCAAAACTTAGTTATTCACTAAATAAGTTATTGTTCTTCTGTAGACACACAAATCGTGGGTGATTCGCTAAATTAGTTATTCAGAATTTTAAGTCATGAACCCAAACTGAGATTTTTACAAAATTTAAAACAATTTAAAAATAAATAATAAAAACAAAACAAACAAAGACGGGAAGCAACAGAGAGGGTGAACGGAGAACGAAGATTTCCCAGAGTGGCAGTGGAAGAGACAGCGAAGGAGAGGGACAACGAAGAATGGAGATTACCGGATGTCGTTGCTTTCAGCAAGGGCAAACCACGCAGCAGAAGAGGAAGAACCAGAGTCCAAGAGCAAGCTAACAGAGGGGGCAGTGGATCGCCGGCGCTAGCGCCAGCCTTCGCTGGGACAGAAGGGTATGCGTCAGTGAACGTCTGCTGTCCCTTCGAGCAATCGAGTGTGGATGGCAGAACAGAAGATCAGCGGCTGCTCGTCGGCGAGCAGATATCGATTTGCAATCTGATCAATATCCGTTCAGGATTGCTAGGGTTTGGTTAAATATTTGAGTGAAGAAAAACTAAGTAAATAACAACTAAGTCCCTAAGATTTAGCTGACATATTAAGTAGGTCTATTATTTTAAAAACCCTTTAACATAGCCACTAAAGTTGTAATTTAGATTTCAATTAAGTTCATTTTATTTAATTTATATTTTTTATCAGTTAAATTTATATTTAAATTAAATATATAAATATAAAATTATAAAGATATTCCTCTATCTCTATCTCTAACAATATTGTAAGCCACACGACAGCGATAACGCATGGTATCAACACACGCTCTCAGAGCAGCGCGCCTAACCTGTGCATAATGACTAGTCGACATCACTCATGCTAGCCCTATGTAGGTGCAATGACCGAGGAGCCTAGGGTCGATGGAGGAGGCAGGTCGGCCCTAAATAATTTAAATATAAATTTTTTAAAAAATTAAATAAATTATAAATTAAGTAAAAAAAAATTGATTGAAATATAAATGTTTACTTTTGAAACTTAATTGAAAAATCTTTTAAATTATAAACCTACTTAATATTATTTTTAAATTTTTCGAACCTTGATAATATTTATTCAAAAATAATAATGAATTTTTAAATATTATTTTTTATTTAAAAATTTATTTTAGATATAATGAGTATTATATATTAATTATTTAAATTACATTTAATATATATTATATAGCATATTCACATATATATATATATATATACATAATATTTTAATATATATCTAAAAGGCTTATAATTATTCATATATTAAATTAATTATAAATTAAATTAATTTTTTAATAAATTAACTTTGATTCTTAAAAAAATCGACTTTAGATTGAACTGAGTAAAATAAATGAGTTTCGAATTTTGGGTATTTTTATCAAACTTAATCTAGTCTTATATGAGTGTTAATATCAAAATTAATATGAATAAGGCAAACATTGTAAAATTACATAAAATTTTTCTAGTTTTTAACATAATTCTTTTAAGTCTAACTCCAACAAATTAAGAAGCAGCTATGAATTGTATATTTTGGTACTTGGAATGAACAAAATAATATTTTTAGGTCCTAAAATATGGATAAAATTGAACTATGAATGAAAATAGAGAGGGCAATTTGTAAGATTAATGTCTTCATGCACCTAGAAATAATTTTGTTATGTAGATAATTTTTTCTAAGAACATTTACATACATACCTCTTAAATCATCTTGAATTATATATTAAACTCATCATTTTTTAATTTTACAATTTAACCCCCTAAATTATCCAAAAATGAAAACTAGTAGAATACATATATTTGCAAATATATTTATAATATTTGTATATACATATTATTGGTAATAAATATCCAAATAATTATAAATCAGTAAAAAATATACTTTGAAAATCTTGAGAAAGACCTAAATATGTTATTTTTGGATGATTTAGGAGGTTAAGTTGTAAAATTAAAAAATAAGGAGTTTAATATGTAATTTAAAATAATTTAAGAGGTATGTATGTAATTCTCTCTTTTTTCTAATAATTTATGAATACTTCTAAATTTATTCCTTAAACTTGTACTTGTCGTACGTTGTCTCCTCCTCCGCCAGTATTCCGGCCAGCAGCAGCTCAGTCGACCACCGCCAGATCGTCGGCCGGAGAACCACCGCTCTTCACATTACAAATTCTTTAAGCCTGTTTCTCCTTCTCCTTCTCCTTCTTCTTCGTTTTAACAGATCTGGATTTTCTTCTCTCCTCCCCTGTCTTCATATTTTCAAGATTATGTACAAATTACTTTTCGTCTCTCCTCCCTGTTATTTCAAAGTGTTCAAACTCCGGCTTCTGCAGAACCATTATTCGGATATCTAACTGAGTTTGCCGCCGCTGGCAGGCGGAGACATGCCATCCTCTCCGTCCGAACACAGTGCCGAGCCTTGCGCCGGAGAGCTTGCCACAGGAGCCGAGGGAGGCACCGACTCGAGTCAAGTAGAGCCGAGACGAGTCTGTCAAGTGGTGTCTGGCCGAGTCGAGTTGGCTAAATCGAATCGGCCGAGTTGAGTGGCATCGGTCGACTCAAGCCGATCGAGCCAATTAGAACTCAGTCGATCAGTTGACTCAAGCCGAGTCAACCTGAGTTGTTTTAGCACAGCTGAGCCAAGTCGAGTCAAGTCAAGTCGAGAAAAGTCAAGTTGAGATGGGTCAGCTGATTTAGCAGGGTCGAACCCAAGTCGAGCCAACCGACTTGGCCAGGTGGAGTCGGTCAAGTAGAGCGGAGTTGGTTGATTGGAGTTGAGTAAAATTGAGTCAGCTACGTTGAATCAAGTCAAACTAAGTCAAAGTCGAATTAAGTTGAGCCGAGTGACCTGAGTCGAGTCGGTGGAGTTTGCGGAGAAGTCAAGTGGGCTAAGTTGAGTTGAGTCAACGAAGTGTAGTTCAGTCGGCTTTGACTGAGTCAATTAAGTGTAGTTGAGCGGAGTTAGTTGAGTTTAGTCAAGCCAATTCAGCTAATTTGAGGCGAGCCAAAGTCGGTAGGTCGATTCGATAGCCAAGCCAAGTCTAATCTGCTTGATTCGTTGGCTGAATCAAGTCTAGTAAAGTAGATCTGTTGGCTGAATCAAGTCGTGCCGAGTCAATGTTGATTTTATTGAGTCAAGTGCTGAGTTTGCTGAATCGAGTCCAGTGGTGCAGAGCTGAGTTGAGTTGGTTGCTCCAAGGCCAAAATATTTATATTTTCTTCAATACGAGATCATTTAAACTATCAATTTGAGAACCTAATTACTGTAAAGAGAATACTCTACTTAAATATTATTAAATTGAGAGTTAATTATAGAAAGGACTTTATAATTATTATTTAGTTCATAATTTTCAAATATTTACTAAAATTTTTTTATTTTAAAAATATTATAATACTAAATGACCTAATAAATTATAATTATTACATAACAAGTCGCTACTAATAATTTTTGTCAGCAATTAGGACTATTTCTTTTAAATTTTTTAAAATTTTATTTTTACTTCTCTCACACTAATTCACTCTCTCTCTATCTCACAAGCGTGCTGAGTGAAGGAGAGGGTGGGATGGCAGCCCACCCCCCTCTCTCCCGCATAGGTGCGCACGAGCGCATGCATAGCCTCGGAGGTGGAGCAGGGTCACCGACATCCCACCGCCCCTCTCACGGCTCTTTCTCTCTCCCTCTCTCTCTTTCTCGGCGAGGCACCAGTGGTAAGATGGTGACGGCAAGGCAGTGGGAATCAAGGGTGATAAAATGGGTTGGCGGGTCAGGTTCGGGTGAACCCGAATCCGACCTGACCTGAATACTCTCAACCTAAATCTGACCCATTTATTAAATGGGTCAAAATCCATGACACGAACCTGACCCGATTAATAAATGGGTCGGGTTGGTGGGTCGACCCGACCCATTGATAGAGCATTTTTTTATAAATGCCCAACCCGAACCCGACCCGATTATGCCCAACCCGAACCTGACCCGATTATGCCCAACCCGAACCTGACCCGATTATGCCCAACCCGAACCCGATCCCAACCCTTTAATAAATGAGTAAAAATTCATGACCCATACCCGAAATTTGCGTGTCAGATTCGGATCAAGTTCATGAGTCGGATCATATATTGCCACCCCTACATGGGATAGCAAAAATATGAAAATTTTAAAAAAAAATATATTAAGTATAAAATTAATAATTTATTGAATTTGACAATAAAGAGATTTTCTATGTAATATTTAATAAAATTTAGGAACTTTTTAATAAATTTTAAAAAAAAGATATTTACCTGCATGCCACACAAACTTCTTAAAATTACACCACACACATTTTCTTTACAAAATTTACACTATAGATTGTGAAGAAAGTGTGTGTGGTGTAATACATGAAGTTTTATGTGACATATGGGTAATTATTCCTTTTAAAAATTATGAATTAAGCTAACTATATAAACCTTTCAGTAATTAAATTCATGTATAATCTGCTTAGCCTCTCTTCCCTGACGTAGTTTTTTTAAAAAAAAAATTATAGAACTTTCCATTACGTAGTTTTGCTCCAAAAAAAATTACGCTTCTGCTTTTCTCTACAAAAAAATTTGATTGTAAATCTAAAAATCATTCCCATCAAAATAAAAAAATCTCAAAATCATTTTATTGAATGAAATATGTATTATAATAAACTCTAAATGATATAACACAAGATTAATATTATTGATATAAAACGAAAAAGTTTTTTAATAAGGTTAATTTCAACTTAAATAAATTAACTTCTAAAGATCATGCATTTATGTTGAAAAAAATATATAATATCAAATAAAATTAATTATTTTAAATTAGGTGATTAGAATTTTAAATAAATTAAACTTTTTAAAATATATATAACTGTAATTTGAAATATGAGTAAGTTGTGTTATGTAATTGTGACCTAAAAGACAAATATTATTTGAATCTGATTAATCTTTCATTTACTTAAATAACACTTCAAATTTAATTATTTACATTTTAATATATAGTCTTTATCATTTATAATTTCGATACTTTCGTAATAATTTAACTATTTTTACTTATTTATAATGATCGAATTTCCCGTCTCATCCTGTTGACTCCAAAAAGCACCGAGGTCACGGCATCTTGAAAAATTTCACTATAGAGTTTAGCTATAGTGGAGAGCTCAAAATCAAGAAAAAGATCCTTTTTTAACTACAATAGAACTTTTAGCTCCGTTTGTCTAGGAGTTTAAAATTAACCTGGTTTAATTTTAATCAGACATATCACATCACACATAAAATTTAATATTAAAAATTAAATTTATTTCACATCCTACACATATTACTAAAATAATAATTAACTTATATCACATCGCTCACATATTTCAACATAATAACTAACTTTATATCACATCCCTCACATATTCCAACATAATAACTAACTTTATTTCACATCATTCACAACTTTCAATAAAAAAATATTTCTATTCAAATTTAATTTTAAACTTCTTAAATTTAACCTTACAAACAAACACACCGAATTTACTTATAGTTATCATATAAAAAAAAAATCTCCATTCCTGACATGACTTGAGTGATGACCGTGCTTTCGTAGTCTTTTGGCCCAACTCATATGACTCGTACGGTCTGTACAATCTAGTTATCCCTTTATATAACAGTATGGGATCCGTCACTTTGTATTGACCTTGAGCTCAAGCAGTTCAACTTGATTAGTTCGACTTGGGTCTTTCGAAATAGGCTCTTCACCATGCACCTATCGCACAACACTCGAGCATGCTGCTTAGGCCTGTCAATGGATCGAATCATGACCCGATCAGATTCGAGTTTCGATCCGATTAAACCCCCAAATGAATTCTTTTTTTGACCTGTCAACCCACCCCGTTTACTGACCCGATCTGTTTACAAATAACTGGATCAGATATGGATCACCATTGACCCGACCCGTTTAAGATCCGATCCGTTTATGTAATCTAATTATAATTCATATGGGGACACACTGTAGCTAACAATTTTTTTGTTAGAAGACTCAAGTAAGGAGTGTTACTATAATTAATCAATAAAAAATTCTCACAGATTATATTAGTAGATCATACTATATAATATTCAGTTTATATTTCACAATATATATCCATATATATTACAAATACTAATTTTTATATTAAAATATTTAATAAATTCATAAATCAATAATATACTTCTCTTATTTTATTTTCAATAAATTTAATATTATTTTAAATTTAACTATGAAATATATTTAAAAATAACTACTTTTATTGTAAATGAATTAAATCTGAAAACCCAACTTGCGGCCCTATCCGATTCTGACCCGAGAGGATCTGGATCGACTATAACCCAATCCGATATATAACCTAATCCGATATATAAGAATTTGGATTGACTGACCTAGTGCCATTAAACTTCTCACATGTGCACGTCATGTGAGCCTTCTATATGTACAGCCTGTATACGCTGGCATGAAACAAAATACAGTACATTTAATAAAAATATATGAAAAAATGAGAATTTTTTTTGAGGTGGAAACGTATTTTTAATTTTTCATTAAGAACCAAATATATTGTGTTGATTATAACTCAACCAATTCAACAGTAAATTCAACTAGTCACAGTATAAAGTATTAATCTATGGTTTGCTTAACTCGACTCAATAATTAATTAATAAATTAATAATTATAATTTAGGATCTTAATTTATTGAATTATTTAATAAATTTAAACTTAATCTATTATATAATCAAATGAATTAGAAATTTAAATTATGATTACTCAATTTATTAATTAATTATTAGAAGTTTAAGGATTTTTTTGTTTAAAATAAATTTATTTTTTAAAAAATTATCGTATCAAAATATTTGATTTTAAAATAACTAATTGTTTATGCCAGCCGAATTCAAGTAAATTTGAAAGAGCTTGTGTCATACATCGGGAATTTTAATGTATTCGAGATTTGCTTGTAGTTTACTTAATTTTTTATAACCGAAAGTGATGCAGAGTCAGATCACCAGCACCGGCGACTTCGTTATAATCTACGGCCTCGGGCGTAGATTATAATAATTTATTACTTTGTACATAGTTATCTTTTATTCTTGCATTTTATTCGAGTTGTTTGGAGTCGAACATTATGTTTATATCAGTGGGAATGCCCACTTTGATGTCATGTATGGGTTGAATCAAATTGAGTTCAAGAATAGTTCACCTTGAATCAATTTGATTCAAATTAGGACAAGATTGGGACTTATGTGTGATGCAGCTTCAATATAAGGACCTGGATGCAATTTCCCTTTAATTAAATGAAGGCTGGCCCTAAAATTGGATCGGGTCCTTGCTTCTTCCAATCGCGCCGAACCAGCGGCGTCTCTCGACTGCGTCGAACCAGCGGGCGACTCCGGCTGCGCCCTTCGCGACGCTCGGTCTCAAACGCCGAAGGCGCCGCTCAACCACACCCGAGCTCGCATCCGATGCTGCGTCGCGCCGGGCCAGCGGAGGTTTGGTTTCGCCCAGTCGCGCTCAGTCAGCCACGTCCAACGGATTTTGCGAGCTTCTCGGCACGCCGAGCACAATATCGCGGCATCTACGCATTGGCCAGTAACTCCCGCTTCTTCTTCTCCTTCTATAAAACAGGGACTCAGAAAGGGGGATGAGGAAGAGGCTGTTGATGATTTCTACCTGATTTCGAGTGGAGAGTTTGCTCCTTTCGCTGTGAATCTGAGCAGGTGGCGTCGATTCGGACCGGGAACGCAGAGGGGCTGCAGGTTTCCCTTAGTTATTCTGTTCTGATTTCGGGTTCAGTTCTGTTCATCTTTGCTTTGAGTTTTCTGTTCAGGTTTCATGTTCAGCTGTTTTTTTTTATTTGCCTTGGATCATGTTGGCTCTGTTGATAACTCTTAATCACTTGCTTTCCTTAATTTCATGATTATGTTAGTTGTTTATCTGAGCCACCTATTCACTTTAATTTCCTACATGTTTTGTTTGCTGAAATCTAAGAATAATTTTTGACATATTGCAAATTATTTGATTCTCAGAATTAAGGAGTTAAGTTTATTGTATGGTGGTTAATCTTTATTAATTTGATAGTTTCTTATTTTTCAATTGCTTAAGTTTCGCTGAAGTTGCTTGAAGTATTTTAGTTTCCTTTAGAAAAATTCATTAAAGTTTATGTGATTCTGCAAATGCTGTTAATTAGTATAATTTATTTATCTTTTGGGTTAATCTCATTGGCATCATATAGTTAAATTAATTTGCATATTTGGGTCCCTAGAATAGTATCCTTCAAAGTAAAGTTAGTCCTAAGCGCAATCCTAATTTTGGTAGCGTTAGGATCAGCTTAAACCGATCCCCGCGCTGCATCAGCTTGGTATCAGAGCCTAGGTTCATCTTAGGTTCATTATAGGTTAGTGCTTAGGTTTGCATTTTGTTTATGTCCATTTAGTCTGCATTTAGTCTGTCATGTCAACCCGTAATGGCTTACATTTTCGGGATGATGAGATCGAGAATACCCCTCGTGATCTCATACTACAGCTTCAAGAACAAGTTAAAAATTTAACGAATGAAGTAGCATCCTTGAAAGTTAGTAAAGTCACTACCTCTGAAATACCACATGTTACTGAAGAACACGTTGGGGCTTCACAAAGCCATCCACCTCGGATGGTTGTCCCACCTCCTAGGGCAACACCAGAACCTGACCTTCTTGAGGATGATCTATTCTATGAGAGTGGTGATTATTATCATCCTCCTAGACGCCAGACTAGGCCCATAGGACCTCGAAGTTGGGCGTACCCCCTCCAAGGTGAAGGAGGTAGATTACAATATGGATACGACGCTCTTTATCGGGCTCGTAATTCATATCTAAGAGAGCCCCAGCGGATACCTGCTCCGCGACAACCGTATCGTCAGGATCGTTATCCTGATACTAGGCCTCGACGCTACGAGCGTGAGACTGGAGATGCTAGATACCTTGAGCGCGACCCTGATGCCGACCTAACCCGTAGGGTTAAAGTTGACCCACCCACTTTTGATGGTCGACTTGACCCTAAGGTTTTTGCTGATTGGGTTATAGACATGGAGCAGTTTTTCGACTGGCAGCCTATGTCTGACCTGAATAGGGTCCGATTTGCTAAGATGAAGCTAGTGGGTCATGCTAAAACCTATTGGGTCAATCTAGAAAGACAAGGATATAGGAATGGTCAGCCTACCATCTCTTCATGGGAGGAGATGAAAGAGCTCCTTAAGGCCAAGTACCTCCCATACTCCTTTCAAGATAGACTCATGGATGAGTTAGCTCATTTGAGGCAAGGATCTTTGAGTGTCACTGATTACATGAGCCAGTTCGATGACTTGCTGGTTCGATGTGACCTCCAGGAAGATGAACGATATACTATTGCCCGATTTAGAGCTGGGTTACGAGCTGATATCAAGAGAGAGATGTTGACTCGACAAGTCTACACTCTAGAGGAGGTTTTTCAGTGTGCTGTTGACATAGAACAGTATCTGAAAGCCACAACAGTGAGAAAGATTGGAGCTAACACCGGAGAATCCTCCAAAAAGCCCGGTCAAACTCCATTTGGGTTCAAGAGTGGTAGTACTGCTACTACTGCTGATAAGGGAAAGAAACTAATGTCCGGGAGCGCGTCTGCTTCCAAGTCTAACAGTATTACGTGTTTTGTTTGTGGTAAATCTGGACACTATATGAGTCAATGTCCACAACGAACACTATTTCTCAGTCACAGGACTGAAGCTAAGATTGAGGAAGAGACGGAGGATAGCGTCGAAGAAGATGACGTAGATCCTATGGAAGAGGTCGCTAGTGTAGTTGAGGAAGACATAGGGTCTTCTCAATTAGCAGTGATGAGGTGCATCATTGCCACACCTAAAGTCGACCCCGATTGGAGGCGCACCACTATTTTCCACATGTATTTTAAATTTGGAGATATACATTGCAAGTTAATTATCGATAGCGGTAGTTGCATGAATGTTTTAGCAACGTCTGCCATTGTGCGAATGAATT
>JAEMOT010000567.1:164987-199550 GCA_019297695.1 Apostasia ramifera
GTACTCTGATCATCAGGCACTGAAATACCTGAGTGCTCAGAAGAAGCTAAGTGCTAGACATGCTAAATGGGTTGAGTTCCTCCAAGAGTACACGTTTGTACTCAAACACCGGTCTGGAGTTGAAAATAAACCCGCAGATGCACTTAGTAGAATGGCGGTGTTACTGCACATGATGAGTGTGCAAGTAACTGGGTTTGAGAGGTTATCCTCTGATTATCCTAATTGCCCAGATTTTGGAGAGATCTTCACCAGTCTATCGAAGGATCCAACTACCCGAAATCCTGACTATCTACTAAAAGATGGTCATTTATTCAAGGGCACTAGGTTGTGTGTACCCCAGTCCTCACTCCGAGATTATCTGATCCATGAGATTCACTCTGGAGGATTGGCAGGACACTTTGGAAGGGACAAGACTATGGCCATGGTTCAGGATCGTTTTTATTGGCTAAGTCTTAGGCGAGATGTAGCCCATATTGTTTCTCATTGTAGAGTATGTCAAATGGCCAAGAGCTCATACAAGAGAGCTGGACCTTATACGCCGTTGCCAATACTACACAAGCCATGGGAAGACCTGAGCATGGATTTTGTGCTAGGTTTACCACGCACAGTGCGAGGACATGATTCTTTACTCGTAGTGGTAGATCGATTCTCAAAAATGGCACATTTCATCCCGTGTTCTAAAACTTTGGATGCTTCACATGTAGCTTCACTTTTCTTTCGTAAGATTATCCGTCTTCATGGGCTTCCAAAGACCATGGTCTCCGATCGAGATACTCGATTTGTGAGTTACTTTTGGAAGACGCTATGGAAGAAGTTAGGTACTAAGCTTCTATTTTCTACTGCCTATCACCCACAGACAGATGGGCAAACAGAAGTTGTTAATCGAAGCTTAGGAGATTTACTTCGATGCCTGGTTGGTGATCATACTTCTAGTTGGGATTTGGTGTTACCCACGGCTGAGTTTGCTTATAATAGCTCAATCAATAGGTCGACTGGAATGAGTCCTTTCATGATAGTTACAGGTTATGAGCCTAGGAAGCCTATAGACCTTATAGAGTTACCTGTATCATATAGGACTAGTGAGTTTGCATCATCTTTTGCACAGCATATGCATGATTTGCATGAGGAGATTAAGCAAAAGTTGGCTTTAAATTATGCTAAATACAAAAGTATTGCAGATTCACATAGACGAGTAGTAGAGTTTTCTGTAGGAGATTATGTAATGGTCCATGTAAATTCAGTTAGATTTTCTCATGAAAAATTTAAGAAACTTACTGCAAAGAAGATAGGACCTTATCAAATTATCAGAAAGATTAGCTCTAATGCATATGAACTTGATTTACCTGATCATATGGGGATCAATCCAGTTTTTAATGTGTCGAATCTTGTTCGTTTTCATGAGCCACTTTCTGATTATGTTTGTCCTTTTGAGTCTACTCCACCTACCTCCACCAGTTCAAGTTCCACTTCCAATCCCAGCCTTATTCCCAATCATGAACCCAAAAAGCCAGTGATAACCTACAAATCTGCAGTCTCTCTTCCTCCTGAGCCGACAGTGCCACCGGTACAGCATATACCTGAGAAGATTTTGAGTGATCAGATTACTTTTACTACTGACGGATTATTACACAGGTTTCTTGTCAGATGGAGAGGTTTGTAACCTACAGATGATTCATGGATTACATAAGATGAGTTGACACATCTTCATCCTAGCTTACTGGAGGAGTATCTGCAATAATCTTCGACGGAGTCGAATTTTTCGAAGCCGGGGAGGATTGATGCAGAGCCAGATCACCAGCACCGGCGACTTTGTTATAATCTACAGCCTCGGGCGTAGATTATAATAATTTATTACTTTGTACATAGTTATCTTTTATTCTTGCATTTTATTCGAGTTGTTTAGAGTCGAACATTATGTTTATATCGGTGGGAATGCCCACTTTGATGTCATGTATGGTTTGAATCAAATTGGGTTCAAGAATAGTTCACCTTGAATCAATTTGATTCAAATTAGGGAAAGATTGGGACTTATGTGTGATGCAGCTTCAATATAAGGACCTGGATGCAATTTCCCTTTAATTAAATGAAGGCTGGCCCTAAAATTGGATCGGGTCCTTGCTTCTTCCGATCGCGCCGAACCAGCGGCGTCTCTTGATTGCGCCGAACCAGCGGGCGACTCCGGCTGCGCCCTTCGCGACGCTCGGTCTCAAACGCCGAAGGCGCCGCTCAACCACACCCGAGCTCGCATCCGATGCTGCGTCGCGCCGGGCCAGCGGAGGTTTGGTTTCGCCCAGTCGCGCTCAGTCAGCCACGTCCAACGGATTTTGCGAGCTTCTCGGCACGCCGAGCACAATATCGCGGCATCTACGCATTGGCCAGTAACTCCCGCTTCTTCTTCTCCTTCTATAAAACAGGGACTCAGAAAGGGGGATGAGGAAGAGGCTGTTGATGATTTCTACCTGATTTCGAGTGGAGAGTTTGCTCCTTTCGCTGTGAATCTGCGCAGGTGGCGTCGATTCGGACCGGGAACGCAGAGGGGCTGCAGGTTTCCCTGGTTTTTGATCTTCGAGCGAGTCTGCGCAGGTGGCGTCGATTCGGACCGGGAACGCAGAGGGGCTGCAGGTTTTCCTTAGTTATTCTGTTCTGATTTCGGGTTCAGTTCTGTTCATCTTTACTTTGAGTTTTCTGTTCAGGTTTCATGTTCAGCTGTTTTTTTTTATTTGCCTTGGATCATGTTGGCTCTGTTGATAACTCTTAATCACTTGCTTTCCTTAATTTCAAGATTATGTCAGTTGTTTATCTGAGCCACCTATTCACTTTAATTTCCTACATGTTTTGTTTGCTGAAATCTAAGAATAATTTTTGACATATTGCAAATTATTTGATTCTCAGAATTAAGGAGTTAAGTTTATTGTATGGTGGTTAATCTTTATTAATTTGATAGTTTCTTATTTTTCAATTGCTTAAATTTCGCTGAAGTTGCTTGAAGTATTTTAGTTTCCTTTAGAAAAGTTCATTAAAGTTTTTGTGATTCTGCAAATGCTGTTAATTAGTATAATTTATTTATCTTTTGGGTTAATCTCATTGGCATCATATAGTTAAATTAATTTGCATATTTGGGTCCCTAGAATAGTATCCTTCAAAGTAAAGTTAGTCCTAAGCGCAATCCTAATTTTGGTAGCGTTAGGATCGGCTTAAACCGATCCCCGCGCTGCATCAGAAAGTCAGCTCGTTTTAAATAAAATTTATTCAATTCGTAATCAATAAAGCAATATATGCATATTTAAAAAAAATTAGTATGTATTTAATATATTTATAATATAACAAATGTAGTATTAATACATATAGCATAAATAAGTTTCTAATATTATATCTAGAACATGACAAATATATATAGCATATGGTTTATAATTCGAATTAAGGTAGTTTGCATCGGAACTTCAAAGATTGGAAAGGCATTGTGAATTGGCCTAGTGGTCGGGTGGAGTTGAGTCGGCCGAGTCAAGTCTGTCACATCGATTCAGTTGAGCTGATTGAATTGAGTCCAGTTGTGTCGGTAGAGTCAATGCTAGTCGAGGCGAGTCAAATTGGTCAAGTTAAGGTGAGTCAACAAACTTTGTCAACACAATGTATCGAGTTGACTTGAGTCTAGTTGAGTTGGCCCAATCAGATTGAGTCAACTTCAGTTGACTGAGCTGAGTCAAGTTGGTTGAGTCGAGGCTAGTCTATTTGGCCGAGTCAAGGCAAATCGAATTGGCCAAGTTGGGGTGATTTGGCAGAATCAAGTCTGCTGAGTTGAGTCGAATAGAGGCATTGTTCGAGTGGGGTCGAGTTGACTAAGTTGAGTCTAGCGCTGAGTTGGCTGAATCAGAGTAGAGTTGCATTGAGTTGAGTTGAGTTGAGTCGACTCTGGTCGGATCAAATTTGAACCGGCTCTAATTTAGTCGAGTTACATGGCAGATTTACAATGCACCTTTTACCTCAGGGTCCCGTTTGCAATTTACCCTTCATATTATTCAGAAAATCAATGAAATTATAAAATTTTGATGTCTCCGGTGCCTTCAAATTCATACCTAAAAAGGACGGTGACCAATTGCAGAGAGATCTGCTTGTTTTCTTTTCTTCCTTTTCTCAAAAATGGCAGCCCATTTTCTGGCTCTTACACTACTCGTTGTCTCCTTCTCCGCCGTTGCTCCGGCCAGTAGCAGCTCAGCCGGCCTCGGCCAGATCGCTGGCTGGAGGACCACCGCTCTTCACATAACAAACTCTTTAAGTCTGTTTCTCCTTCTTCTGCTTCTCTCCTCCTCGTCTTCATCTTTTCCAGATTATGAACTAATTCTTGTCTCCTCCTTGTTCTTTCGAAGTGGTCAAACCCCGGTTTCTCCAGAACCATTACCCGGATCTCTCACCGGGTTTGCCGCCGCTGGCTGGCGGAGACATGCCATCCTCTCCGTCAGGCGGCTGCAGATCGAACACGGCGGCGAGCCTTGCGCAGGAGACCTCGCCACTGGAGCCGAGGGAGGCCCCTACGGCGGGGCGGGATCTCTCACCAGCATTGGCGCCGACGGCAGGGGGAGACATCCCATCCTCTCAGTCCGGCCGCTGGTGGGCCCACAACAGTTCGAAGTTGGCGCCGAAGGAGGCCCCGGCGGCTGCTGCGCCGCCTTCTGACTGGTACTGTGGAATTCCGTTCATCAGCAGCAATCCGGCGGTGCCGCTGCCGACTGGGGAGACGGATACGGCCTCGCTCCGCCCGCTGCCAACCCCCAGCGAAGGGGCTCGCCGGGTCCGTCATAGATCTTTTCCATTTTTTTTTTTTGTTCCTCTTTCAGGAAGCGCCGAGCCTGGTCTCCGTCGATCTTTTCTTCATTTATGATTTAACTAATGCTTTTTATTTAAAAAAAGTGATTTTCATTTTTTTTTTGGAAAATTATATTAAGGTACCTGAGATTTTAGGATAATATCATAAAAATCTATGACATTAAAACCTCTGTTTTGGGCTTTCAAAAAAAAAATTCTTTGGGATCAGAGATTTGTTAAACTTTTTAGTTTGATTATTCTATAAGTTTGACCTCAAATACTTTTAAAATGATATTTTCACCTATTTATTTTGAAAAACCTAATTCCCTTTTCTCCACTGATGGAGAGGCAACAACGAAGAAGCTAGAATTTCTGGCGAAGGTAGAAGAGATGGAGAGGTTAAGATGACCGAAAGAGTTGAGGAGGCGATTCGAAATCCTAAAGATGTCGCGATCTCTTTCTTCTTGTTTGTTTTTCTTTCTCTCCTCTTTCTCTTATGATTTACACACATTTTCTTCTTTGGGAGGAGTTAGCGCAATTGCCGGTCATTAATCTCCATCTCCGACACCTTCACGGGTGACTCGATTCGATTGGGCCAACTCAACTAGAATCAAGTCAACTTGATACATTGTGTTGAAAAAGTTGATTGACTCACCTTAACTTGACCAATTTGACTCGCCTCGACTAGCATTGACTCTACCGACACAACTGGACTCAATTCAATCAACTCAACTGAATTGATGTGACAGCCTATACTAAATTGAGTATAGGCTAGCACGAGTTGAGGCATGGAATGGGCAATGTCCTCTTATCTCGATGGCTTCATAGGGCTCAAAATCTTTTTAAGTAAAGTAGCACTAAGAAAGCAAAATCATATCACATTTGACATTTGTCATTGCCACTGTTCCACATGATTTTCCTCTTAGTGAGATTGCTCGTCATACTATTGTTTGCAAATTTGTCACACTTAGCTGTTTCACATGATACTATTTTATTTTTTACTCGTGCACAACACGTTTAAAATAAAAATTAATTTGCGAGGTATTTGATAGTCTTATCTTTTATCTTTCATTATATCACCTCAGCCATTCAAATTAAATAGGCCTTTTAAATACAAAATGCCCATGCCTTTTAATTTATTTACACATTTCTTGCATTATGTTTTAAAAAATCTTTTAAATACAAAAAAATGATGTACTAGAATTTTAAATTTTTATATGAATAAATTATTTTTTTTTAACATGAGTAAAATAATATTGAAAAAAAACTGAAAGATCCCCAAAAATAAGAATTAAAAATTATTTTAATTTCTTTTAAGGAAAGGAAATTGTGAAAGTCCTAAGCTGAGGGGACTTAAAATATGATTTAAATAGTTTTTATTTATGCTAAATGATTTAAATATTTATTTTTTGCTATTTTTAAATATTAAGCGTAAGTTAGTAGATTTTTTTTTTAAGCGTAAGTTAGTAGTTATTTTTGATCAGTGTAAGGTTATAATTATTATTTTATATTTAACTTAAAAGTGCATCGTAAGAAATTTTAAGTGCAAGTTTTAAGTTCTTTAAATTTGTAACTTAGGTCTTTCGGATTAAACTATGCTTTTAACATATTAAATTTTATATTTTATTTTATTTTTTAAGTATGAATTAAGATTGTGATGGTTGATTGAGATTAAGAAAAAAAAATTTAAGTATGTTATCCTTAAAGCTAATTTTTTTATTTATTTTACTCTAAATTAGATATTTACACTTATCACTACATATTTTGAATGTATAATTGCAAATATCACTTCTTATAATGATGAGTGAGTGGATTTTTATCTTTTTTAATAAGCTAAATGGTTAGATCTCTCTCAATTTAACAAGGAGAAAGTAATATTTATAATTATGCATTGAAAGTATACGTGATACGTGTAAATATATTATTTTGAAAGTAAAATGAGTAAAAAATTTAATTTTAGGAATGATATACGTAAATTTTCTAAAAAAAATATTTTCATAATGATAATTTTAATATAACTACTAACAATAATTTTAATATTTTCCCCTCCCCCCGCTCCGAGTTCCAAGTTCCAATCTTTCTTCTACGAAAACTGAATAGAAAAGAAACTCGTTAAAAAAAAAGAGTTTCTTGGATGAAATGTTAATTTTAATATGTTAGGCCAACATTATTAACAAACATGCTCTAAAATTCATTTCTAGGGTGTTTGTTTTCAAAAATTAATTTTTATTTTATTAAAATTAATTTAAAAAATGTAAAATTAATTTATTTATATTAAAATACATATGTGATGCAAAATATAGTTAAATTTTAATTTAAAGTAAACTGCATCTACACCCTTAAGGTCAAATGGGCATTGGAAATTGATAATAATTTTAAAAAAAAATCTTAATTTTGATATCGATAAGATTATAAAAACACTATAGTTTTTGTCCTTCTATTAAATTTTGACTTTTTTGATCAATTTAGATGATTTAAGTGTGCTCATCACTTCATAAAAATTTAAAATTTTTAAAAATTTTACAATTTAATTTTTCATATTTCTTGTTTTTTTTCTTTCAAAAAAAATTAAAATTTAAATATAAAATATTAATATTTTAAGAAGTAAAAAATTAATGATTAAGAATAATTTTAGGCATATTAATAAACTTTAATATTTCTATCTTAATTGAGACATAAATGAAAGTTTTCTAAAAAATTAGAACCTATTTACAATATAATTTTGAGCTCAATAGCTCAGATGTAATATGTATGCTGGATATTAACTTAATTAATTTTACTCAAGTTAATTAAACACACTTAAGAATGTTCTAATTAACATCTTGGATTAGCTTGTTGGCCATAATTTTAATTCAATCTACCTAGAAATAAGAGTGAAGAATAAATATTACCAAATAATTGATTAAATAGAAGTTAAAAAATTACCTCCTCTTGATCAATAGAGTAAAACCCAACTAAATTAACTCGATTCACTCATTAGAAGCTTTAAGATCATTATTCAACTCACAAAATAATTAAGAAACATTCATACTTAAGCTCATCATCAACATTATCAATGTGATGAAAAATACGAAGAAAAGAGTTGAGGGAATTACCAAAAATATAACAATTGCTCAAACAAAAACTACTAAAAATAGAAAAATCCAATCTATGATCGCATTTTATAAACGAAGAGCAAGAAAAGATGAACCTCTAGATGAAAATTTGAGTTCAATTGGATGACAAATGACCACTAAAAATTATCACCTTGATCATAGTAACGTAGTCACTTTTATCTCTTCGTTTTAAGCTCAATACGAAAATCAGTAAGCACTTATAGTACATTTACTTCAATGAACAGGAATGAGATTGAATGAACGTATCATTTCATATGAAAAAAATTGTCATTCGAAGAATAATGAAATGATAATTCTTTTGTTTACTTGAATAAAATAGAATGTAGAATAAAAAATAAATAGAAAATAAAACTAATATATTTTATTCAATTATATTCATGAATATTTTAAATTTAATTCTACACAAATAATTAAATAAATATAATTTATATAAGTATATATATGTACATATAATATAAATATAAAGATGTGCACATGTAAATATATATGAATACATATATGCATGTGTGTATATGTATGACTGAAAGTAAATAGTTAAGAAATAACTATTTCTTAGGTGAGTAGAAGTTCTTATGAAATAACGATTCTATCAAAATAAATGTGAAAATAAATTTTTCATTAAAAATAAGAATTAAATAAAATAATCAAACCATTGAGGTTCAAAATAAAAAACCCTAGTTAATATCTACAACTAAGGGTGTGTTTGTTTGTAAGGTTAAATTTAACAAGGTTAAAATTAAATTTGGATAGAGATATTTTTTTATTAAAAATTGTAAATAATGTGAAATAAAATTAGTTATTATATTGGAATATGTGGGGGATGTGATATAAAGTTAGTTATTATGTTGGGATATGTGAGGGATGTGATATAAGTTAGTTATTATTTTAGTAATGTGTGTAGGATGTGAAATAAAGTTAATTTTTAATATTAAATTTTATGTGTGATGTGATATGTTAGGTTAAAATTAAACCAGGTTAATTTTTAACTTGGAGACAAACGGGACCTAAAAAGTCATTTAAACAAAATTTTTTATCGACTAGAAATTTATATCATGTCATCCTCCACAATTTAGGTATCCTGTTTTCTCATGAGCTTTCTCTTAATAGGATCATGAATTTTTGATCAAACTAGTCTTGCTTACTCAAAAAGATGGGTTTAATAAATTTATTTAATAAAATAATACTACGCATCCGTAGGTTAATCGGCAATTTTTAATAGAAAAATCTAACTGGATATTGATCATATTAGTTTCTAGAAGGAAAAATTTACATCTGTCATCCAAAAAATTCATTATTTTCAGATGGCACTTCAAAGTTTATTGTTTTCAGGCAGCACTCCTCATTTTGGAGTAAATTTATAGTTAATATTTTACTTTTGAAGTTAGATAGGGGTGCTGACTGAAAATAATAAACTTTGAGGGCGATGCTCGAAAATAATAAATTTTTAGAGGTGATAGATATAAATTTTCAAATAAAAATAGTAATTGCATTTAACGATTCTTTTATATTAATTTTATTTTCTTTTTTTTTAATAAAAAAAAATTTTCTCTCAGCTCCTACAATGTCAGTTATTACATCGTACAATCATAGCCGGGAGAGAGATGCCGATTCGATCTCAATTTTAAGATTGAATTGAAATTTTTAATTTAATTTTAATTTAATTCAAAAAAGTAAATAAATAATTTTTGATTTAATTTTTATCCGTATGAGATTTGGTTTATTTATTATTGATTCAAATTTAATTCAAATTGTTGACATAGGATGTGGGGGTCCCAGAAAACACCAAAGAGAAAGAGAGTTCCGGGAGACGGCGGCGCTCAAAGGGGTTAGCTTGCTAAGGAAAGCTCAAAGAGGGAACCAGTTTAGAGCATTCAGAGAAACACACAGAGATTTAAGGTGGTTCAGGGAGATGATCCCCTACGTCCACCGGTCGATCAGCAAAGATATTTCACTAAAGGGAAAAGGTAGCCCTGAAGGCTTGTACAATGCTTTTTTGGAAAAAAGAAGAAGAAGGGGAAAGGGTAGCTCCTCAGAAGAAACTTCGGTGCATTCGAAACTAGGCCTTTCGAACACCTGGGTCCGACGGAGGTCGGGGAGCCCCTCTTTCGCGAGCCGGTCCGTCACCTTGTTCTCTTCCCGGGGTATGTGTGTCAGGGAGAAATCCTCGAATAGAGAGATCAGGGACTTGGCCAGTTGCAGATATTTCTTCAAAACCTTGTCATTTGTTTCAAATGTCTGGTTTACCTAACTGACGACCAGTAGGGAATCGCTGAATACTTGTATGCGTTTCACGGCCATACTAAGTGCGAAGTTTAATCCTGCAATGAGGGCCTCATACTCTGCCTGGTTGTTTGTTGCCTTGAACTGAAGTGTCACAGCCTAATGAAGTGTAGCCCCCATTGGGCTGGTTAAGAGGATTCCAGCCCCCTGGGATTGTGATCCGGACGCACCATCGACATGAAGTGACCAGAGGTTCGCCAAAGTTTTGGTGGGTGGTGGTTCCGACGTAGAAAACTCAGCAATGAAGTCGGCCAGGGCCTGAGCCTTGATAGCTGTTCGTGGAACAAATCTGATATCGTACTCTCCCAGTTCGATAGACCACTTGAGTAATCTTCCTGAAATCTCAGGAGTATGCAATATCTTTAGGAGCAGTTGATCTGTGATAACCTGAATAGTATGAGATTGAAAGTAAGGTTGCAATTTCCTGGCAGTCATTAGGAGGGCCAAAGCGAGCTTCTCCAAAGTGGGATACCGACTCTCGGTGTCTAGGAGCATGTGGCTGGTATAGATGATAGGATGTTGAGCCCCCTCCTCACTGTCTAGGAGGACCGTCGAGACTGTAGTGTCAGATACTCCCAAATAAAGAGAGAGGATAGTACCCTCTTTGGGCGCTACTAGTATCGGGGCCGATATAAGATACTTTCTCAGTTCAATAAAGGCAGCTTCACATTCGCTGTTCTATTGTCCTTTCTTGTTATTGCGCAAACATCGAAAGAAAGGGGAACACCGATCGCCGGCTTTTGAGATAAATCTGCCCAGACTGTTGATCCGCCCTGCGAGCTTCTGGATCTCTTTTGCCGTCCTCGGAGTGGGCATGTTCAGGATAGCTGATATTTTATCGGGATTGGCCTCTATCCCTCTGACAGAGACCAGATATCCTAAGAATTTTCCTGAAGCCGCACCGAAGGTACATTTAGCAGGGTTAAGCTTAAGGTTGTACCTTCAGAGAGTATCGAGCATTTCCCTGAGATCACCAAGATGCTCTGTCAAGGTTTTGCTTTTGACCAGGACGGCGTCTACATAAGCTTCAAGATTCCTCCCCCTTTTGTTCCTGAAGACTGTATCAATCATGCACTGATAGGTAGCACCGGCATTCTTGAGACCGAAGGGCATGACCCTGTAGCAGTAGGTGCCATAGTCAGTGATGAAAGCTGTCTTCTCCTCATCTTCCTTGGCCATCCAGATTTGGTGATACCCGGAGAAGGCATCCAGGAAACTCATAACCTCGTACCCGACGGTATGGTCTACCATCATGTCAATACGGGGGAGAGGATAAGTGTTCGCAAACATTCCTGTTCATGCCTGTAACATCTTCAGGAGACCATGCAAAGACATCGATATAAGTAACTTCCGCCTGCTGCTTCTCATTCAGATAAGATGAAATATTTATAATTTTAGAAGAGCCTTCACCTCCTAAGGCTACACTGATAACCCCTTCCTGCGGTGTGACCGGTTGAATTTCTCTAGGATCCATTTGGTCGACTATAAGCTGCGCCGCTATCTGAAAACAGCAGGTAGCTTGTCTCGCGTCTCCTCGGATGGTGACAACGCCGCTGGAGGTCAGAAACTTTGCGCACAGGTGGGGCGTGGAAATCACCATCCCGAAGGAGTTTAGAGTTGTCCTCCCTAGAATGGCGTTGTAGCCCGATTTAGCCCTGATGACTGCGAAGTTGACCATGCTCATAGCGTGGCCGTTGTCATCACCAAAGGAGGCGGGCAGAGTAATGAATCCCAGAGGTTGGACCCTTTCACCGAAAAAACCGAGCAAGGCTGTCCCAGTGCGGAGGAGGTTAGTCTCTTTGAGTCCCATTTGGAGGAAGGCGGACTCAAACAGGATATCGACGGCGCTCCCAGAGTCGAGGAGCACCCGCCGGACATCAAAATCGGTGATGCGAGCGACGACCACTATCGGGTCGTTATGTAAGTTGCCCTGCTGAGGGAAATTTTTGCTGCAGAAAGTAAGAGGGATGGATGAGGCATGCTGCTCGGAGATACCGCCAACCTCCGCTCCTTGGCGTTGAGCATTTGGGTCAATGCTAAAGATAGCATTGATCGTCCTGGTGGCCGGAGGGTAAGGGCGTCCTTGCTGGCTAGGGCCTATAGATGGTAGTGCCTTAGTAGGAGCTTCAGCAACCTCAAGGGCCTTTCCTTTCTGGGCGGTAGTAAAAAGTTGGGGCCATTTGCATGAACTCTTCGAGCTTGCCCTGATTCATCAGCTTCTCAAGTAAGATTCTGAGACCTCGGCATCTGTGAAGCATGTGCCCATAGTTCCCGTGGAATTCGCAATAGTCGTTGGGATCCACTCCGAGTGGCGGCGCTGGCCTGGGTCCGGCAGGACGGATCCAGCCCTGTTTTACGGCCGCTGCATAGACCTCGGGGAGTGGCCTAGAGAGAAGAAACTTCGGAGGCTGGGAATGTTGATGCCTGCCTTCCTCTCGATCATGGGGCCTGGCCGCTCGCATCCTCGTGGACGGGGGTTCAGCACCCTGATGTTTCCTCTTGCTCCTATCCTGCCTAATCCCGGAAGCGACTGTGGGGGAGGATTCAGCATCTTCTAGAAGCATGAATTGACTGGCCCTAGCCACCAGCTCTGGATAACTTCGAGGTTTGGCTAACTGTAGGGATTTGGACAGGTCCCCTACCTTGAGTCCTCTCCGAAAGTTGTGCATGGCCACTGCAGGCTTTACATCTTCAGCTTCTGCTGCAGCGGCGAAGAAGTGGTTGGTGTAATCCCGAAGGCTTTCTCTCTCGCCCTGCTTGATGTTGGCGAGCACCATGTCAGAGACGACCATGCGGGTCCGTCCTATGAAATGGGCGATCAACTCCCACTTCAAATGTTCGTAAGAAGAGATGTGACCCCGGGGCAGCTTGATGAACCAGCTGAACGCTGCTCCTTTCAGAGTATTGGCCAGGAGGTGGCACCTCGTGGCCTCGTCCGGCTGGCAGTACTGGACAGCGGCCTCAAACCCCTGCACGTGCTCACGGGGATCTGTTACGCCCTTGTAGACCTCCAGTCTGGGTGGTCTGAAGTCTTCTGAGACGGGGGCCAAGCGGATGGCATCGGAAAAAGGGGCATTTCCGTCCATTGGCCCAAAAAAAGGATCAGGCCCATGATGAGGGGCCTGAGCGCCAGGAAAGAGGGGGTCTCTTCCGGCGAGGAATGGGAGAAAAGCAGGTGAAAGAAAGGCGGGTTGTGGTAGTGGACAAGGTGAAAGGGGTTTTTGATGAACCTCCTGGAGACGGAAAGGACGTCTAGGTGGTCTGGAGGAACCAGAAGATTGGATGGAGGGTGGTGCGACCGGAGGTGCTGGTGCAGGGACTCCAGCAGCCGGAGGAAGTGGAACAGGGATCGCGGCTACCGGCGGAAGCAACTCTGGGGCCGCTGCGATCGGCGGAGGTGGAGCAGGAACCGCCGCCACCAACGGGAGGGGAAAAGGAGCTACCGCGACCGGCGGGAGAGGAAGCACGGCACATACCGGCTGCGTCTGTCTGAGAATCATGGCCTGCTGGGCCGTGAGACCGGTGACCATATCAGTGAGATTTGCGAGCATCCCCTGGAGCTCTGAAACACGGGTGCCTCTGGAAGAGGAAGCAGATTCGGCGTGACGCCGGGAAGTTGAAGCTAAAGCTCTGTCGTCCGACGCTCGGACAGAGGGTTCTCCTGCGTGCAGACTGCGAGCAGCAGAGTTGGTTTTGAGCGTTCTGGCCACCATCTTTCTCGGTCTCAATGAAAGCACCAGAAGATGTTGACGTAGGATATGGGGTCCCAGGAAACACCAAAGAGAAAGAGAGTTCCGGGAGACGGCGGCACGCAAAGAGGTTAGCTTGCTAAGGAAAGCTCAAAGAGAGAACCAGCTTAGAGCATTCAGAGAAACACACAGAGATTTAAGGTGGTTCAGGGAGATGATCCCCTACGTCCACCGATCGATCAGCAAAGATATTTCACTAAAGGAAAAAAGGTAGCCCTGAAGGCTTGTATAATGCTTTTTTGGAGAAAAAAAGAAGAAGGGGAAAGGGTAGCTCCTCAGTTGGGGCTCTGATACAGTGAGAATTGTCCTAGAGAAAGGGAGTTCTCTTCCGGTCTTGTTTACCAGTTCTTCTCTTCTCTTTTCCCCTCTTCTCTTTTTGGAGAACTGTTCAGCGGTATTTATAGACGTTTGGAATGTGTAGCTTCACCCTGGTTTTCTGGAGAGAAGGTGATGGGTAAGCTCTGGAGCCCCCGCCGTTCGCCTGTCACCCGAGAAATCTGAAATTGTGAAAGAAAGGTGATAGCATTTAATACTAGTACCTTATCTGGGGATTCGTGACTGCTGGGGCATACGGATTCTTGATCTGCGGATCTTGGGGATGGGCGCCTTGTACGGGGAACGGCGTGGTAGGTGAAGTTGATAGTGACAGGCGTTGCTCCGTAACCTCGTGCCCGACGTTATAGGGGCGGTCCTGTGATGTCGGGGGCGAGGTTAGGTTGAACCCTTGTGGCCGAGGTTTGACCTGGTCAAAAAGTCCTGCAAAACCTAGAGCTGAGTTAGCAAATCAATCAGTCAAGTGGAGGCCAGCCAGGCGCCACACGTTCGGTCAGGATGCAGCGCAGGAACCACGTGTTAACACAAATCAAAATTGATCCGATTTTCTATTAATTTTTATTTTTTTAATCAAATTTTATGCATAAATATATATTATTCATTCAATCAGTTAAATTATGACCATTCGTTTTAATCTAATATGCAAAAAAAAAATATTCATCTGCAATCAATTTGATTTGAATAAAATTTAAAAAAAAATTCTAATGAACTTTTCTATTAAATTACTATAGAAAACTAACTTACTAAATCTATTTACATATATAAATATACACAAATATTATCTTTTTATTTTTTTAATCGAATTGATTTCGAACAGTTTCGATTCGATCTTATGTCAGCTCAACTTAACCCAAGATTGAATTGATAAAAATCTTGAGCCATAAAGACAGATCGTTAGTTGGCTCTTTTAAATTGAGTATAGCTCAATTCGATTTAAAATCTAATTCAACATTCGAGTTATCTTCAATCTTTGAGCGCCATTAATAGCCTTGAGATATGGTGAATAAGAGAGAGAAAATAAGTGAAAGAATAATTTGAAACGAGAGGTGAAAACAGACAAATTTGAAAACTTGGTTCCAAAAATATTAATTCACTGTGTACCACCTAATAACAACCTACTTCCCTTGAGTTATATTGTGTTAAATTTGTGTTTAAAATTTTATATTGTGAGTTAGTCCTTCAAAAAAAAAAAAAAACTCTATCAAAAAGCTTTGTATTGTGTGTTGGACTTCATACTTGTTCATTATAAACTAAATAAACTTTGAGTTAATGTTCTAATAAGAAGGAGTCAAGGTATAAGCTTTGCATGTTGAACCAATACAACTATTTATGTACTACTTATAGATGTTTATATATTTTGCTTGATAAATAGATTAAGTGGGTGTTTGGTTCGTTGTTATCTTGGTGTTATGTTATGATATTTAAATATTATTCTTTAACTAATAATTTTATAATCTTATAGAATATTATTTATAGATGTCATTAAACCAAACAGTTATTTTCTCTAGATAACATAACGTCAAGATAAGATTGAACCAAATGTCCCCTAAATTAAATTGAATTTTGTGCTCGTGATGCCGAAGTGGCCAAGTTCGTTTCTCCTGGTATGAATCTGTTAAATCTTTTTATGTTGTATAGTTATGTTAGTACTTTTGTCACTGTATTGACTCATCGTTATGTTGACAAGATAAAGTTATATACATCGATATTCTCTTTTAGTGAGTTAGCGATTGAGCTCTTCTAATTTTGTGCATGTTTGAAATGTAATGCTTAAAAATTTGATGTATATTTATTATTTAGGACTAATCATAATTAATATAATTTTTAATTAATAATGTTTCTAACAATATCATATAATTCTTCCATCAAAAAAAGCAATATCAGATAATTTAAATTTTATTTAGGGTAAATTGCACAGGGGCCCTGTGGTTAGAATGATATTGTAAATTAGTCCCACATTTTGAAAAGCCTAAATTTGGATCTTCGAGTTTGTGTTTGCGCTGTCATTTGATCCCTTAATTTAAATATCACTTTTTTGGACAGTAACGATTAAATTTGACTATTAGTTATATTTATATGGACTAAAATACTCTTATAACTCTCTTGAAATTCGTTAGAGTAATATGGAGAATAAGTGAAAAATATGAGGGTAAAATAGTAAAAAGCCAGCAAATTTCAGACGTGGGACCAAATAGCAGCGCAAACACAAACTCGGAGACCCAAATCTAGGCTTTTCAAAATATGAAACCTATTTACAGCATCATTCTAACCTAAAAGACCCTTGTGCAATTTACCCTTCTATTTATATTTATGTTCTCATTATGCAAAAATTAATAATATTAATAGAAAGCTCACGAACTTTGCATTGCGCGTGGGAAGCGCATTGCCGCAAAATCCTCTTTCGTCTTCATCCTAAAATGTTTGCCATGCAAAAAAAGATTGTTCTAATGCCTAGAATGCGAAATCGAAAGATTTGGAATAGAATTCTAGGGAAATTTGTAGGAGTTTGGTTGTTGTAAATAAAAGATCGGCACACAATAATATCTACGATAATTAAATTTATTTTTAAAAAATATTTATTTTTAGTTATATAAATTATTAGTTGTGATAAATATACAAGATGAACGATGGATTTATGAATTATTTTTTATTCTTATATTTTATTATGTTGAATTATTGTTAAATTTTACAATTCTTTTATATAATCTAAATGATACCTTAAATTAATATTTTTAATTGATGTAGATATTTAACATAAGCTTCAATTCATAAATTTATTAATTACTAATGCCTTCAAAAGGAAGAAATTAATTTTATCTTTTTATTTCAAAATGTATAATATAAGAATTTAATTGTTAAAATATTTGCAAAGTATGTAAAAGTATATTATTTTCTCTATTATTGCAATCATATTGATGACAATAATTTAAAAGTGAAATTGGCTTTATAAGTTATAAAAGATTCGTTATATTGACATCTACACAAGTAAAAAAGTGTTGTCATTATAAAAATCATATTATTAGTAAATTAAAACTTATTATATTAGATGAGATGACAAAATTAAATATTGGGAATCCCATGATAGTCAATTCTGTCTACTCGAACTATGATTTGGCTATCAAAGACTTTAAAGTGGCATTAATTTTAATGTAATAAATACCATAAGATGAAAATGGCCACAAGATGATTACCTTTCTTTGATCTTATACATCAGGGTTATCTATCGATTGCTCCATCACTAACATGAGAGAGCGATGAGCTTTCATCTTGTTGTTCTGGTGGGATTCTTGCCATTATATTATCTTAAGTGGTTTTCCTTCCTAACCCTAACTCATTTTAGTTACTCAATTTTGCAATCAGGTTGCAACACGATTGCATACCAGCATAGTATTCTCCTAATATTCGAAATTGGTGCTCCAACGTCCAACTACTAATTATGCTCATGATAACTAGTTGGTACGCCATTGTTTTTTTATATTATGTTATCCCTTATTATCACTTGCTTATATCCATGTTTGTTGAAAATCAATGTCTCGTTTGTTGTATTAAAAAAAAATATATTATCCTTTATGTTGCAATAGCTCTTGGATGTCTAAAGCAACCACGCTATTTATTGTGCATGCTAACCTAACTATATATGATATATGTATTAGTCAATGCACTAAGTCGATGCAAAGTGTGATGTTGTCATGAGATCTTGTTGGCTTTTCTTATAATATTCGAGTTACATTTTGTTCATCCTACTGATATTTTACTTGACAGTTGCTTTAAGGGTTCAAACAAGCCCTTTTCTATATTAGGTTAAAGATCATCATATTTATTAGACTTTATTGAAAAAAGTGATTTTTTAAGCTTGATTCGATAAATTATTTATATTTTTACCAACCCACCTATTTAGCTTTATTTTATTTTCGTCATATTAATAACCAAAATGATTCATTTATTATAAAAAAATAAAAAATAACTTTTTATTAAATCTTGCACAACTTATAATATTTTATAATCTTCTTTATTTGTAATGCTCTTCTAGCCCAGATTGCTCAGTGGGGAACAAGCTTCTTAAGCATCTAGGGCCTGTTTGACAGTAGATTTAGGTTCAAAATAAATAAAATCTGATTCAAAGTTTGAAGTGGCTTTCAGATAAGTGAAGTAATTTCAAACTTAAATTATGTTTGGATGAAACGTAGCTTGAAACTAATTTTAAATCTACTTTAATTTATTTTTGTTTGGATGAATATTAATTTAGAAATCATATCATCTCACAATAAAATCTCAAAAATAATAAAAATACATAAAATTTATAATAAAAATAAAAAAAATATTTATTCAAAATTTCATAATTTATTTGAATATTTATTAATTTAAAATTTTCACGAAAATATATATCAAAATTTGAGATATTTAAGGGATGTGATTATGAGTCAAAAGATGATTTGTTATTATTCTTTAAATTTTGAATTTATCAAATTTAATTATCTCTTAATTTTAGTCTCGAGAGAAATACCAAATTTATTCCCAGATATATTTTTCTGAAAATTTGGAAAAAAAAAAAAAGAAGAAGCGATCGCGAGTCTGAAACTACCGTTTCGGTAGTTTCGGCTTCGTGGCGTTGAACCCATTTCACGCTTCTAAAACATATTCAAATTTATGAAATGAATCAGAATTATTTGGTTAATTAATTTTACTAAATCGACTTTATCCCGCTTGAAACCAGTTGAAGTAGTCAACCAAACAAGTCCTTAGGATCTCAAATATAAATTATACTATTATTATAATTTTTAGGTAGACTGAGAGAAATTATGATAAATAGGAGTAAAATAAAAATAAATTTACTTTATTTTATATTAATATAATATTTTTAATATATTAAGTAGCTTTAGTTGATATTCTATATAGTTTTTAATATAATTTTTTATTATGACATAATTTAAAGCAAATTCACAATTTTTATTGCATAATTAATAAATTGGTATTTTTGACAAACAGACCTGGAATGGCACAAAACTCTCAGAGAACTTCCGCCTGGTTTTAGTAGTTCACGCATAGATTGTTCTGGGAAATCGCCGGTCGTTAGAAATCCGCCTGCTGCTTCCTCTGCGCTTTTAAGCTCGGAAGCTCTCCGGCGAGTTCCCGCTGGTGGAATCTATGGCCGCCGCTCAGGTACGGTCGTTCGAATCGAAGGTTGCCCAGGATTTGATGAGTATTGATAAGTGATCCGAAACGAGGAGCTGAAGCGACAGATCGAGGTGCAGCAGCGGAGGCTCTAGATCTAACGGCTACAGAGAAGAGGTACGACAAACCAGCGATGGATCCGGAGGATCTGAGAGCGTTTTTGAGGACTGCGGGCGTGGATCTGTGGTCGCTGCTGGAGACGGCAATCGCCGTCGCTGCTGTAGATCATCAGAAGGAGCTGAAGGCGCGGAGGGATGGGATCGTCGAGCGGCTCTACGCGCCGGCGGAGGGAAGGTGCCAGAACTGTGAAGGGGGAAGGGCTTCGGGGCGATCGAAGGGGAGCAGTAGCCCTATGAGCAGAAGGCAGTGGTCGGCATCTCCGGCGACGCCGCCGTCGATGCTGAGAGAAGAAGATGACCTGCACGGAGAAAAGGGGGCGGTAGAGGTAGAGCAAGACTGTCGTTCGATCGACGACGAGCAGAGCAAGGTTCTCGCGATCAAGGACTTTCTCGAAGATCGCGATCAGGTTTGAGCTATCCGACCCCTCTCTTCATCGATCTTCCTCTTCTTCTGGGATTCAATCTCCCGTTACGCACTATTGAAATTTCGTCGTACAGTCGGACGATTCCCTGGTTAGCCAGCTGCAAAATCTCGCCGACATGGATATCACCTTCAAAGCTCTCAAGGTATGATAGGTATCACATCGCCATAAAATTTCCCAAATCGGATCGCCATTAGATCTTTCTTCTTCGTTGTTCTAGTCGATATTTTCATCAATTTCGAATTAGGAAACCGATATAGGAAGGCATGTGAACGGCCTGCGCAAGCATCCTTCGTCGGAGGTGCGAAGACTTGTGAAGCAACTTGTCAGGTAAGACGAAGAAATCGCGATTCATTTATAGAGATTCCAATGAAATTCACTTCAAATCTTCTGCAGGAAGTGGAAGGAGACCGTGGACAAGTGGGTGAAATCGAACTCGGCCAATGAAATCTCACCCCCGGCAATCATCAGTGGGTTGCCGAACTCATCCAAATCAAACCCATCTCCATTTTCTTTGCATTTAGATGCCTAAAATTAAAATCTATCATCGCAATCGGCGTTTTCGCAGCTGACGGAGACTCCCCTCTGCAATTCCCATCCAAGAACAACCAGAATAGCCAGCAGGTCATAGTTATTTCCAACTTTTGAAACTCGATTACAATCACTCGATTTTTATGTGAAATTGTTCTTAATTTCCAGTCTGCGGAATTCAGCTGCTCGCCCAATCCGCTCGCTCACAGTAAGATCGAAAACTTTTCTTATTTTCTTCTTAATCTGAGAGGATTAACAGATGGGAAAGCGTTAATCATAAGCAGATGCTAGCTTGCGATCCGAGAGAAATGGCTCGGAATCAGTAGAGCCCAAGGCAAGGCAGCTTCTGCGCCGAGAAGCTCCTTCGAAGCCAGTCAACTCTTCTTCTCCCTCCACTGCCCCAGCTGTATGGGGACTATTTCTTAAATGCGAAAATCATTTTTTTATTTTCGTTTTTATCGTAATATCTTTTCGTTGGCTGAAGGCGAAGGATAGCTTGTTGGATCCAGAGAGGCTGGCTTCGGCCAGGAGGCGGCTCCAGGAGAACTACCAAGAAGCTCAAAATGGTGTTTTTTTTTTTTTTTTCTTCCTTTCAGTTATTTAAAATTGTTTTTGGGTAAATTACATTTGGGTCTTTCAGATTAGAAATTCATTCTAAATAGGTTTCAGCATTTGAATTTTTTCTAAAAAGAGATTCAGTTCTAATTTACCCAATTAATTTATTTAAAAAATTTAATTTTTCCGTCTTGGGAATTTTTTATTGACAGCCAAAAAGCAAAGGACGATCCAGGTGATGGACATTCACGAGATTCCGAAACCGAAAAATTCCTTCTTGGCGCGGAACAAGGGCGGGTTCCAGGCGAAGCATTGGTAAGCCGAGGTAACTGCACCGGTTGGTGTTCTCACTCTGCCTTGCCTGCGGCGATAAGACTTTTTTTTTTTTTTTTTTAACTATTATTCAAGTCCTAAGAATAGGAGATAATATTCCATGCATCCATGATTTTTTTTTTTGACGCAATTGATCTATAATTTAAAAAAAAATAATTCTAAGTTATTAAATTTTTAAAATTTTCATACCGATCTTTTTCTACTAAAAAACAAACATAAAATTATAAATTTATCATATTATCCTTTTTTTTTTTCCTCTCCTCTCTTCATTCCAGGTTCCAGCATGGTGCCCTGCACTAAAGCAACTGCGCATGCAGCTGCCTTCGCCTATCTTTTTCCTCTTTTTTTTAATCGATAGATATTTTTGTCATTTAAAATTATAATTTTAATTTAAAAATAAATGTTAAAATTTGATATAATTGGTTGAACTCAATGAAATATTTTTATTGATTTCAGAGATTAAAAATTGATTTTTAAAACTCAGGGGCTCACTTTAAAGATTTTTAAAATTATGGACACGTGTTGATAAAAAAAAATTTGTGGTCACTTGTGATATTATCTTCTAATTTCAGGACTTGGATGGTGTTTTTTGCTTTTTTATTTTTATTATTAGAAAATGGCTTTGTGGTGCCTTTTTTTTTTTGAGCTATTTATCTCTTTTTTTTTTGTCAATTTCCTCAACTATATATAATTGAAAAAAGAGGTAATTTTGGTGGAGCCGGTTTGTGTTTTGTTAAATTCTATTTAATAGTAGATTAATTATTTTTAATTATTTCAATCTTCTTTTATCAGCTCAAAATATTTATGAATTACATAGAAGTACCACGTTTGCCCACTGTGTTTGAAATATTTCATAAAGTTTAATTCAAGAGTTGTTGGGAAGTGGGATGGCCATTTCGATTACATGAAACAATAATTTTTGCATGAGCACATTAAATAGTTTGAAGATCAAGACGTTAAATGGTTACGATCATTACAATTTTTCACTGTATTTGTAAATTGTGATACTCGTGGTCGAAAAGGTCAGGAAGTGATCGTTAAATGATACCCCAAGAAAAGAGAATCATTGGAGTAAAATGTAGCTCTTGATATGCTAGTTTTTAGGTCGATAAATTGTAGTAATAGGTACACAAAAATGAATTATTTCATATCAAAAAGGGATGGAATGCCCTAAGTTATGTAATTAGATAACATGATTTCAAATAGTAGAGATATTTTTTGGAAAATAATTGTGAGGCTAATGATGTGAAACAGTATAATTAAGTATACTTGAGTTAGTATATTACTGGGACAAGTAATCTTTTTGGGAAGTACTCAAGTTTTATAGTTCTCAAAAATTTAAGTGGATAATATTTTTATATTTAGATCACGGTATATTAAAAAAAAAATTATAATTTTTTGTATTTTATTTGAAAATTATGATCATAGTATGATTTAAATTTAAGACATTATGGTATTTAGATAAAAAATTTTACTAGGCCAAGAGAATATATACCAGATGACATTAAATTATTAGTATAACGCATATAATAGACTTAGCAATGCCAAATATCGACTAGAATTTATTACATTTTGAATTATTAACAAACTTCTTGTAGATTTATAGGATAATTAGTTGCCACCTCAAGCCAGCTATTGGATTCTGACGGCTTATTATATGTGATATTTATATAAGCTTATATGCATGAGCGTGCTACAGTGAGAACTGTTCTTTGGCTTCATATGTTTTGTATGTGTGCTAGCTAGGCAATTTTTTAGTTTGTGTAAGAATTTTATTGTTTCATATATGCATATAAAACAAAAATATATTTATATAAATCAAATAAATATATATATATATATATATATATATATATATATAAGATTTTAAATATGATATTTTGTGATAAAAATGCTTACAAGAAGTATTAATAAGTCTAGTAAGCGTTAGAATCTTCTATAATATTTCTAGTCGAATAGCTCTAGTCGAACAGCCCTTCTCGAATAGCACTCCTCGAACAGTCCTAGTCGAACAGCTCTTCAAGGAGATATCACCAGATCGTATCTTCCGTATTACTATATCAACTCAAAATTTAAGGCGGTATGGGGTTCTACTGTCTAATCATCCTTTGCAGGAATAGGTGTTCCTCTTTAAACTATAAGTAAGGGAGAGGAGGAGAAACTCTGGGATTATTTCTCTGGAGAGGTCACTCTCTCTTTCTCTCTTATACTTATTCTCTTATTCGATCTTCATTTAGAGACCATCAAGTTTTGTAAGAGAAGGGATTTAATTAGTGGATTTAAATCGCCTATACGACGTCGTGATTTTCTCCCAGATATTCATATTTTTACATAAAAATTATCGTCTTATTTTATTTTATTTTGATATATTTTTTGTATCAATAAGAAGAAAATTTTTAAAAACTTTATACAATATAAAAAATATATATGTTGAGTAAAATATCATCTATAAAAAGTTGATAACGTTTCTAACTTGCGCGTATAGTTTTTCGATTATCCATGTGTTAAATTTTTTTTTTTCTTAGAACACCTCCCATGTTTTAAGTTGAACCAAATTATTTTTGGTGTGGGTGGGAGGTGACCTCAGCCCACTTGCATATTTGCTATTTAGGCAAGTTTGCTTTAAGGACTCTTTTGGTTCAAATATTATTTTTAATCAAAAAAAATATATTTTTATATTTAATAAAAAAAATATTTTAATATTAAAAAATATATAAGATGTGAAATAAAGTTAATTTTAATATTTTATTTGTGTTGAATGTAAAATAAAGTTAATTTTTATAATTAAAATTTATTTTTTGTCAAAAAATTTTTTTGAATCAAATGAGGCCTAAAGGTGATAATTTTTCACTTAACCCTTCAATTTAATTTAAACTAAACTTGACTTGACTAGATAGAGGTTAAATTTATATTAATATGGGTCATAAATAAATTGATTTAAATTTAGTCCGTTTAAGAGGACTTGGGTATAAGTTGGTGGGCTAATTCTATTATGATTCATTAATAATTTATTTATTAAAATTAGTATATTTCTTAGTATTTATTTTAATAATAATTATTAGATATGTATTATAAAATTTAATAGTATTTTTAATATTTTTAATTAAATTATATGATTATATTGAAATAAATTAAAGAATATTAAATTTATTTCAATTTTGATACTTAAAAATTATAATAAATGAATTAATCATTTGGGTTGAATAACTTGTTTATTAAATGAATTGAGTATTAATAGCTAAAAAAATGTTAATCCAATTTTTTGATAATATAAATAACAAATTATTTTAAACATTTTGGAATTATGTAAATTATGAATAAAACTCTATGGCCTCATTTGATTAGAGCTTTTTTTGACAAAAAAAAAAATATTTTATTTTTTAAATTTAATGAAAAAATTTATTTTAATATTAGAATTTATATAAAATATGAAATATTTTTAATTCTAATATTTGTATTTGTGTTGGTTGTAAAATAAAGTTAATTTTTATAGTTAAAATTTGTATTAAACAAAAAAATTGCCTCGAATCAAATACTCTTATCAGCTACATTTTATTTTGTATAAAAATTTTGAAGCAAATACATAATATCAATATATAAGTAAAGTTCTCCCATCTAAATAAAAAAAGTATATTTAAATACTAGGAAGTTTCACATTTAAATCACATTTTCACTATAATTTTTAATTGAATAAAAAAAACTATAACTTTTAGAAATAAAATAATAAAAATATATAAAATTATGGGGGAATTTGGCTCAATTCATGTTATATAGATGTCGATATTATCTATGTATTTATGTTGTTTTTAAATTATTATTTATTTGATACAATGTAATTATATTAACAAGTAATAATAAATAGTAAGTTCATCGAACCTCACCTGTATCACCGGCCTTTAATTAGTTGACAACTAGAAGTTAATTTGAAGCAGCATTCTTGTAATTTTTTACGATGTTATCTAAATATAACATCAAAGCAAACACATAATTTTTTTAAATAACGTGACAAAACATCACAACAGTATTAAAGCAAACGTTCCCGAACTTTAACTTTTTTGTTGAATGTTTATATGATATACAATATATCACAAAACGGATAAAATGTTGCAAATTTCAACTTAACAATTGATTTCCTTCTCATGTGACTCGCAAAAGCTAATATAAAGAAGGTCGATGGTGTTGTAGGGACTCTAATTGTGACACCTGTGGCCGAAGAGGGCGGGGAGTGATCGCTGGGTGATGTCCTAAGAGAAAAAAATCACTGAGGCAAAGTATGACTTTTAACAGGCTTTTAGGCCGAGTAATGAGTGATAAGCGGAGCACATGAATGAATTATCTCATATCAAAAAAGGAGGGAGATCTTGAGCAGTATAAGTTGATAACGTGATCTCAAATGGTAGAGATGCTTTTTGGGGTAAAACCGTGAGGCTAATGATAGAAAACTCCATAGTTAAGCATGTTTGGACTGGAGTAGCACTGAGATGGGTAACCTCCTCAAATGTGCTCAAATCACATAGTTTTTCTAAAGTCAAAACGAACAATATCTCTATACTGAGATCACAGAATGCTACGCTAATTGATATATTTAGTTCTCCGTGTTATGTGAATAGAGATCAAAGGGACCTAATTGATATATCATGGTCCAATCATGCACGTTAGTTCATGGTCCAACTCCAAAGAGTCTTTCTTCATATCAGTCGTCTAAATCAATAAGATATCGATTCGATGTATTTATTTATAAAAATTAATTAAAATAAATTTGAATGAAAATATTTTTTTATTAGAAATTATATGTAATAGATGAAAATAAAAATTTAATTATTATTTTGAAATATACGAAGATGTGATGTAAATTAATTATTATTTTAATATATATATATATAAGATGAAAAATAAAATTTATTTTAATAAAATATGCATAATATAAAAATATAATTAAATTTTGATATTAAAATTAAGGAATAATTACCTACATGTCACACAATTAAGTTTTATTTATATCTTACCCATCCATTCTTAGTTAATTATGCTATGCACACTCAAAATATTATAAAATTTTACATACACATATTTTAACTTATTTCTATTATAATGAGTAATCATAATTTTTCAATAACCTAACTATAGTTAGATTATAAAAAATCTGAGTCGTTCATCATATTATTTTAAGGATATTTAAATATATTTTGAGTGAAAATTCTAAAACCTTAATGTTTAGGTGGCGGCAAAGGAAGGAGACATCCGCGATATGAATTAATTTTAGGACAAATCAACGCTTTTGTGTGGTATTGATGAAGAGAAAAATATGTATCATTAAGAGTAAAAATATAATTTTAATAATTTACTAACAAAATATTTTTCTTTCAAATAGATTTTGATTACGTTTTAACTCAAATGTGTGTATGTAAGATTTTGTAATGTTTTGAGTATGCATAGCGTAATTAACTAAGAATAGATGAGTAAGGTATAAATAAGAGTAAATTGTGTGACATGTAGGTAATTATCCCTAAAATTAAATAGATTTGAATTTGTTCATTTAATTTGAAGCTGTGTTAACGTGGCTCAAAAAAAAATGGTACCCAACACAAAAAGGGATTATGGATTTAACTAACAAAATTATCTAATAAATTAAGTGTTTAATCTATTAGATGATCCAAAAAATTAATCTGATAATTTAATTAATTTTGGGCTGATTATTTTTTTGGTCCAAAAATATTTTTTTCATTAATTTGAATAGAACAAACGATGCATGTTTAATTAAGTTATTTTGGCAGTTCATAAGAAAATTAACGAAGGGAGCATAATTAGTTAACATGCAATTCATTTTATCGAAAATTTTCAAATTAATTACTCAACGAGCCATCTCTCAGGCTCTGTTTGGTAATAAGAAAAAAAAGAAGATTTAATTGAAATTTTTAGTCATTTTTGAAAAATATATATGATGTGAAATAAAGTAAGTTGGTTATATTAAAAACTGTGTAGGATGTGAAATAAAGTTGATTGATTTATTGAAAATTGTGTTGGACGGAAATAAAGTAATTATTTAATGTTAAAATTTGCATCAGATGAGATATAAAATAATTTTTAATTATTTTAAAAATAAATTTAAGATTTTGGTCATAGCTAATTTTAGCCATGATTTTTAGCTCATTGCCAAACAGGACCTAACGTGTAATAAATACAAGTCAGCTTGACTGTAAAGTTTCTCGTGCTCATTTGGTATCTCATGGTACTCAGCAAACTCTTTTTTTATTTAGTCAGTCGGATATATATCGCATAATATAAAATAGGGGCATTTACCTGTATGCCACACAAATTTCTTAAAATTACATCACACACGCTTTCTTCACAAAATTTATACTATGGATTGTTAAGAAAGTGTGTGGTCTAATACATAAAGTTTTATGTGGCATGTGGATAATTATTCCTATAAAATAATAGGCAAATTATATCCAGGTCCTTGAATTTAAGACTTATTATCACACAGATCTATATTTTTAAAATTATAACATCGAGGTCCCTAGTTTTTTAAATAGTATCATCTGAGTCCTTTCTTTTTTTATTATTAAAAAATATTAAAATTACCGTTTTACCCTTACCCCCTCACTCTCCACCCGATCTGGTAGCCGCGCGGCCGCCGGGTGCGTTGGGCGGCTGGGCAGCGGCCTCGCGAGGCCGCAGGGCACCGCCGGAGGCTGCGCGGGGTGGCGCGGCTGCCGGATCGGGTGGAGAGAGGAGGTAAGGGTAAAACAGTAATTTGAATATTTTTTAATAATAAAAAATAAAAAAGACCCAGATGATACTTTTTTAAAAACTAAGGACCCCGATGTATAATTTTAAAAATGTAAATATCTGTGATAATAAACCTTAAACTCAAGGACCTAGATGTAATTTGCCCTTAAGCAATTTATATAACGTATATAATACACCAATGTCAAATATTGACTAGAATTTAATACATTTTTGATCATTAACAAAACTTCTTGTAGATTCGTAGGACAATTAGTTACCGGCAAAAGTCGTCTATTGGATTCTGACTGATTATTATATGTGATATTTAGAAGGAATTGTTCATCAGTTTCATATGTTTTGTATGTGTATAATTTGCTACGCAATTTTTTAGTTTGTATATGAATTTTTTTGTTTCATATATGAATATAAAATAAAAAATATTTATACAAATCAAATTAAATATATATATATATATATAGTTATTAACTCGTGATTTCAGCGCTGCATCTCAGCCTTACACATGACACTAGGGGGCGTTTGGTTCAATGTTATCTCAATGTCAATGTTATTCAGATGTCATGTTATCTAAATGTCATTGTCATTCATCAATAGATATTTGTTTGGTTCAATATTATGATATTAGAAAATATCAATATTATCCAAATTATTTTTATTTAGTTGGAAGTTATTAATATTATAATGACAAATTGATAGTGTTATCTTGAGATGTCACCCAATTTGGGGTGACATCGCATTTTTGTAATTAATTATAATGTTATTTAAAGATTTCATTAAATCAAACAATTACTTTCTAAAAATAACATAACATAATATTGAGATAACACTGAACCAAACGCCCTAGGCTCTGTTTGGTTGGAGGTCAAGCCATGGCCAAAATGGCTTCCAATAGGTTCCAATTATTTTATTAAAAAAATAATAATAAAAAATTAAATATAATGTGTTAAAAATTGTATAGATATAATATAAAGTGAATTTTTATATTAAAATTTATGTATTGAGAATGAAAAATAAAAAATTCTTTTGCCCTGTTTGGCACGAGGACCAAAACAGGACCAAAACAGGACCAAAATAGTACTAGTTTAAAAAACAACATAACAAATAAAATTTTTAAATCATTCTACACAAATTTTAATATAAAAAATAATATTTTACTTCACATACTCAATAATTTTTAATAAAATATAAATTTTATTTTACATCTTAGATCAAAATACTCGATTTGAATATTTTGATCTAGAATGTGAAATAAAGTTGATATTTTTATTTTAAATTGTTGAGTATGTAAAGTAAAATAATATTTTTTATATTTGAATTTGTGTAGAATGATTTAAAAATTTTATTTATTATTATTATTATTGTTTTTTAAATTAGTACCATTTTGGTCCTGTTTTGGTCCTGTATTGGTCCTTGCGCCAAACAAGGTTTAATAAAATAGTTAGAGGCCATTTTGGCCATAATCATGACCAAAATGGTCTCCAACCAAACAGGGCCTAAGTTTCATTTTTGTAGAACTCGGGCCTCAATCCCACTAGTTCAGCCTTCCGCATACATCAGCCATGATGATTAGTGCAACAACATCCATTCCATCGAATACAATCATTAAACTTATCCCCATAATAGCCGACACGATATTTCGCCGGCTCCAGGTGTCGCTATCAGAGCGCTTTATCAGCAGAGTTTCTAATTTTCATGTGCTGCGAAAATCAAGATGTCGCATGCTCCAGCCACCACAGGTTCTCATGAGATGCGAAGAACAAGCGGCCGCGTGCTCCACCCACTACTTGCGGTTTCCCCGGTGGCTGACAATGGTGGGGCCGCCGGTGTGGGTTCAACAGAAACACAGCATCCCACTCCGGGAAATTCACTGAACTCTACTACAACCCGCTTATAAATACCTCTGGGTGAAACGAGACCAAGGGACACATGTAACAATAGGGAAGCTAGAGATACAAAAGCTCTCTCTAACAAACCCATAATGTACTGATCTTTCGACCAAATTCTTTTATTTTTAGTGAAGTCTTCCTTACTGACATTCCAATGGATGTATGGGAATTTTTTCCTGAACTACTTTAAATTCCTTCATGCTTTTCTGAATGCTTTTACTTCTCAATTAAGCCTTAATCGTCAAGCTTAGCTCTTTGCGTACCGCTATTTCTTGAAACTCATTCTTCTTGCATCAACAATAATATTTTAAATACGATATCTTGTGATAAAAATGCTTACACAAAGCATTAATAAGTCTATAAGAACAAAATCTTAGTAAGTTAATTTTTAAAAACTTCATACGATATAAAAAAAATATGTATGTTGAGTAAAAAAAAATCTATAAAATGTTGATATTGTTTCTGACTTGCACTATAGTTTTTGATTATCCATATGTTTTATTATTTATTTTTTTCTTTTAAAGGAATCCCACGTGTTAAGTTGAACCAAATTTTTTTTGGTGTGGGTGGGTGGTGATCTCAGCCCACTATGCTCATTTGCTATTTAGTCGAGTTTGTTTTGGGGTTATAATTTTTGATCTGATTCGTGAACCCGACTTAAATTTAATCTGACTTAATTAAATATGAGTTGGATTTATAATAGAATAAGTCATAAATGAGTTGAATTAAATTTTATTTGTCTAAAAGGGCACGACAGGTATGAATTGAGTGGTCAGTCTAATTATGATTCGTTAATAATTTATTTATTCAAAATTAATATTATTTATTAGATGTGTATTATAAAATTTAATAATATTTTTAACTAAATTATATGATTATATTGAATTAAAGTAAAAAAAATATTAGATTTATCAATACCTAAAAATTATAATAAATAATTTGTGGGTTGGATCGGGTAACTTATTTATTAAATAGGTTATGTACGAGTCTTGATGGTTGATCTATTTAATAATAAGTAATTTCGAGTCAAGCTTAAGTCGATCAAATCAAAAAATGACTTAAATCTAACTCGCCAATTCGAATTACCGCTCATTGGGAAAAGCACGCAGTCGAGAGGTTATTGTTTTCAATCTTAGGTACATCAATGACCCTATCATTCTTGAGGAATACGGTTATCAACTACGTTTCATTTCGTATAAAACTTTTGAAGCAAATATATAGTATTAATATATAAGTGGAAGCTTATTTAAGTACTAAGATCTAAAGAGTTTTAAATTTTGAATTACATTTTTATTATAATTTTTAATTTGGTGAAAAAAAATGTGACATTCACAAGCAAAATAAAATAAAATTGTAAAATTAGATTTATTTAAACACTACCATTTTGTAATTTTCAGTATTAGATAAAGTCCACTGAAATTCCTTTCTGTAAAGTATATATAAATGTATATAAGATATTCAATTTATATCAAATATGCTACTCTCTCCACTTTTCTTTCTTTCTTGATTTATTTATTGATAAACTTTTCTTTATTTTCTTCATCACGTCTCCCTGCATCCAGATCTCCTCCCATTTGTTGGAACGTCGGCGACGCGAGGGTTGCTCATAGTCGGGAGACCTCACATCTCCGGATCAAACCGCGCGCGTCGATCTCCTCCGTCATTCCCACTATACCTTCGCCGATGCCGGATCTAGCCTAAACTCTCGCCGACACCGGATCTAGTAGCATTCGCTGTCCTACACCTTTGCCGATTCCGGATCTAGCAAACTCCACTTTCTTCTACCTCCTTCTTCTTCTTTTTTTAGCTTCTTTGTCTTTGGTCGAAATTTGTCCTAGACTTTTGCCGAACGACGCCGGATCTAGTCGACTTCACTTTCTTCCATCTCCTCCTTCTTCTTTGTCTTCGGCCGACATTCGCCCTACACCTTTGCCTACTCCGGAGTCCGGATCTAGCTGCCTCCACCGTCTTTCACCTTTTCTTCTTCTTCTTCTTCGACTTAGGCCGCCGTTTTCTAGATCTATACATTTGCTGACGTTAGATCTAGCCTTTTTCTTCTTCTTTTTTGTCGGCCTACTGCTATTTCCTGTACGCCTTAACCGACGACGTCGCCAAGGGACTTCACTGACGTCGGATCTACCTTTTCTTAGATCTACCTCTTTACCTTTTTTTTTATTTGTTATTAAATTTTCAGGTTGATTGCAAAAAATCTAGATTCCAAAATTTCAACTGTCATTTCTACTTAATTTCACACAAGATAAATCATATTTTTTTTTTCAGTTTATTTATATGTTAATTGTGATGTATAAGTAAAAAAATTTTAGTATCATAAGTTAAATTAATTAGTATATATTAATTATATTAGACCTTGTCATATAAGTAATTATATATGAATCGATCTTTGATTAAAATGGATCAACGATCATTTGAATATGATCATGGTGTGAATTCCTTTATAGATTTTGCACTGGAAAATGAATGTTTAGTTAATAACAGAATAAGATCTTCGTGCTTGAAATATAGAAATATGAAATTATTTGAAACTAATATTGTGAAAGATCATTTATTTTTTCATGGATTTGATGAGACTTACGAAAAATAGATTTGATATAGTGAATCTGTAAGGAATGAAATGAATATTATTTGGAGAAGTACATCATCAAAATGTGCAGATGCTAATATTAACATTGAAAATACAGTCGAGAAATATAGAATGAAAGATTTAGTTTGGGATATTGAAAATAATTTATCAGAAGCTCCAGAATAGTTTGAAGAGTTGCTTCAAGAGGCCAAGAGTATATTATATTCTAACTGTAAAAGCTTTACTAAAATTTTGCATTAATGCGATTATTTAACTTAAATGTAGCAAATGATTTAAATAACAAGTTCTTTACAGAGTTGCTTATTCTTATAAAAGATATGTTACCAATGTACAATCAGCTTCCAAATTCAACTTACAAAGCAAACAAAATACTTCGTACATTAGGGATGCATTATGAGAAGATTAATGCCTACTATAATGATTGTATTTTATATCGAAACGAGTATAGTGGATTAGAACAATGTTCAGAATGTGGGAAATAAAGGAGAAAGCTGTGTGCGGGTGGTATTAAAGAAAAATATGGTGTTTCAAAAAAAGTTATGTGGTATTTGCCCCTGATACCACACTTTATAAGACTATTTTAAAAGAAAGAATACGCTAAAAATCTTACTTGGCATACTGATGGTAAAGGACGTGTATTTGATAGAATAATGCGACACGCTGCTGATTTGCCGCAATGAAAATCTTTCGATATTAGATTTCTAAATTTTGCTGAAGATCCGAGGAATTTAAGACTTGGGCTGTGCACTGATAGATTTAATTCGCACAGTGCTCAAAGTAGTCAGCACAGTTGTTGGCCTATTTTCTTAAAATTGATAACAAATAAAATGGATAATGAAAATTAACAATTGAGATAGTCAATGGCTTACCAGGGAAAAATACAGATATGTTGATGAGTTATTTGGGATAAACAGTTAATGTGAGGACAAATAATAGTAAGATTTTTTTTTGAAAAAGTATTTAATTTATTAATATTTTTTTATTTTTCGTGCAGAATATATTTGATGGAGTGAATGAGCTGCATGACAAACTATTTGTTCATATGAGGAAGATGTGGAAGACGTGAAAATCCTTTATGTACAAGTTATTAAATTTAACCTTACGAACAAACAGACCCATAGTATATACTATAATATTTTACACCTTACTTAAAAATTTCAACAATAATGTACGCATATATTTGCATTTCAACACTAAAGATTAGTGAGGCAAAATCCCTAATTGTTTCTTCGTGGGCCACCAATTAGTGCGTTAATGGGCTTTTATTTTTCTTGGATTTCTAGCTATCTCCCTTTCAACCTTGGCCCACAAGGACCACCAATGTTCCTCAGTGGATAAACTGCAAATAGTATCATGGGCTTACTCAATCTTCTCCGAATTTTCGGCTTAATTAGCTGTTCTAAACTTAACTCAAAATTGAATTAAAATTTTTTGATTTGATTTTAATCCGATCCTAAATATAAATGAGAAGAGTTTAAATTGAATTTGAACAAAAGTTATATTGGAAATTTTAATAATCATCCTGGCTAGTTATTATAAAACACCTAATATACTAAAGCACATTATATATATATATATATATATATATATTAATAAATAATATTTTTAGGCTTGATTCAATCCTATGTCGGCTTAAAATTGGATTAATTTAAGCCTCCATCCAAAAAAATGGCTCATTAGTTGGCTTGCTTGGATCAAATCGATTGTGATTCGATCTGAAAATTCCATTTAACTTTTGATCGGTGTTCAATCTTTAAACCAGATTAATAGCCTTATAGTTGGTTGATATTTCTCAAGCTAGAAATACCCGGAAAAGGGGTGGTTTTTTTTCTTTAAAGATAAATTTGGTGATTTACTGTTGACGTAGGAATGTGGGGATCCCAAGAAACACCAAAGAAAGAGAGTTCCGGAAGAC
>JAEMOT010000568.1:1318-27717 GCA_019297695.1 Apostasia ramifera
CAACTCTTAGGATGGTGGAGAATGAAGGTGAATGTTTGGAGCACTTAGAGGATTTTATGAGCCAAGAGAGGTACACCAACAACCCCTATCTCCTTATATAACACGAGCTCCAACGGCTAGAAAAATGAGCTGGAAAAGACCTAGAGGTCGACCTCAGGTCGACCCCCAGCTAGCTGTTGGAGAATAAATATAGGCCAACGGTCACTTCCAAGGTCGACCTCAGGTCGACCTCACCATTGAGGTCGCCTCCAGGTCGACCTGGAAAAATCCTCCAAGATGACCAAAGTTTCTGTCGAGGGTCGCTGCCGAAGGTCGCCCTCGGGTCGACCTCAGGTCGACCTCGGGTCGCCCTCAGGTCGACCTCGGGTCGCCCTCAGGTCGACCTCGAAAAATCCCCAAAATGACTAAAGTTTCTGTTGAGGGTCGCTGCTGAAGGTCGACCTCAGGTCGACCTCGGGTCGACCTCAGGTCGACCTCGGGTCGCCCTCAGGTCGACCTCGAAATATCGCACAGATGACTAAACTTTCTGTTGAGGGTCGCTGCTGAAGGTCGACCTCATTATTGAAAATCACCCTACAACTATCCCAAAACTGTCCTACAGCTATCACAACCAAAAGAAAATCTCTAGAGCAATCTCACCACTATTAGACTACATAATTAAGAGAGTTTAAACTTTTAAGATTATCTAATTAACTCGCAGAGATTCTAAGTGCGCAAACTCATATCCAGACTATTCTAACAGTCAAACTCAACCTCACAATAATTCTACTCTCAAGTAAAAAGAAAAGTAACAATAATAATATATGCTTCACTTGATCTTCAATACTTGAGTCTTTCTCTCCAACTTAATTAGATCTCAATTTTAGTATAAAATTGAGATGCAGCTTTAATAAACCTGAGATTAAGAACACTAAATAATTATGTTAGTACACATTAACTTAAACATATTATTAAACATCAAAATCACAATATTACCACAAGGGAGGAACCAACATTAAGCACATGTAAGAAAGTAAGAAATTAGCAGTCACACCATAAGCTAACCAGCTCTAATCCCATCGAAGAGCTTGCACATTCGATGCGTTCCTTCTCCTCCTCCACTACCTTCCTCAACCGCCTTCTCACCTTCTGTCTCTCGTCGGATCCCCGCCGTACCACCACCGCTAACCCTCCTCCCCAACTTGACATCATCTCCCCTTCCCAGTCCGGCCGCCCCATCCTCACCTTCAACCCCTTGGACCTCGAGTCTGCCGAACAACCTTCCGACCCGGCGGATGGCGACACCTCCGGCGTCGGAATCAATCCTCCTGATTGGTAGCGGACTGGGAAGATCATCCAGACAGTGGGTCTCGGCGGGATGGGCGTGGCGGTGACTCTGATAGTCAACGTCCCGACGGCGGCGGTGGCTCACCGGGATCTCTACACGACGTACATGGTCGTCGTTTGCCTACCGCTCTTCACCGAGATGGGGCACTCCCTCTTCTCCATCGTGAAGACTGGAAGCCCCTACGTGGGGTGGGTGCAAAGGAGGTCAAGAATTCACACGTACACATACATATATATAGAATATTCAATGGGCAAAATGGTTTTTAAAGTTTTTTTATTAATATCTAACCTAAATTTTAAGAATCCAACGGAGATGATTTTTTTAATTTAATCATTTTAATTAATTAATTAATATAAGAACAAATAAAAAAAATTTAGCAAAAGATAATATTTCGGGCAGTGTTAACTCTACCATTAATTAAAAGCTTTTGATCAAGAGGTAGGAACTTTTATTAAAATATTGGACCTTTTAAGAATCCAACGACCGAACGCCGACAGCCGCGCGCTGCCGGCAACCTGCGCGCGAACGCCGGTGGGAGCACGCTGGCAGTCGCAGCGTTGGAGGCCGAGCACAGGCGGCCCATGGTCGGCGCCCTGTGCGCGAGGGTAAAATTATAATTAAAAAAATATTTAATTTAATTTAATTTTATTTTTTTGATAAAATAACGGTATTTTAAACTAAAAATATTATGTTGGACTTGATTGCAAGCTTTTAAAAATAACTAAAGCCCTGGTGATTTATATAATAATTATTGTGGACCTGGACGATATGTTTTAATTTTTGTAGATCTTTATAGCAAATTAGATAAATCTTAGAATTCTAAGTAAAATTATCGCTAATTTTTTGAATATTTATAATAATAATATTTCGTTACAACATCGCCATCATGGTCTTTGACTAATCGGAGATTTTACACTCAGAGATTTAGATATTTCTCTATCATATTTTATTTATATTAAAATCATTTCATTTACATTCGCATTAATTTCTAGGCTTTTTTCGTGCAGCTGAAAAATTTAAGGTAAATTATATCTAAGTCCTTACATTTAAGATATATAATCACACAAATTTATATAAATTTTTTTTATTATTAAATTTTTAAATTTTAGTTTTACCCTTCTCTTTCTCTCCCCCACGCTATTTCTGGCGGAATCACCAGCGATGAAGCGGGGGATGGGACAGCTACCCCAGCCTCTCTCTTTCTCTCCCATGCTTTCTTTATAGGAGTAACCGTCAGCAGTTGAGAGGGCTGCCAGCAGCGGAGCAGGGCGATGGACAATTGTCGGCAGAGGGGGCGCCGCCCCCCTCTCTCTCTCTCTCTTCTTTGCCACGCTTTCTCTAACTGGGACTATCGATGGTGGAGCGAAAGTGTGGGACAACTGCCAGCAATTGTCTTTGAGCACGAGAGAGACAAGAGAGAGACGAGAGAGAGAGGAGCAAGGTAAAATCAAAAAATAAAAAATTTAATAAAAAAATTAAAAAAAGACATTATATTAAAGCTCAGGAACTCAAATATTATAATTTAAAATTTACAAACATACATAATAATATACCTTAAATTGAAGGACCTGAATATAATATATCCTAAAAATTATGATAGAATAATTTGAATCTCAAACTTCTTTCCCATTAAGATAAAAAAAATACCGCAAAAAAAGAATTTCTATATTACTTCTTAAAATTTATTTTTATTCATTTAATTTCAAATTTAAATATTTATGTCATCTTTCATATTAAATATCACTGACCTACTACATTAATTCTATCAACTATTGTTTCTTTATTCTAATAAAATTTGTATATATCACTTGGTATGAGCTAAACTCCTCTTCATTGCGTTATAACTCAAAAAATTTACATGTTAAATGCTTAATTATAAATCAATCCCTTGCATAACTCCATTACCCTGCTTTTTGAAAGGGGCAGGTTTGTAATTATGAAATAAAAATAAATATTAACTTGCAAAATATCTAACCTTAAAAATCAAAAAAGAATAAATTTTCTTTTTCCAAAGAAAACACATAATTTCCCCGTTTATTTTCCAAAGTCCCAAATATAATAATGTCATTCCATCAAAATTGATGCAATCCACTTTCTTATAGCTGAATTACACATGGGGGTGAGAGTTTAGCACCAAGAGCGATAATCACTCGATATTCAAATTAATATTTAGCTCGAATTGAGCTGACCCAAAGCCAAAGTCAGATCGAATTGAATTGGCTTGATCTCTTTTTTTTTTTAAATATTAATAATATATTCAATTATTTATTATTATTATTTATTTCTTTTATAAAAATATATGTTAATTGTTGTTAGAACATCAGTTAGATAATCTAGTAGTCATAATTAATTTAATTTAAAATTCTAACAAAGTCATTTTTTTAAGAAAAACTTTCAATTCATAAAGAGTTTGAGTTGGCACAATCAATGCTCGAGTCAGCTCGAAGTTTAAACGAGTCAGCTCGAACTCAAATCGAATTGATATGAGCCGAGTTTGAGCCGTGCTTAGCTTGGCTCGAACTCGGATCGTTCTCACCGCTAAAATAAATATATATCCTTTAAATCTCATATCAAAAAATTCAGGATTAAAAATGTAGTTAGAAGAAATAATTTAAATCCTTCAAATGTTTGTTCATTCACTGATTTGAAGGATTATTTCATAGTGTTTAAAAGAGATTAAAATTCACTAGCATACACAAAAACCACACATTAAATATGTAATTTGTTGATAAACTAAGGATGCAATGATATTATACCTTATTGTCGTTCGCTGCTTGCAGAGTTAGTTATACAACGTAACAACAATAATGCGGCCGACTTTTTAGCGCACTATACGACACTAGGTGATTTTTGTTGGGAAATTAATATGGCCCTTCCCAATGACTTTTGTAACATTCTCAAAATAAATGTTAAGTGACACTGGATAGCTTGAAGTTTTTTTATTATAATTTTATGACATTGTCACTTTTCAAAAAAAAAAAAAAAAAAAAATATTATACCTTTTTATTTGACATGGGAAGGGATATGAACTGCAAAAAAAATGTCAAATTTGGTTGCATTTTTCACTTAAAATGAATCTTAAAACAAGGTAGGGGTGGCAAAACGGATTGATATATTGCGTTCAACTCAAACTCAAATTTAACTCAATTAACAAATGAGTTAAGATCAACCCAAACTCAACCCGATTAATAAAAGAATTGAATAAACTCACCAATCCAACCCATTTACATAGAACAAATATTTACAAAAGAGTAACCCGACCTGATCCAATTATGTTCAATTCGAACCTGACCCATTTAACAAATAATTCAAAATTCATGACCCAATATTCAAAATTCCGTGTCGAGCTCGAGACAGATTCACGGGTCAAGTTCGGGTTGTGTTTGAATCATATATTGCCACCCCTAAATCAAGGTGCAACGTGAAGCTTCTGTTGAGCTTAATGAATCAGGTTATGTTCTCAGAATCTAACAAAGCAAATTAAGCACCATCTAGTTTGAGTTAATCTGATATCTTAGCCAAATGCCAATCGAGTAATGGCATAAAGGATTAGGAATTGAGGACTCCTCTCCTCTCTGATCTGATCCAAAGAAAAGCTTATGAGCAAAAACAGACCATTCAAGCATAGCTAAGTTTCAAAAAGTAATACAAAAAAAGAAACCATTCAATAGCTAGTAATTGAACCTGGAAGAAACCAGTTTCGCTTGAACCTGACCCTTTTGGCATTACATCTCGAGTGTCCAACCAATGCGGCATCTGGGCCAACTAACAACCAATAGCTAGGACAGTTACCAACACAAGGAGAACATAGTCGGCCTCATCCTCGTTAGTAAGACCCAAAGTCGGAATATGTTATCGATTCATGCTTCATTCCACTTTTGTAAAATCACACATATAATAAAATAAAAATAGTGTTGTCGATTATTTAGCCTATCTAACTACACTGCAAATGTGAGAGATATTCCCTTACCTAGCGATTTTTATAATATATATAATGATAGATGTAATTTTTGTAATTGCTTTTTAGTTTATGCTGAAGAATTAGGTCCTATTTTGGAAATGAATCAAAGACAACTGTCCCTTTTGTAAATCAATCAAACATAGTGCCCAAATTTCTACCCATGTCTAGTTTCAGCATAATATTTTAGAGAATTTATATTTGTTATCCTCAAAGAAGTTTTTTTTATAGACGGCACCTTCTAAGTCAAATATTTACAGGCGGCATCTTCTAAGTTAAATATTTACAGACAACATCTCTATTTTGAATGTAATTTTATAGGCAGCACTCCCACACTGACTTCTATTTACTATTTATTTAACCCAACTAGGATTAATATATGTAACTAAAATTACATTTACCTCGTTCCAATAAGATTTACAATAATAAATTTATGAAAAAAAATAGAGATCTTGAAAAATGACCAAAAAATTGAAATAAAAAAGATATAAAAAAATAGAGATGAAAAATATTGATGGTGGATTTCATTTAAGAGCTAGATCTAATCCTTTATTCTAGCAATTAAATGAAGGGTTAGCTGTAATCTTAGTTACATATATTAACTCTAATTGTGTTAAAATAATAGATGATAAATTAAATTTTACATGAGAGTGCTGCCTGTAAATTTACAATCAAAATAAGAAGTAGTGCTTGTAAATATTTGACTTAAGGAATACCACCTATGAAATAATCTTTAGAAATGATTGATATAAGTTCTCCTAATATTTTATAGAAAAAACCTTAACCAAAAATGATGTGATCAGGAAGCAATCCTACAGACTAAAAGGTTCTGTGACTTTAAAGAATGCTTTTATCTACAGTGTTCATTAAACAATACGCCAGTTCACTACTGGACTGTTCTCAAGTTTATGATTTCTTAATGAAAAAATAAAGATTTTAAGTATATAATAAGAAATTTGTGTCATTGATGAATGATGAGCAAGTGCTTTGTTTTGAAAGGTAGAGATTGCAAGAAAAAAATAATAATAATCCAGACTACTTTTAATCAATGGTTTGAACATAAAAATGAGACGATAAAACATATCTAAAGATATCAGTAACATAAAAAAAATTTATAAAATTGAACCATATTCCAATGGGTTACTAAGTTCCAGATTTAATCTGTATGATACACACTCAAAAAAGTCTATAATCTCATATTGCCGAAATAAAGCACCAAGTCAGAGAACAGAATACTTGCCTGGTTGTGCAGAGCCAGGAAGAGAGAGAGACTGAGCAGTGTAATCCTCCAGCACTCTTTTCACCTCAGCTTTAGCTTTCTTCACAGAAGACTCAGTTGGGCCTTCTATAAAAAGGTACAATTTCCTTTCACCAGGGCCAGGAATCCTCCCAGTTGGATAATACTGCCCTCTCGTCGTGATCGCAGCTCCGGTCCACTCCGATATCGGACCCAAAGTCTCCTTATGGGTGACCTTCCACCGTGCATTCTGTGGAAAATCGTTGATCTCCAACTCGGCCTCATAATGCTCCGGCATTGCATCGGCTTGAATCTTCGCCAGATTGTGCTGCAAATTCATTGCGGCAGCCAATGCAGCTGCACGCGCGGCGGCATCACTAGGCAGAGCAGAAATGGCTGGTAGAATTGAAGTCGGAAGCAATTGAGCTGTTGTAGCTGGAGCAGGCATTGTAGAGATACTGGCCTTCGCAGCTTGGGCAAGAGCAGCTGCTTGAGCAAGAACTGCAGCCTGAGTGAGATCACCTCCAGCTTTTCGAACACCATCGTCTTCCGAATCTGAGTCAGATTTATCCTCTTCGAACCCATATTCTCTCGCCTGTGCCTTCTTTGCAGCTTTCCTTGCCTCGTCTTCTTCTTCGTTGAACTTGAATCCACTGCCACCGTAACCAGTTCCATGTGCCTGTTCCATGCCTTGTTTGACTTTGGCCATGAAGCTATCAGCAAGAGCCTTTAAATCCTCAGGAACAGCTTGCTCTGAGAGCTCAAGAGCTTTAACAAGGTCGGGGGCGTATTTTGCATCTTCCTCTGAAATGAATGTGACAGCCATGCCTTTTCTGCCTGCTCGGCCTGTTCTCCCAACACGGTGCACGTAATCTTCGTAGTGATTCGGAACATCAAAATTTACTACTAGCTCAAGCTCCTTAACATCTAGACCTCTGGCAGCAACGCTGGTAGCAATCAAAAGGTTGCAAACATTGCTCTTGAAATCAGAAAGGGTGGACTCACGGTCTGTTTGATCTTTAGCTCCATGAAGGGAAAGGCAAGGATACCCATGCTTAAGCAAGTCTTTGAACAGTGAATCACATTTTTCCTGTGAATGAACAAACACAAGAATCTTCCCCTTCTCATACCATTCTCCCAATAGTTCCAAAAGCCTTAAAAACCTGTCACCTTCTCGTCGAACCTCGACTAACTGGGTGATATCCTTGTTTACAACACTTCGTCCTCCAACCTGAATTTCGACAGGTTTATTCAGAACTTTGCGAGCTAATATCTCAACCTGACGAGGGAATGTGGCTGAAAACAGCACGGTCTGACGATCAGGCCGCGTGTTTTGAACAATTCTTGTGATCTGAGGCTCGAAACCCATATCAAACATTCTATCAGCCTCATCCATGACAAAGTAAGTAACCCTTCGAAGATTTGTAATCTTCCCCCCGCTGGTGCAAAGTATATCTATCATTCTTCCAGGGGTGCAGACGACAATTTCAGCACCTCTCTTCAAATCACTGATCTGCTGAGCAACACCAGATCCACCATATACAGGCACACAGTTGATGCCCAAGGACTTGGAGAACTTCTTAATGTCACTATGTATTTGTTGAACAAGCTCCCTTGTAGGAGCCATTATCATCGCAATAGGGCCATCACCAGGTACTACAGGTGGCTGATCCTTAATATGCCTTAACATTGGTAATACAAAAGCTAAAGTTTTACCTGAACCTGTTTTTGCTATTCCAATGCAATCTCTACCGCTCATAATAATAGGGAGAGCTTGGGTTTGAATGGGCATAGGCTTTTCGAAATTGAACTTCTTGATGATGTCAAGAATTTTGCTGGTCAACCCAGTCTGAATCCATGTCTTAATAGGCTTAGGAACATCTTTCCCATGGACCTTCAATTCAAGCTGTTTTCTATATGCTGCAACCTCATCCAGCGTCATCTTCGCAATCTCCTTAACTTCAATAGAGAAATTTTTCCTGAAAGGCGGATACTTGATCTTGGAATGATCCACAAGAGACAGCTTTTCAGCTTTTGTCTTCTTCACCCTTTTCATGAAGTCCTCGTCATCTTCATCTTCCAAAGGAACCTCCTCATTCTCCAGATCCTCGTCATCAGGGTCAGAGTCTTCGCCGGGGATTATTCTCCCCAAAGGATTCTTCGAACTCTTTTTTGTTTGAATTCCGTTACTAAGCCCTTCTTTGGCCTCCAACTTTCCTGAATCCTGGTTTGCATCATCAGAATGCAATGGTAAGCTATCCACATTCTGCATCTTTTCAACTTCAGGCAACACCATGGAGTTCATAAAAGCATCAAGAGGATCAATCTCATCCTCTTCGTTAGCAGCTCTGTCTTTACTCGACAAAAAACCATTTTTTGACTCTAAATCCATTGCATCACCATTGGCACCATTCTGCCTGGAAGCCGCATCCATAGCCATAGCATCACCTTCTGTATTGTTGTCCAGTATTGGCGAAATTGCTTCTTCATCGTCAGATTCTCCTTCAAGTGTCCAATTCTTACCTGGCTGCGCTGACTCCTCTGCATTGGCCTCTCCAGCTTTCTCTCTTTCAAGCTCCTCCTTCTTCCTTCTAAGCTCCTGCCACTCTTGAACCCTCCGCCGCCTCTTATCCATCTCTTCATCCAGCTTCCGCTGCTCTTCCTCGTGCTCCAGGGTCTTCTTCTCCTTAGCCTCAGCCTCATCATCTTCTCCCTTCCAGTGCCCTTCATCGCTTCCTTCTCTGTGCCTGCTGCTGCGATCTCGATCTCGCTCTCTTTCACGGGAATCTTCTCTCCGGCGCCTCTTCCGGTCATAATCCCTCTCATCCTCGTCCCCTTCTCTGTCCGCCTCCCGCCGCTTCTCCCTTGTCCTCTCCCTGATCCTCTCCTCCCTTTCTCTATCCCTGACTCTCTCCCTTTCTCTCTCCCTCTCCCTCTCTCTCTCTTCACGTTCTCTGTCCCGTTCTCTGTCCTCCCTCCTTCTGGCCCTCTCCTTCTCCCTCTCTTTATCCCTTTCTCTGTCCTTCTCCCTCTCGCGATCTCTGGACTTCTCCTTGGCCCGCTCCCGCTCCTTCTCGCGCTCCCGATTGCGATGGCGGGAATCCTTGTCTCTATTTCTTTCACCGTGATTCTCTTCGTCGCTTCTCTCCCTCTCCGTCCGCCGGCTATCGCGCTCGCGCTCACTTCTCTCGGAATCGCGATCCCTTACCTTCTCCTTCTCCCGGTGCCTCTCCGCCTCGCGATCTCCTCTCCTTGGTTCCTCCTTCGTCTTCTGCTTGCTCGATTTCTGCTTGCCGTCCTCCATGTCGCCCATCGGCCAGGCCGTGGCCGTGAAAACCCTAGAAATAGAGACACAGGAGTAGGCAGCCACAACCCTAAACTCCGAAAAAGTTAATTTTCTTCAAAAATCATCTAAAATATATTTAAAAGTTCTCAGAGCGTTTGTTTCAACCTGTAATTAGACAATATCTGTAAATAATTTTATTAAAAAATTTCAAATTATAAAAAAATAACATTTAAATAAAAATATTTAAATGACATAGTATTTCATTAAAATAGTGTTAAACTAAATGCACCTTTGAATATTTTTTATAAATGTATATGTATTAATATTTTTCAAATTTTAAAAGTTAAATTATAAAATAAAAAATAAAAAATTTAATATATAATAAAAAAAAAAATTAAGTCTCGTATATGCAAATATTCTGAAAGTAAATGCTAATTTTGCATTTTTTAATGGTCTCAAGCTAACTTGTTCCAAATTACATGTTTTGCATGCTTTTCTCATTAAAGTTTACACTAATTTTACTCTCATTGTTCCAAATGTTAGATTGGGTTCTCATGACTGAAGTGTACTGTCAAAGTTAAAGTTGGTGATCTCTCGACTTTAGATGTCTCGATTTACAAGCTTCTTTTGATCATATTATCGTCAATATTTGCCGAGCTCTAATTTAACAGTTCAAGCTTTTATAAATCAGTTTATTCATTGTCATATGAGATCACATCCATCACCACATTTAGGCTTGCAAATAGGTTTGCTCAATCCGAGTTTTACTCCAAATTCTGACTTAATTGAAAAGCTAACGCTTAAATAAAATAAAAATCAATCATCTAACACAAAATTAGAACTAATTCGAGATATTTTTTTAAGCTTGAATCTCCATATTCATTAGAGATTATAATATATATATATATATATATATATATAGTTTGTTTGTTTGTTATATGCAAAATAGTCGTAGTTTAGGATAACTGTGGCATATTACCAAAATAGAAACCCAAATAATGATCCACGAGTAGCCATATATTCCAATTGAAGTTTTCTCCTAGATATTACTATAAAAAAAAAAGGTTTACTCTCTAGATCATTCTTTACTTGAAGGAAGTTCATTATTTTTTTGTCAAGAAAAAACAAGAAAACGTTGACCAAAGATCGCATTTTTTTTCTCACCAGGAAGAAAACAAACAAATGCTTACCAAGAGCCCACTCTTGTATTACCGTGAAGAAAGTAAGGGAGTGAGAAATAAATTCGAATCATAAAAAACAGCCGCTTTAGAGCTTGAATACTTGAGACACTATCGCCACAAATGCTAATTCACTTAATCACACTTTAACCACTCTATAACTCTCATAAAAATAATTTAAGTTGATTCTCTGCTCTCCTTTACCTTAAGGCACAAAAACTCTTCAAAAGAGGTCCAAAGGCACTCAATAGAATTTGAAAAATGATCCAAGATTGGAAGGAAAATGATTAGTGCAAATTCAAAATCCAAGGATCACAACTAGATTAGTTCTAGTATCAATTATCCAAAGTCTATTGAAGGAGTTATGATCAATTTAACAAACACTATTGAGATCAAACTTTGAATAATTTCCTACACAGGCTCAACAATCAACCACTTGATTAACCGACATGTCAAATTCCCAGCTATCATAGTCGACCAAGATTTTATCCCTTTTATCTCTGATTGACTACTTGGTCGACTACTAGTCAACCAACAAGTCAAATCATCAACACTCTATTCTTAATTGATCTAAACCACTTCAATTCAACTCGCACTTGAACCTAATAACATCCTAATGTGCTATAGTATTTACACCTTTGAATCAAATATACTTCATCAAACATTAAGTTGACCTAGAGTCAACCTTAATAAATAATTAATACCAAAACAAACTTTTAAACACATTGCTCGAATACCAAAACCTTTAAACATAAAAGAGAAACCAACAAACATGCATACTAAACATATCACTCGTGCTTTGCCAACATAAAATTTGACTAAGAGTTGACTCACTTGAAACCTCAAAACTAGATACTTTGAGAATAGAATCTCAAAACCAAAATGAAAAAAATGAACTTTAAAACATAACATATAATCAGTACTCAGATCGCCTCAGATAATTACAGCATAATTAACATTAATTACCTCCATTATACAAACACTACAGCAAATCTAAGCAAATAGCTTATTATTGTCTACAACACAAAACACTGTAGTACCAATACAAGAGCCTACAAAATCATCACCAGTTTCTGCTTTTGGTAAACTCCCCTCTGAAAACATTCTTGAGTATTGCAGTTAATTTCTGCTGCATTAACAAAAATAGGATGCATATCAGTTTAGAATAAGATGCTAACAAAGTAACACAAAATAATAAACTGACATAGAGCTGTAAAAAGGCTGAGTTTATCGAATTCTAGCTCGAGTCCAATTGGTGACATAAAGAGGGCTGAGTTGACCCTAATAGGTATCTCTTCGACTTAGATGTTTGAACGGGTTGTCAAGTTAGGAAGTCCTAATAGGATCAACAATATGAAATAAAATTGATTTGTAAATTAAAGTTTGTGTTAGGTATTTCAATGCTGAAGGTATAGGAATGATGTGCCCTTGTTACCATCCTAAGTCCAAGATTAACTTTTATGCTCTTTCCAAGTTTGTATTCCTGAATTCAACATCTATAATCAAATGACAGTCCAACAAGTCATGCTCAAACGAGTTGACCATACCCAAGCTATTGCTTTATCGATCTAATAAATGAAGTCGTGGTTAAGACCAGACCCGATCCATCTAACAGAATCAATAAAGCCTGTAAATTGGTTTAAAAAACATAAACGGTTGTCCAACAGGTTGTGGTCAAACAATTGTCCTAACAGGTATCAACCTCACAATAACAGGAACATAATTACATTTCTACAAAATACATAATTAACAACTGACAGAAAAGAGAGAACGAATTCATAAATTCAAAAATACAATTTGGGAGGAGGCCAACCTAGAAGAAATCCATAAAAAGAGGCTTCATAAAAAATTGAGAGTCAAATTTGAAATAAAATAAGAAAAATAAGGAATTCATTGACAGACTAAAAGAAGAACAAAGCTGACAAGAGTCCTTCGGAATAGAGATATAGCTGGAAAAACAAGCGTTCATCTCATGATAGGAGGATCTCAGCTACATAATATTTTCTCATTATGCAATTCTATTTAATACAACCTTATATAAGTGCAAGTCAAATGCAAGCATTCATCAAAATGAGCATTCATATCTCGGCTACACTAATTCTATGGATATTGTGCAAAGCATGTAGCAAATTTACCAGAGAAGACAAGCCAAAGTAAAGAAATTAACAGTTGTAGATTGTAAAGTATTTGAGCTTACAAAGATAAGAATGCTTACATACATGCCAATTGGGAATTTGGTGCAGCTCTGCAATGCTTTCAGGTAAATCCTTGCTTGTAACGGCGGAAAAGCTCCTCAGTTTGTGCATTCTTCAATGCACTGCATCCGATTATGTAGACCCAGATGAGCACGACTGCAGCAATGATGAAGGCAATGTTGGCCTTCCTCCACTCTCCGCGAAGGTTTCCGATCAACCCGGCCTTGCAAGCATTGCATCCATAGCAGAGCTGAGTCTGATCGTTGCTCCAAGCTAAGCAGTCTGGGTCTGCATTTGGGTTCACTGCATTGACCCACACTGTCGGGTTGACATACCCAAACCCACAGACAGTAGGAGGTTTGCAGCATCCAGACTGCACAAACTCATGATCACAGGAAAACATGAATTATCCTAGAATAAATAGAATGAACTGCAAGCTTAATTCTTACTGTAAGTAGATGTTGGTTTTCAATATAGTTATCATTTCCATGTAATTTTCTCCGGTAATAATGCTGAAAGTTTAAACATTCAATTAGTAATCATAACTCTTGCAGAGGGGAGCCACCCAATTTCAAGGAGAAACCGGTGAGCAACAAATCACTGTGGATGGATGAGATTCTCCGTAACGTTCTCCATTTGGAGGAAAGAGTAGAAGAGGATGTCAACTGAAGTCCAAGGGTATTTAACATTATCATTGGTGATCCGGGAGGTGATGACAATTGTCAAAGAGACTGTTACAGTTTGGCATGTCTTTTATGGAGCAAGTGACGGAACCGGTGAGGCTAGCAAGCGCGAAACACTCCCCACCATGATTAATAGCTCCTTGTAAACCTTCGGATCAAGTCTATAGATCATATTTATGGTTCTTTCAGCCATGGTGTTCAATCGAGCGAGCTGAGTTGGCTCAGGCGTCTTTATGTCTCCTAGTACCACAACCCCTAGCTATCTCGACGGGCTTTTTGGTCTGACGTTGTCATCATCATTAGGCAGCTTCTCAGCCTTAAGAGTTGAATTGAAACTCCTAGAGATTACCCTTGTCAATAAGTCTATTGAATGGGACCTTCAATGTTGTGTACTAGTGGAGCTTGTGGTCACAATTCTTGTGAAATGCATAGTAGTTGGCGAAGTCAACCCCCAAGGGTGCATTAGTCTTTTTTCTAGGGTGACAAGCCCCAGCTTTTGAGCTACAATGCAAACCTCGCTCAATGGCTAGTTGAAGTTGTGGGGCATCTTATAGGGACCTGGATGATGTTAGCTCATTTCTTTCGCCTCAGGGCATTCTGCGATGACTTCACCCAAGATTTGGAGTTGGAGGGAGAAGAAGAATTAGTTTCTTCCTTTTCTCTCAGGGAGTCTTTTTTTTTTTTTTTAATGAAAAGTGAATAGGAGTTGAATAAATTGCCTTGCGCCAGACCAAGATAATAGTTGTAATCATCACAACATATGCAAAAAAAAAGCAATTGGTGTATGTTCGAAGGCTCACGCTCAGCTCCTACTTGATGCCAGACAAGGCCATAACTGGAAGTGTTATCTCACTCACTCCTAGTGAGAAAGGAGTTCTCACACTAGCGTGTTGCTCCGATCAACGTAAAGACAGGTGGCACTAGTAGGAATCTTCGAGATGGAAGAAATAGATAAAGATGTCGCAGCCCTTTACGTGCTAATGAGTGTCAGTCTTTTCCTGGTATAAGTCAAGCTTTGGCAGTTTGTAGTTCACGGGGAGAGGGGTTGTGCGGATCGCATTGCATAGTAATGCATTCGCATTTGGGTCCTAAAGAAATCTCCAGGTCTCAGAAGAGAAAAGTTCCATCCCTTTCCGGCAAAGCAACAGACAAGAGCCGCCAATGTGGGGAAACGAAAGGGAAGAATTGTCGCTCCAGCAAAGCAACAGGCTCTGAAAGATGGTCTCATCGCCCTTGACAATTTTTGGCTCATTGATTGAGCTGAGACCATTGGTACATGAAGCAGTGGCGCTACCTACACTAAGTAGAAGAGAGCAATATAGAGGTAAAGCAGAGGCCCTATCAAACTAGTAGAGTAGCACTGCATGTTCCTACGATGGAGGCGTTTCCTGCTCTGGTTCTTGGAGAGGAGAAGACACGGCCTGTGCTTGGGGCTTGAGAAGGGAACGCCTCTGTGCCTAACCTTCAAGAAAAGGGGCTAGAAGATGGGGAAAAGGCACTGCTCACTCTTGCAGCAGAGATGTCGGCAGAGCTAGCTGTGAGGGGATTGGATGCGCCACCTGCATATGATGCAGAGTTACCGGCGAAGCTGGCTGTGAAAGAACTGGAGGAGCCGTCTTCGCCCGATTCAAGACTTTTGGTAGGTAGCCCCGGCCTGAGCCAAAGCGACGACATGAGTTTGGGTATTTAGGTAAACTCAGCCATGGTTTGGGTAGGAGAGGTGACCATTCCGCAATACTCATCATTCTCCCTGGCTACGAAAAGAGGCTGTAGAGGCCCTGGAAGAAGCTCTACTACTAGAAGTGGAGACCTCCATTGTGAGTTATGACGGCCCTTGTCATAAGGCTCTTGGGATGAAGAGCTTGAGCACGAGTCTTATTCATCATCTCTAGTCCTATATAAAGACACCAAGACGTTGACGGAGACTTTTGTCTGAAGGGAATTAGCGATTAATCTTGCGTTAGGAAAATCAGATCTAGTTGCACAAGCCCTGCAAGAAAGAAAGAACTAGAAAGAGTAAACTAGAGATAACAAACAAGAATTTACGTAGTTTGAAGAGATTCTCATGCGTCCACATCCAAGCAAAGCAAAAAATTCTACTAAGTAAAATAAATGATTTTGTCAGAGGCAAACTCAAAAGAAGATCTCAAGATCTATCTAAATACAGTAGGGGAATACAAGGAGATCTCTCCAAAGTCCAAAGAAAAATTTTAAATTTGATCCAAGGTCAAAGTCCCTTATCCGGGTGGAAAAATTTTGTATTTATAATTGAGGGTAACAACGACATTGATAGGAGATTGCAGGTGATAGAGCTAATTACTAGTCATAACCCTACCAGAGTTTGTTGGAAGATCACTACGTGTCTTATTTGATTTGTTAGGCTGTTGGATAACGGGTCGTAGTTTGGAGGCAAAGTTGAATAACTGTTAGAAAGGCTATCGGCGGAACAGTCGCTTCAATAGTAATGACTAGCAAGAGGGAGGTAAACAATGAGTTGCATCAACGAACGTCTGCGAGTATACAAGTGGAAACCTCTTGTGAACTAACTCCTCTCCATGGATTAGGAGTTGGAAAAAAAGGTAACCATGTTTTCCACAGAGTTTAGAAGGAATGAAAATATTGTTGGAGCTTGCCCCATCTTCAACAAAGTTTGGGAAAAACCAGCAAACATAGAATGAATAGAGAGATCCCGAACCATAATGCATTTTTCCATAGAACAACAATGGTAGCTTGGATTTAGTAAAAGTTAGATGGAAGCCCCATTCAATGCATTTTTCCTAAAATGGGATTGTTTGTTTGTGAGTTATTTTAGTTAGGGGTAAATGATAATATTTAAAATTTGTAAAAAATTTGAAATAAAAATAGTTATATTTTAGGATACATAGAATGTAAAATAAAGTTAATTTTTATTTAATATATATATATATATATAAGATATAAATAAATCTAATTTTAATGTTGAAGTTTGTATACAATTTGAAATTTGTTAATTTAAAATAAAGTTAATTTTAAACGAAGTATAAATTAATCTAAGCAAGTAAACAACAACCTCTAAAAATAATTTCACTTTATCTTAACTAGTGTAAAGATATAGTTCCATATATCAGTTTTATAGGGAATTTACAAGAGATTCTCACCTGTTAGCTATAGCTAATCTAAATAAGTGTTATTTAAAGAAATTTGTGCAAAATACATTTGGGTAAGTTTTGCTATGTGGATCAAATATTAAGGAATACATATATGACTGTTAATGAAGATAAATATTGAAAAAATGAGAATATTAAAGTAGATGTGTGACAATACGATATTTCTAATAGAAGTGTGAAACATCATATAAACAATTAACAAAATCAATATATTACATAAACCTACCTATATCATAGTTCATACCCATATACAAACATATAAGTTTATATATGTACACATATAAATAATATATTCATATATATACTAATATATCATTAATATAACATGCAAATCATTAATATATACAATGACATATCACCAAAATTACAAGCTACTATTGCCCATATATGGAAGTGTTATTTCACACATTATCTTGTTTCTAAATGAATATTGAAAACTACTCTTATTCAAGTTAACCTATACTGCACCCAAAACACACATCATTAACCATCAATGAACAACTGAGTTGGGAGATGTTTATCGCTCAAAATAAAATTAAAATCATTTTCATGCTCATCTCAATTTATATCATATAATCATCTATTAGCTTTCATGAACACTAAGTTCTAGATAAAAGCTTCAGATCAAAAGGTAGGAACTTTTAACTAAAGGCCATAACAAGTCAAATTTAAGTGAAATTAGTTAACACAAATTTGACTCGAAAGTTTTAATATATGTTAAAATTTTAAATTTACCTGCAGAAATTTATGGTTAATTTATTCGGTTCAAAGTTTATGCACTTTTTTTTTTATATTAGAACTCAATACTTCTTTTATCATAGAAAAAAATTTAACTCATAATTGATTAAATTATCAATTATAATTTTCTCCCTAAAGTTAAAGGTCTTCTTCTTATCCTCATCTCTACCTTCTTCTATCACTATCAGATTACATATAATATACCAATAATATCCAGAATTGTGAACCCATAATTTGAGCACATCAACGTCCCAGAATAAGCCACGTGGCCTAACTGGTAGGTCCCACTAGAGCGGCAACTTCCACATTATTCTAAAATCAAAGCCCGAAACACAATGCGATGTCGGTAGAACATGAAACTTTTTTTTTTAATAAAAGTAGAAATTTTTTTTGATAGAATTTCCAAACTCCAGAAGCATCGGTTTGCTCAAATTTTATAATTAAATTGCTTAATTAAGAATTAATTCAAGATAACTACAAATCACAAAATAAATTCAATGGAATTCAACTTTAAATAGGGGTGAGAAATGTTCGAGTTCAAGTCGAGTGAGATATGACCTAAATTCAACTTATTAATTTACAAATAAATTCGAGCTCAAATCATAACTCAAAATTTTTGAGTTTTAACAAATTTGACTCAACTAATATTCGATAAAAGTTAATTCATACCTTAATTTTAATTGAGCAAACTTCAATGTTTAATATATTGAGAATTACTTTTAAAAAAATAATTCTCAATTAATTTTATATTTGAGTTAATTATATCAATTGAATTATCTAACATAAATTTTAATTATTATAATTTACCTTTTTATAAAAATAATATATAAATTTAATGAACTAAATATATAGATTGAATGATTGAGGAAAAGGCTACATGCCTGGAGAGGGGAGAGATCGGACTGGAAGAAGCGATCGGCGGTGAAGTATCCCTTGTCCCGGGAGAGCTTGCCGCAGACGTCCGATTGGCTGAGGCAGGCGCGGATCTGAGCCCAACGATCGTCGTCGGCGATGTACTGGCGGAGCCAGTCGGAGAATCCGGAGAGGCGGTATTCCCTGTAGGCGCGGCCGGGGACGGCGTAGCCGCCGTCGGGACGCGTGACGACGAAGGCGAAGACGAGGAAGGCGAGGAGGAGGACGATTAGGGCAGCCATAGAGATGAGGTAGGAGGCGAGGAGGCAGCGGTGGTTCCAGTAGGCACCGGCGAAGCCGGCAAGGGCGACGAGGAGGATGAGGATGCCGAGAACGATGGCGGACCACCGCAGCAGTCGGACGCACTCGCTGTCCTCCTGCGTGGCGAGCCAGATTCCGGAGGCGATGATGGGGATCGAGCAGAGGAGGGCGAGGAAGTTGAGGATCGCGATGATGTTGTTACTCAGCGCCATCGGGGATTCCGACGGCCGTCGATGCTGGTGAGTGAAGAGGGAGAAGATTGGGATCCGGTTCCTCGCTTTTCTAGTGCACCATGGGTGGCAATTTTGTTCTAAATTCGAAAATAGCTCCAAACTCTGCTATTCTATTTGAAACCGACTGCCGGAATCTGATTCTTTGATTGGAGTATTTTTAAGAATATTTAAAATTTGTTTAGATAAAAAATTTAATTTTAATATGACAATATGAAATAAATTTATTTTATTATTAAAACTTATATTAAATAATAAAATAAAATAAATTTATTTTATTGATATATGTAGTGCATAAAATAAAATTATTTTTTAAAATTAAAATTTATGAAGTATATCAAATAATATTAATTTTAAATATTAAATATATATAATATGAAATAGATATAAAATATTGATAAAAATATTTTTGAGAAATTTTAAGATTTTTAAAGTTTGAACTAGACGAGAGTAAAGTTTTATTTGGTTTAAATATATTTTAAGAATATTTAATTTTTTTGATAAAAAAATTATTAAAAAAAATTTAATATTATAAATTAAAATAAATTATTTTATTATTGATTAATGTAAAATAAGGCTGATTAATTTCATTAAAATATATATAAAATGTAAAATAAAAATAATTATTAAAAATTAAAATTATATATTATATAAAATATTAATAAAGTCCTTTTTAAAGAGCTTTTAGATTTTTTGGGCTTCAACTTGATGAGGCCAAATAAAATAATAAACTTACAATGACTCACTATTCCTACATTGATTACAGTGAAATTGTTATTTCACAATTAACTCTAGACATGTGCATTTTGAATTAGAATGTACATACGATTACTCATTCTTCTTCAATCTTATATTGTACATTGCCTACTTATCATTTAATATATATCCTATCCAGAATCAGGGGTAAATTTTATAAAATTGTAGTAAAATCAGCAATGATATATGGTGCAGAATGCTGACCTGCAAAGAGAAAACATACAAATAAAATAAATGTTGTAGAAATAAGGATGTTAAGGTGGATGTGTGGATATACACGAAAGAATAGAATGAGAAATGAGTATATCCGAAAAAAAGTTGGTGTTGCACCAATTGAAGATAAACTTAGAGAAAGTCGGTTTAGATGGTTTGGATATCTAAATCGTAGGCCGATTAAAGCTCCAGTTAGAAAAATTGAGTTATTGAACTTTATCCATGTTGGTTCCTCCCTTGTGGTAATATTGTAATTTTGATGTTTAACAATATGTTTAAGTTAATTTGTACTAACATAATTGTTTAGTGTTCTTAATCTCAGGTTTATTAAAATTGCATCTCAATTTTATACTAAAATTGAGATCTAATTAAGTTGGAGAGAAAGGCTTAAGTATTGAAGATCAAGTGAAGCATATGTTATTATTGTTACTTTTCATTTTACTTGAGAATAGAATTGTTGTGAGGTTGATCTTGACTATTAGAATAGTCTGGATATGAGTTTGAGCACTTAGAATCTCTGCGAGTTAACTAGATAATCTTAAAAGTTTAAACTCTCTTAATTATGTGGCTTAATAGTGGTGAGATTGCTCTAGATTTTTTCTTTTAGTTGTGATAGCTCCAGGGCAGCTTTGGGATAGTTGAAGGGTGACCTTCAATAGTGAGGTCGACCTTCAGCAGCGACCCTCAATAGAAACTTTAGTCATCTTGGGGGATTTTTCGAGGTCGACCCGAGGTCGACCTTCAGCAGCGACTCTCAACAGAAATTTTAGTTATCTTTGGGGATTTTTCGAGGTCGACCTGAGGGCGACCTGAGGTCGACCCGAGGTCGACCTTCAGCAGCGACCCTCGACAGAAACTTTGGTCATTTTGGAGGATTTTTCCAGGTCGACCTGGAGGCGACCTCAGTGGTGAGGTCGACCTAAGGTCGACCGTGGAAGTGACCGTTGGCCTATTGTTATCCTCTAACGGCTAGCTGGGGGTCGACCTGAGGTCGACCTCCAGGTCTTTTCCAGCCCCTTTTTCTAGCCGTTGGAGCTCTTGTTATATAAGGAGATAGGAGTTGTTGGTGCACTCCTCTTGGCTCATAAAATTCTCTAAGTGCTCCCAACATTCACCTTCATTCTCCACCATCCTAAGAGTTGATAAAAACATTCAAGTGAAATTTCAATCAAGATTCAAGGCGATCTAGGTGAACTTGGACTCAAGTGCTCAAACTCTTCATCCACTCTTCTTCTACCTTTCAAGATTCAATCATAAGAAGGAAGAGTGAGTGATTTTCTTTCTTTGTAATATTTTAGTTGTTCTTTTCTGCCTTCACTGTGTGTGTGAAGAGGACCTCCAAATAAGGGTTGAAGGAGGTGAGTGAGTGAGCCCTCACTTAAAAGTGAGGAGGGCCTCTAGTGAGTGGATAGAGGAGGATTTGTATGGGCTTCTCCGCCTAAACCAAAGAGTGTGTTATAGTGATATCTTTCCGATCGGGGTTGGGTGGATTAGGCTCTAATTTGAGCCGAATCACGTTATATCGTGTGTTCTTTGTGGATGTGATATTTTTTTCTTGTCTGCATTTATATTTGCTTCCGCTTGTATTTTGCACTAACTATTATATTTAGTAAATTAAATTAAATTTTAATTACGTCTATTCACCCCCCTCTAGACGTCATACTTGATCCTACAGTTGTCATTCTTTGCCTATGAATAACACCTTCATCCCCTCTGCTGGTGGGTTGTTGGCATCAATGGAAAAGAAATCAGTTGTGGGAAGTTTGATAATTTTAAAAGTTTATGATACTAAAACAATAAAAAACCTATTAGATAATTAATATAAAAGTTAGGGATCACATATTAATATTTTAAAATAATAGAACTGTATAATATTATTTTACAAACTCACAGAACTGAATTTAATTTACCTTTTTATAAATCGTACATCATTTCATATAAGTCACTAATTTCAAAAACTTGTATGACATTATCATATAAATTTTTGAAAATTTTACATAAAGAACACTGAATTCATCACAAATTATATATTTTATAATCTTTTAATAAATATTACATATATCACATTCTACTTATAAGTTTTATATTTTTATTATAATAATAGAAATATAAAAAAAGTATGATATGTATAATATTTACTAAAAAATAATGAAATACATAATTTATCATAAATTCAGTTTTTTTTTGGTTCGCAATCCACAGGTGAGTAACGTGAGTTTAAGAGAGGCCGCCGACGGGGATCGCTGCTGCTGCTTCTTCAGTTCCTAATTTCCTCGACTCCAATCCATCTTCCGCCTACGGTGTCGTCGCCATGGATCATAAAGCCGGTAGAATCCGCAAGCGCAGTGTTTGAGCGTTTACGATCGGCGATGATGGAGAGGGTGCGGCCAGGGTTGTTAGTGGGAGCTGACTTTAGGATGGAAGGAGTGAGTTGCTAAGTCCCATCTCTTTACTATCTTATGGAAGAGAAGTTCATCAGTGATGCTTTTCCACTGCAGGCATGGGGGTAAATACTTTGAACTCTTCTACAGCCTACTCTTGATTTCATACTGCTATTGTCATCTCGTGGAGGTGGGCGTCTACTTGGATGATGGTTTTTCATTGATGTTAAATGTGTTGGATAGTGACAAATTATCCTTAAAAGTAGTATAGCTGAGATGTGAATGCTTTGATGGATTAGTGATCATACAATGGTGGACTCTGTTAAAAATGATTATATTAGAGAAAGGAGGCATGCCACTCATGGAATATAACCAAGGGAGGAATGTTTAAGGGGATTTAGCCACGTAATTGTCGAATTCTAATGGACATTGTACAAAAGTCACTAGAATAAAGGGAGGGAGGGGAAGACTTCTAGGATGGTAGGAGGCAAGAATGGTTATTCCCATATTGGAAAGGTAAAGAAAGCTATTGGCATATTTTTGTATGGTCCCCTACTAACACATCGAGAATGTTTTTGAGGATAAAATTGTGAGGCTTGTTTGGGATGTATTGAATAGGGCAATACCACAATTGGCATGGGCTGTGACAAATAGCATCGGAGCTGACTTCACCTAACTATGATATGTTTTGAGGATGTGTTGGACAAAAGTTAGTGAGTTTGTAACAACTAGTTTGATGGAGGCAGGAAATGATTATTGGAACCTAGTTTTTGGACTAGTTTGATGCGGCTTTTGGCAGGATACTAGGTTGGCAGAGGGTAGGAGTGATGAGTTTTACATCAGAAAGGGATGGAAAGTTATTCTTGAGATGCCTTTTTGAAACTAGAAAAAGGACAAAACCATAAGCCTATTTTGAGATGGGCTAAACCAGACAATACCTCGATGTGTTATGGTTCAAGGACAAACAAGGCTGAAGCTGGTCTATAAACATCTAGATCAGTTGAAGTCGAAGAGTGATCATTGGAGCCTTGGACTCGTATTGTGTTTACTCTCGGCAAGCTTCTAGGATGACAACAGCCAAGAATGATTAGTTACACATTTAGGCCAATGAATCCAAACTAGTTTATTTTGAAGCATTAGATGTAGAAACATCCCTCAAACTTAAACAACTTTTGAAATTCAAAAGGTTAAGATCACATGATAACATTTTCATAAAATTTAGTCTATGCGGTCCCTTGCTATCATGTCAGCATGCTTTTCGAGGAAGTAAAAAATCGTGTGATTCAGTTTAGATTGCGCCAAAAAGATAATATATTTATAGTGTTGGACTGATTGATATTGAAGCTGATTTCTTCTGATTGTAATGTTGTTTGAGTATAAATCAAGAGAAAAATAGTGGGATTGTAAATGTCATCTTTGAAGAGTGTGGGGAGTGACTGTCAGAGTCTTAAGGCACATTCGAGAAGGTACTTTTGCTCAGTTGAAGCTCATCCACCATGCCCTGATGTGGTGGAATGTCGACTTTCGATGCAAAGAAAATGTGGTTACGATCATTCAAGTAATTGATATTCAAGGAGTTCCATTCAATGAGACACTAGAATGAGAGTGATGCGGGACATGTGAATGACAATGCAGTTTAGAGATCAGCAATATGACAAAGCAGATTATTCACAAAATAATGCTAAATATCAGAGAATAATTTTGTGATGATTGAGAAATTAATTAAGCCCGCAAAAACCCAATTACTTTTAAATAAATTAGATCGAAGGTAATTGAGAAATTAGAATACTGTTGATGAGAGTAACTCAACCTGTTAAAGATAGTTTTCTAATTCCTCAAAAAGAAGTTTTGTTCTTGACAGCTGAGATGATAAAACTTACTAACGGGTTTATGTTTGGAGAGGGATCCTAAGCACCGCCATTGCTGGCTCTCCTTTATTACAAGCTGCCTCTTGATCACCATTTTTCTTTGAAAATAATGGAGGATTTATCAAAGTTTACATCTTGGCCAGAGTAAGCACAATATTTGTCCAAGGTGGCTTTCAGAGTTGCTATTGTTGTAGGTTGACCTTGGAGAACACAAGGGGTCATCAACAAAAAGAAGGTGAGAGTGAGATGGTCCCCTAGTTGAAAGTTGGATGCCTTTGAAAGTTCCTCTCTGCATCTCCAAGTGGATCAAGATTGAGAAAAGCTTTGAACAAAGGATAAATAAGTATGAGGAGAGTGGACAATCCTGTCTAAGCCCCCTTCTAGCTACAATTCATGGGGATCTCTTATCGTTGATCAGTAAAGTGAACCTCTAACCTCAGACACACATGCTAACGCATTGACACCATTGAGCAGTAGCATATAATCGTATGAAAAAACTATTCCCTTATCTTCCTTGGGTTATGTAGATGACTCTACATTTCTTTTTTCACTAAAACAGCCACCAGATGAGGTAGTTATGGCTTTTGTAAGCAACTGCTGCTCGCCGATTTCAGGACTGTAGGATTCAGGATTCTCAGCATGTTGCAACACAGATTTCATCCCATTCTCCTTTGGTTGCCGTTTGGTGATGACTATCGATAATCTAGGCTTTTGGGGAGCGTTATAGACATCACTTTGTTGCTGACAATGGCTGCCACAGCCACTTGCCCCACTTTGCTTTCTGCTGCTTCCTGAGAACCCATAGATCCTAGTTTTGATTCTGCTTACCAGTCACTTGTCTTTTTTCTCTATTTGCAACAAGCATCTAAGGCCCCACCTAACCCACCATGTTTCTCCTCGAAAAGACTATGGGGTGCGCCGGTAGTCCCATCATTCACAAGGATCAAGCTATTTAGACTTTGCTACATTTATTTATTCTCATACTTGTTAGTCGATTGGGGGGAGTGTGCCTTGGATGATGGGGCACATTGCTAGAGTGACCCACCAATCCACGCTCAAAGCACAACAAGGACACACCTTCATATTCAAAGTAGTTTTGCGCAAATAGTTGCGTCCTGACACACCATTGATCCAAATTTCGGGATGCAATTGTCGTGGCATATCTACTTTAACATAAACTCAAGCATATAATCCATTCTCTTGCTCAACTGTGCTACTGTCAACCATCAGTGGTTCTCCTGCTTTGGAAGCAATGGTAGTAAGGGTTTTAGGTCCCCAAAACTCTAGAGAGATCCGTAGTAGCCTGATCCATAGAGGTGTTGAGGTAATTGCACTAGCAGATGGTCGGAATTGCGGGGTCCATTCATTAAAGCCAACTGCTTGACCGCTATGCTCCATGGTCCTCCACACCTTACATCATTTCTATCCTCCATATTAGCAAAGTTTATGATGAAGCAACCGAATCCAACATCAATTATCTTAAAGCCCTTGTACGCCTCCACTTCCTTTGAGCCTCCCCAAGTAAAATGTGGAAGGGAATGCATCAGCCAAAGAATTTGCCAACTTATGCGAATTGCCACTCCCTTGAAATAAGATTATTGGTGGGGACACAGATCAGCATCGAATCGGATGGCTAGGATGACGTCATATGGACGTCATGTGCTGAATCAAAATTCAAATTCAAATTAATTAGAGCTATTAGAGATTTCCATATTAGCTTTATTTAAATTTGATTTGATTTGATTCAGAGCATATCTGGAAGATTTGAAGACTCACCATATTTGGAGCTGATTTTATTTTATTGTAATAGAATTAGTTTCACATTTGCTTTTATTTATTTGGTATTTTCTTTTTTGCATTTAACATTGTATTTTCAAATTTCTACATGGGATCTCTCTATATAAAGAGGTCGCCTTGCATTGTAAAAGATAAAGTATTTTGATGAATGAAATTATGTTTAAGTTTTCTCAGAGCCTAGATCCGGCTTAAGGGGTCGATATTCCGGTGAAGGAAAGGGTAGGGTTAGCCTT
>JAEMOT010000569.1:0-110589 GCA_019297695.1 Apostasia ramifera
TCGGCCCACACATCTTTCGCTCTGCTGCGCGACTTCTTAACCATTGACTTGAACCTAAAAGGGAACTAGCAAAAGAAACAAAGTGACCTCACAACATCCCATCTCTCTTTTATATGGTCCTTACAACCGACGCTCCCGATCCCCGAGGACTGACACTTAGCCGCCAAGATTTTGAATTTCGAGGTTTTTTGGGCGCGAAAGTTATCTTAAAGATAAACACCAGTGATGAAAAGAGAGCGAATATCACGAACTACCCATTTAAAAATAAATTTTTACATAGCCAAAAAAAAAAAAAAAAAAAAAAAAAAAAAAGAGAAGAGAAAAGAAAGAGCTACAAAGAGAATCTCGGCTCTGACTCTGCAAGCAGATCCCGAACAGACCGATAAAACTCTTTTCGGCGACGATTCTCTTCTTCCAGCTCTTCGATCCGGCACATCAACGTTCCCCTCTCTCTCATCAGCTCCTCAACTTGAGCGGTCACCACCTCCAGGTCGTTTTCAAGACGACCGCATTTCGACTCCAAAACAACGATCGTCTTCTCCGCTTCAGACGGCTCCAGTCTCCGAAGAAGAGAGAGGATTTCCTCCATTTTCTGCTCAGAAGTCACCGCTTTCTGTTCGAGGACTTTCGCCTGATCCCTGCTCGCCACATACTCCTTGATCTTGTCAAGGTGAGAACAGACGTTCCGCGCGAAATACTGCGCAGTCGAGCTGACAGATCCTGGGCCTCCCTGACCCGACGAAGGTCCCGGACTGACAGAAGGGCCCGAAGAGGAAGTCACAGGGGCTACGCTGACCTGCTCCACTGAAGCCGCCCCCTGAACCACCAGAGACGGCGCGGAGGGCAAGATCCCCGTACCTTCCCTAACCGGCTGCGCTTCGTCGTTAGCCACTGTGATTGCATCCCCCACCAAAGGAGCTGTTCGTACGTCACCCACTGAAGACCTTGGCGTCATGTGTACGCCTCCCCCCGCGCTCGAAAGGCGGATCCTCGGCTTCTTCGACGCCTCTTCACGAACAACCGGGCGCCTTGTATCTGCTTGGCCCGGCTTACGGCTTCCCAGGTTATCAGCTATTTCTAAGAAGAGGCTCATCACGCCAGTCTCTCCTCTGGTCAACAAAAGACCCAACTTACGTTTCAGAAAGATTTATAGATCACTGCGGTACACGTGGCAACCAGGCACGCACATCAATGCGCTTCATGACTATCGGGGGGACATGTTGCAATTGGATTCGCGCCTTTTCATCTGGACCGTCCACGTGGGTGCTCACGTGGTCTCCACGTGAGCAAGGCATCCGAGCCGAACAGAAGAAGCCTCATCCCGAACAGCAGACGCCGAAAGGTTATCACCCCGAAAAACAAGGACCCGACGTGACATCTGACCGTTGGGGGATTGTACTTCTCTGAGGGAGGCGCGGTTTTCCCGCCGACGGACCGTAACCGCTGACATGCCGTACAAGAGTCACATACTAGCCGTCCGCAGGCATTAATTGAACGGTCACTAGAGCTGTAGATTGTTCGGCTGAAAGTGACTAGACATCACAGGTTCAGGGTATATATATTTCCTGTACACAGCCTCTACAGGGGCCAGAGATCCAAAAATAAAAACCTCTTTTAATACTCTGTAACCCAACCAAAGATTTCTAGTAACATTTCAAGCCTCCTCGAAAAGGAGCCGTGGTTTTTCCGCCAGTCGGTTTTTCACGTAAAAACTCTTTGATTGTTTCCCGTCTTAACAATATCATTAAGCATTTCTATTATTGTTTGAAAATTATTTGTTATATTTGTTTCACTTAATACATTTAGATACTTAGTTTTTATACATTTGAAGGAATATTTGTTGTTTTTTTTATGATTTCGGACATAGTTAAACCGTAATAAATATTTTAAACGAAAACTAAAAATTCTAAAAAAACTTGTAAATATTTCAAGTGTGGTGAAGCAGGCCATTATGCAAATAATTATAAAAAAGATATTAAAATCATAAAAGAAACATAAATTAAAATGGTAACATATGAATACTCCGTGGAAAGTTAAATTGTTAAACTCAAATATTCCTCCACCGAGAACATATAATATCTCTTCTCCCAAAATAAATAGAAAGGATATTCCCTTCAAAGAGGGAACGATTAATATAGATTTTCTTGATAAATATAATCAACAGATAATATCTTCTCTAATTGGCAGTACTAGTAATTATAAATCGGATATTCACATATCTGCAAAGACATATAATATAATAAATAGTCTCTGAAAAATAATAGGAGGATTACAACATAATTCTTCTATAATATATAATTTCCGAGAAATAATATCCTATATATATCATATAGAATTTTCTCTTCAGAATATTAATCATAAACTACAGAAAGAAGATGAATTCTCTCAGCATCTTCTTCGAAAATGCGAGGAATTCCATGCAGAACAATATAGTGATTTATATCCAATATTGGAAAGTCATATATAAATATAAAAATATCAATTCTCCTTATATGGAGAAAGCCAGAAGAAAAGAATATCTGCACAAGGTCATTACGCTGCTACCAAAAAACCTACAGACACGAATATTCGACAGTATATATGAAGACAGAGGACTATCAAACTTATCAAAGGAGTTATTAATTCGACTTCTCGATGGACGACAAAGAATGTTTGTTGCATTTACTCCACATATGGAACGCCCTATTGAACTGGACATAGTCCGAAAACTGATAATTAACACACATAACTATGAAGAATGGTGTGGATTTTCGTAAATCCTCAAAATTATTATATCTACTATGGAACCATACGACCGGATATTAGACTATGGAACCATACGACCGGATATTAAAATTTGAAATTATCTCAATATTTGTTGAACCGGATCAATATCTTGTTTATCCAGTATATCAAATATGGCAATTAACCAGACAACGAACCAGAGGACAACCAGACTTAAAGGAATTTTTTGGTTACTCGTGAGATTATGAACAAAAAAAAAATTATTAGAATTATTAACGGTTTATCAAGAATGACATAATTATAAATATCAATGCAACGAACGGATTATAGTTTATGATGAAGAAGATTTAACTGAAATCGATACAAGCAATAATGAACTGGATTTTCAGTGGGGTCCACAAATAAAAAAATTACTCTCAGATCTGCATATTGGATATTCTTCATCTCCTGATAATATTTCTATTCAGTCCACTTAAGTAAAGACCTCTATGTAATTTTTATCTATAATAATGGACGGCATCTGAAATCTACAATAATGGATGGCATCCGGAAAAGCAAAAAATAATAAAGTTGTGGACGATATCAAAAGTAGCCTAATAATTGAGGGAAATGCTTCATAATGGAAGGCAGATTTCATAATTGAAGGATAATTGAAGGAAGACTAAGGCTGCATCAAAACTCTATATAAACGGATAGCCCCGGCTTGTGGAAGGCATCCGAAAATAGTTGAAATCGCAATACTCTCTCTCGCCACACCTCTCTCTCTCTTGTACATCTTCTCTTCTCTCTCACATCTCTTCTCTCTTATTTGGTATAGTATTCTATTATCATTTGAATTTGTGTTTCTTCTATGATTTTAATATCTTTTTTACAATTATTTGCATAATGGCGTGCTTCACCACACTTGAAACATTTACAAGTTTTTTTAAAAAAGTTTGTTTTTTGTTTAAAATATTTATTACAGTTTTTAAGCTATTGTGGTTTATATCATAAGTTGAAACGTTTATAGTAAGGTTTAGTTTTAAATATATGACGTTTGTTTTTAAAATAACGTTGTTTATGCTTAGGAGTTTTATGCTTAGGTCCACCACTAATAGTACCAATTTAGACTTAAGTATAATAAAAATTTTAATCAGTTTTAAAGAAAAAACTATTACATTAAAAGCCTTAATAGACACTGGAGCTTCTTTATCATATACAAAATCTGAATTAATCGAAAACAATATATCAAACGCAGATCAAAAGCGGTACTATACCTTTGATAAAATAATACATGAACTGAAATATAAAGCCAATATAGACAATTTAATGATAATAGATATATTTAATGAACTATATAAATTATAATTTAATATAATCTATAGTGATGAAAAAAGTATATTTGATATGCTAATTGGTCAAGATATTCTAAAAAAATATTATCCATTACAGCTTAATCATGAAACCATACAGTTAAAGATTCAAGAAAAAATGATAAGTATTAAAAGATTAGGAGAATGTAATTTACATACTATAAACGTCTTAACTAACCATCATAGCAAAATATCTTTTAATAAGATAGAATATGATGCAAAATATCCTAAAAAAATAGAGATAGGATATGAATTTTATTCATTCGAAGATATTTTAATACAATTAAATACCTCTTCAAAGGTTCGAACAGGTATAAGTGTTAAAATAGATATAGGATACTATGGATTAATAAAAGGAAAAAAAAGATTGGGTATTTAACAATGACATGACTATAACTGAAGGAATTATTAAATCTAATTATAATGGAGAAATAAAAGCCGTAATAAGAAACAATGAACAAAATACATTAATACGAATACGAAAAAATTATAAATTATTTGACCTAATAATATTTTCTATTACAAAACTTAATCTTGAATATGAATCTACATGATATGAACAGATATTTAAATAAAATATATATTAAAATAGATTTTCCAGGATATAAACCATTTCATATATATGCTATAATAGATACTGGGGCAACACGAAGTATCATAAATGAACAATTATGGGTAGATAAATTCTCCGAAAAACTTGAAGAAAATGTCTCATTCACAGGAATAAATAGTACAATGAAAACCTTAAAATACGTTAAAAATATAACTCTTTTAGCCCAAGCCAAAGAAAATTACATAACTCTATTTTCCCGTCATATTTATATCTGTAAAGATTTTTCTTGCGATATGATCATAGGTATGGATGTATTAAATCAATATTTACCTTTAACCATACACACAACATATTGCACATTTACAATACAACAAATCCAGATTAAAATTTCTCAAATTTTTAATCATCTTAAATTAATAAGAATGAACTACAAACCAGAAGTTCTATTTTTAACTGAAAACTTTAAATTAAAATATATAGAATCCTTACAAGAAGTATTCTCTGATAAGCCTCTGTTATTATTTAACAGAAGTCCACGGTTTTGCAAATTAACTATGTTAGATAAAAATAAGATAATAAGAGTAAAATCTTTAATATATTTTGCCCTAGATACGAAAGAATTTGACAAACAACTAATAGAACTAAAAAAATTAGGATTAATAAAAAATTCATCTGAACCTCATTCTTCTCCGGCTTTCATGGTAAGAAATCATGCTGAAGAAAAAAGAGGAAAAACTCGAATGATTATTAACTATAAAAAACTTAATATTAATCTAAAATTTGATGGATTTTATATTCCAAGTACTGAAAATATATTAAAAAATATTAGTGAAGCAAAATAGTTTAGTAAATTTGACGCTAAATCCGGATTTTGGCAAATTAAAATACAAGATACTATTTCAAAAAAATTAACTGCATTTTCAACTCCATTTGAATATTTACAATGGACTGTAATGCCTTTTGGACTTAAAAATGCATCTCAAATATTTCAACAATGGATGAATTCTATTTTTTTTATTTTATCATCAATTCATATTAGTCTATATAGATGATATACTCGTTTATTCCACTACATATGAACAACATCTGGAACATTTAGAAATAGCTAAAAAATTTATTCATTCAATATGGTATTATTCTAGGAAAAAATAAAATAGAATTACGCAAACAAATAATAGAATATTTGGGAAAAATTATAGATCAAAGTAAAATAACATTACAAGAATATATAATAATTAAGATAAAAAATTTTCTGATATATTTGAAACTGTAAAATAATTACAAAATTTTTTAGGAATACTAAATTATGGTAGAAAATTTATTCCTAGATTAAGCCAACATACTAAAAATTTACAAGAAAAACTAAATACAATCAATCGACAATATAAAAAAAATACTGAAAAAATAATATCAATCCATTTATATAGAGTTTTGATGCAGCCTTAGCCTTCCTTCAATTATCCTTCAATTACGAAATCTGCCTTCCATTATGAAGCCTTTCCCTCAAATATTAGGCTACTTTTGATATCGTCCATAACTTTATTATCTTTTGCTTTTCCAGATGTCATCCATTATTGTAGATTTTAGATGTCATCCATTATTGTAGATAAAAATTACATAGAAGTCTTTACTTAAATGGACTGAATAAAAATATTGTCAGGAGATGAAGAATATCCAATATGCAAATCTGAGAGTAATTTTTTTGTTTGTGGACCCCACTGAAATCCAGTTCATTATTGTCTGTATCGATTTCAGTTAAATCTTCTTCATCATAAACTATAATCTGTCCGTTGCACTGATATTTATAATTATGTCGTTCTTGATAAACCATTAATAATTCTGATAAATTCTTTTTTTGTTCATAATCACACGAGTAACTAAAAAATTCCTTTAAGTCTGGTTGTCCTCTGCTTCGTTGTTTGGTTAATTGCCATATTTGATATACTGGATAAACAAGATATTGATCCGGTTCAACAAATATTGAGATAATTTCAAATTTTAATATCCGGTCGTATGGTTCCATAGTCTAATATCCGGTCGTATGGTTCCATAGTAGATATAATAATTTTGAGGATTTACGAAAATTCACACCATTTTTCATAGTTATGTGTGTTAATTATCAGTTTTCGGACTATGCCCAGTTCGATAGGGCGTTCCATATGTGGAGTAAATGCAACAAACATTCTTTGTCGTCCATCGGGAAGTCAAATTAATAACTCCTTTGATAAGTATGATAGTGCTCTGTCTTCATATATACTGTCGAATATTCGTGTCTGTAGGTTTTTTGGTAGCAGCGTCATGACCTTGTGCAAATATTCTTTTCTTCTGGCTTTCTCCATATAAGGAAAATTGATATTTTTATATTTATATATGACTTTCTAATATTGAATATAAATCACTATATTGTTCTGCATGGAATTCCTCGCATCTTAGCATTTTCGAAGAAGATGCTGAGAGAATTCATCTTCTTTCTGTAGTTTATGATTAATATTCTGAAGAGAAAATTCTATATGATATATATAGGATATTATTTCTCGGAGATTATATATTATAGAAGAATTATGTTGTAATCCTTCTATTATTTTTCAGAGACTATTTATCATATTATATGTCTTTACAGACATGTGAATATCCGATTTATAATTACTAGTACTGCCAATTAGAGAAGATATTATCTGTTGATTATATTTATCAAGAAAATCTATAGTAATCGTTCCCTCTTTGAAGGGAATATCCTTTCTATATATTTTGGGGGAAGAGATATTATATATTCTCGGTGGAGGAATATTTGAGTTTAGCAATTTGCCTTTCCACGGAGTATTCATATCTATTACCATTTGAATTTGTGTTTCTTCTATGATTTTAATTATCTTTTTTATAATTTTTTGCATAATGACCTGCTTCACCACACTTGAAACATTTGCAAGTTTTTTTTAGAAAAGTTTGATTTTCATTTAAAATATTTTTTACTATTTTTAAGTTGTTGTGGTTTATATCGTAAGTTGAAACGTTTATAGTAAGGTTTAATTTTAAATATATGACGTTTGTTTTTAAAATAACGTTGTTTATGCTAAGGAGTTTTATGCTTAGGTTCACCATGCTTGCTGCGAGATGGTAGAATGCCAAATTTATAGGTTGGTAAGACATTAATACAATATTGTTTATGTTTAGCCATATATTTATCCTTAGAAAAAAATTTTCATAATTTTTGTTCACGATAATATTCGATAAATAGATTCATTGCACATTTAACTCGTAGGGCTAAAGTATCAAATTTTAAATATGTAATATCTTCTGTTAAGGCTTTATTTATAAATATAGTATATTCTCGTTTATATTTTTCATCCCAAGGAGTTGGTAATTTATTAAAATAAATTTGTGCCCAATGATCATATTAGGAAACTGGTAATTTTCAGACATATTCCATATATTTTTGTGAGAATTCTTCAATAAAACAGATATTTCCTATTTGCATTCATGATAAAATTATTTCTATTCTTTCTATATCTTCAGTATTATCTAACGATCCACCTGCGAAAAATTCTAATAAGAATATTTCGAGAAGGATAATAGCTTCATCTTTATTTTGTTCTTCTTTTATTTTTTGAAATTGAGAAAAGTTTTTAAGAGATTTAAGAATCATAGATGCAGATCCAATAAATTTAGAAGTTATCATTTCTAATAATTGTTAAGTAGACATGTAGGCATAAATATTTTTTAATCCTCTAACTAATTGTATCCATTGTGATATATATTGCTTACATTCTAATATCGAAATTTTATCTATATTGAAAATATATGGATCATTTTTTGAATGAGGTTTATTTTGAAAAAAATCTAACAAATAATTTTCAAACAATAATAGAAATGCTTAATGACATATATGATAATATTTCACAACAAAATCATAATAATTTTCTTGACATAAAAGAAGATCTTAAAACTATCGAATCTATAAGAACACCAAAGAAAAACAAAGAAAATTTTGATGATGATAATGAAAAATATTATTATTGGACTATTATATAAAAAACACTTAACTCACATAAATAATAAAGTTCAATATATAAGTGTATTAGAAGACTTTGAAAACTTTGAAGAATATTATAACCTATTTTTAATAAATAAACAAATCTTAGAATAAAAAATTCAAGATTATATGACTAATCCAACTTTAGAAAAACTTATAGATATATAAAATATATATAAAAATAAAAAGAAACTATTTCATCTATATAATTATACACCTGAATATGAAATTTATTCAGATAATAATAGTGAAATTGAAAATAATCAAATAACCGAAGAAATTTATATGGAAGTAGGAGAATCCAGTGGACGAAAACGATCACATGGAGAACCACATCATAATTCACCTTATCAATATTTTAATGAATATACTGATCAATATTATCAACCAAAAGAAGAAGATCATTTTGATGATATATATACTAATGAAAAAAGATTTTTTCAAAATAAACCTCATTCAAAAAATGATCCATATATTTTCAATATAGATAAAATTCTGATATTAGAACGTAAGCAATATATATCACAATGGATACAATTTGTTAGATGATTAAAAATATAGAAATGATAACTTCTAAATTTACCGGATCTGCATCTATGGTTCTTAAATCTCTTAAAATTTTTTCTCAATTTCAAAAAATAAAAGAAGAATGAAAGGAGTTTTGACGGTATAATTACGGAAGAACGTATAGGTTTTAACAGACCAAGTTTAAACGTTAGTTCTAAAGCATGAACTTAAAGTTTTTCGATGCAAAGTCAATCAACCAGATCAAAATACAAATAAGATTTAAGCTAGCATTAGACAGATATAAAAAAGTTATTTAGATAAACAACTTACTATGTACAACGTTACCAAGCTCTGATACCAAATAAGAGAGAAGAGATGTGAGAGAGAAGAGAAGATGTACAAGAGAGAGAGAGGTGTGGCGAGAGAGAGAGTATTGCGATTTCAGCTATTTTCGGATGCCTTCCACAAGCCAAGGCTATTCGTTTATATAGAGTTTTGATGCAGCCTTAGCCTTCCTTCAATTATCCTTCAATTATGAAATCTGTCTTCCATTATGAAGCTTTTCCCTCAATTTTTAGGCTACTTTTGATATCGTCCACAACTTTATTATCTTTTGCATTTTCAGATGCCATCCATTATTGTAGATTTCAGATGCTGTCCATTATTGTAGATAAAAATTACATAGAGGTCTTTACTTAAGTGGACTAAATAGAAATATTGTCAGAAGATGAAGAATATCCAATATGCAGATCTGACAGTAATTTTTTTGTTTGTGAACCCCACTGAAAATCCAGTTCATTATTGCGTGTATCAATTTCAGTTAAATCTTCTTCATCATAAACTATAATTCGTCCATTGCACTGATATTTATAATTATGTCGTTCTTGATAAACCGTTAATAACTCTGATAAATTTTTTTTTAGAGCAGGATTAGATTCTCCTATAACATTAATAATTTCAGATAATAGATTGATAACAACAAAACAATCCTTAATGGTAATAATACAATCAAACTTATTATATCAGGTACTAAATTTCAAAATATTTCCCAATTTTTCTATTAGTCTAAAAGATGAAAATTTAGATCAAAGCCTAATGATATTCCATAAGCTAGAAAATATACCTATGTTAAAAGGGAGTAAACCCTTAACATTTACATGGCGATTGTTAGGACATTTTTTCGAAATAATTAACGTAGAAATAAAATCAATACCTTCTGATATTAGACTAGATGACCTGCACAACAAATATTCAGAAATAATATATCCAAAACAACTAACTAATAAAGATATACAAATACCATCAGAATGGAATTTGAATATAGAAAAAATAAAAAAATATCAATTAATTGAAAAACCACCTATCAAGCAATTATACATTAATGAAGAAAAATTATCTATTGGATATAATAGACAACTAGACAAAAAACTAGATAATATGAATATATCAAAAAGATTACAAATAAAAGATGTAAATCAAGAAGATCTTGATTATACATCCAGCACTAATAGTATCAATTTAGACTTAAGTATAATACAAATTTTAATCAATTTTAAAGAAAAAACTATTACATTAAAAGCCTTAATAGACACTGAAGCTTCTTTATCACATATAAAATCTGAATTAATCGAAAACAATATATCAAAAGCAGATAAAAAGCGGTACTATACCTTTGATAAAATAGTACATGAACTGAAATACAAAGCCAATATATACAATTTAATGATAATAGATATATTTAATGAACTATATAAATTAGAATTTGATATAATCTATAGTGATGAAAAAAGTACATTTGATATGCTAATTGGTCAAGATATCTTAAAAAAATCTTATCCATTACAGTTTAATCATGATACCATACAGTTAAAGATTCAAGAAAAAATGATAAGTATTAAAAGATTAGGAGTGTAATTTACATACTATAAACGTCTTAACTAACTATCATAGCAAAATATCTTTTAATAAGATAGAATATGATGCAAAATATCCTAAAGAAATAGAGATAAGATATGAATTTTATTCATTCGAAGATATTTTAATACAATCAAATATCTCTTCAAAGGTTTGAACAAGTATAAGTGTTAAAATAGATATAGGATACTATGGATTAATAAAAGGAAAAAATGATTGGATATTTAACAATGACATGACTATAACAGAAAGAATTATTAGATCTGATTATAATGGAGAAATAAAAACCGTAATAAGAAATAATGAACAAAATACATTAATACGAATACAAAAAAATTATAAATTATTTGACCTAATAATATTTCCTATTACAAAACTTAATCTTGAATATAAATCTACATGATATGAACAGATATTTAAATAAAATATGTATTAAAATAGATTTTTCAGGATATAAATCATTTCATATATATGTTATAACAGATACTGGGGCAACACGAAGTATCATAAATAAATAATTATGGGTAGATAAATTCTCCGAAAAACTTGAATAAAAGGTCTCATATTGAAGTTTGTGAACAATTATTTGTTATATATGAAATACAATAGAAAATCATATTGAAGTTTGTGAATTGACACATATAATATGAAATATTAATATACATAAACTAAATATAATTTGTTCGATATTCTTCTCTACACGGACAGCACATTAATTTAGAATAATTCTTAACTAATATTTTTTCGAGAATCTAAACCTACTTGATATCTATCTCTACACGAGCAGTACCCATAGAGTCTTTCCTATTGACATTTCTAAACCTCAGGGTGTGTCTATTTTAATGGCATAATTATTTTATTTTATTTTTATTTTTTAAGAAATAAATATTTCGATATTTAATTTAGTGGGATAGCTATTTTAAAAGAACTTTTATTTCACATTTTATAGAATAATTATTTCTTCTCTCCACCTAAGAAATAACCATGAAATTTCTTATAAGGTAAAAATATTATTCTAAGATAATACTTGTTCACATACATACATACATATATATGTACACATACTTTTATATATATATATATATACTACTTGTTCATATATACTTATATAATTAATTACATTCATTTAATTATTTACGTAAAATTAAATTTAATAATAATAAATAATATAAAATTTATTTAAATTATATTTATGAATATTTTAGTATTTAATTTTTATTTTTATTTATTTTTTATTCTATATTTTATTCCATCCAAATAAATTAAGCAATTGTCACTGTATTTTTCTTCTATTCAACTTTATTTTATCTCATTAAAGTAAATATATCATTAAAAAAAAATTCATTTAAACATTATTGTTCTCTTCCTTTATTGCATCACAATAGCCTCGCAAGTATTACATAGGATGAAAATACAAATAACCATAACTCACAAGCATATACTCAAATAAAATAAATATTTATAACTAAAATAAAATACATAAAAATGTTGAAAAAAACTTCCATCTGATTATTCAAGATGCTAAAATCCATTCTATCAAGTCAGTGGTTGTCTTAATATAATATTCCAACATCAAAATTAATTCAATATCAAAAAAAAAACATCAAAATTAATGCATATAGGTGCATGCTGGCTAGTTTACTAATTTTTAATCAAAGCACTAATTAGATTCGTGAAATCTTAAAATTTTTATATATTTTTGCATAAATTTTAAATCATAATATTTAAATTCTCTAGTATGAAAATTTATTACTACATGACACTTTCATTGTGTATATTATAATATTACGAGTTTGAATCATGCATATAAAATATTAAAATATAAAAAAACCAAACAACAGTATATCATAAACCTCAAAAACATATATAAAATCTAAGATTTAAAATTTTTTTGCCCAACACAAATTTTAATTATAAAAATTAACTTTATTTCACATCCAATATAAATACGAATATTAAAATTTAAAATATTTCACATTTTACATACTTTCTAATATTAAAATAAATTTCTCTCATTAAACTTAAAAAATAAAATATTTTTTCTCTTGTCAAAAAAAAAAAAAATCGAACCAAACGAGACAAAAATCTATCAGCGCAAAATTTTAACTTTATGGCTTAACTAAGATTACCCTCACCCTAGATATCAACCAATGAGATTCGATCTAAAGGACAAAGGACAAAATTGCTCATAAAATAATTTATTTGTCAAAATAGATGTTTACGTTCAAATGAACTAAGCGAAAAAAGATCACACTTCAAGAACCTAGACAATGGCAACCATTCCATAAAAAAAAAAAAAGTGGCAACCATACAACAACCAAAATAACGAGATTAAGAAGTTTCTCGAAAAAAAAGTTTCAAAAGTTACAACTTAAAAGTCAAGACCCATTTCATTATCCGAAAAGAGGAAAAAAAAAAGACAAAACCAATTTAACATGTAATTTATCCTATAAAAAGATCAAATTTTCAGATTATATAATCAAGCCACATGGGATTTGAGTCGACCTAAAATGACATTAATGTATTTTTAGAGATTTTGTGCTATAATCAAATAGGAAAGACAACTTACTAGTCGAGTAGAAGAGAACAAACAAACAAATATGCTTCCCTATGAAAAACCCTTTTCATTTGCATACATTATCGAACATATTTACATCTAGAGATATGGCAGGGCTCCGCTATAAGCTTAGCACATGTCAATCGTCCTTATCTGCAAGGTCTAGTTAATCGAGTTAGGAGAATTTGGTCGATGGACGTACTCGTTGACCCAATTCCGCACCGCTACACAACCATTTAATAAGATCAACATGAAGCTTACTGCAAACCAAGCAATCACATAATTTTTTTACATATTTTACAATAAATAAATTCAGCTCAGCAACTGTTCATGTTCATAATGTACAATATCAAGCGCTTACCCAGACGGCCAGACGGCCAGACGTTAGCCAAGAGGGAGAGAGGACTGGTTATAACCTAGCAAGGCGTCTCCAAGGGCATCCACCTTCAAAAGCTTGTTCCAGGACATCTTCCATTCTCTTTGCAAACAAAATCTGGAAAAGATACAGTGAGTAGGGTTGTTACCAATCTCGAGTTGATCTGGCTCGGCTCAACGTTGAAATAAAAGTTCTTGATTCGATCCAAAATATGAATGAGAATAACTTGTTCCGATTTCAATTCGAGCTAAGTCTGGCTTGTTTATTATCGATTCAACTTCGATCCGATCTGACTTTCGATCTTTTAGTTTAGATTTTAGATATAAATGTCTTATCTAACTTAAACTATAACGTCCATCTTGATCTAATAATTTGAAATAGAAACAAAAAGTTAATTTACAATCAATAGAATATAAATAAATGCCACCAAGAAAATTCTAGCATATTCATTCATTACATTATTGAAAAAAAAACTAATATAGTAAAGCAATTTATGTCTATATATATATGTACATGTATATAAGTTGGTTCAATTTGATCTTTTGTTGGCTCAAGATTAGATTGATAAAAATTTCAAGCCATAAAAATAGCTCGCTTGGTTCGAGCTGATTTCGATTCGATCCAAAATTCGATTCAACTTTCAATCATTCTTCGACCATCAAGACAAATTAATAGTGGGTAAATAAAAACTAATCGTAAACTGCATGAATACGCATCTACCATTTCAATATTTTGAGAACGGCAGCAATGAAAACTTAATGCTACGAGAGGATTGAAGAACTGATGCAACATAAAAAAATACCTCCATGCCAGCAAGAATGGCTGAGGGAACTTCAATCAAATCCTTCAGGTTCCGCTCTGGCAAAATCACCCTTTTGATGCCGTAACGATCAGCTGCCAATACCTGATTCAAATTACAATGATTATGAAACCATTCTTTCATAGTAAATAATCGTTGAAAATTCATCATCAAGCCTAGAGACAAAAAAATTGTGAAAGGAAGGAAGAAAGTAAAAGGGAAAGACAAAATGATAGGCATGAGGTTAACAGAAATAGAAGAGTAAATTAAGCATGTGGTTACTAAAAACAAAAGAGTAAATTACACTTGGGACTCTGATATTTTGCTTGTCATCTAAATTGTTCCAAGTTTTTGGAATCACATGAGTGCACACGGTTTTCAATCTTCTTTTTTTTAATTATTTTTCCCTGGACACCACAATTTTTCTCACCCAACTTAAAAATTGTAAAGATAGTATAGTTTAAATCTAAGACCCCATCCCATGGTTCCCAGGCAAGTTCCTTCCCCGTTCGATAAGGAGAACACCACAATTTTCAATCTTTTAACATAGGTTCTATTTAATCTGGACTGGAATATTCATGTTACTTTCAACCTTCCCTTCATCTACTCTCTCTATATCCCCCTCCCCCATGCTCCAATGAGCTAAAAATACTTCAAATGAGTTATATGATTTAATAAAAGATGGACTTATTAAAAGGAGGGATAAATCTCATGGATCCAGGAATAATTGATCCCAAAAAAATATCAGTAAACTAGAATTAACTTAAGGAGATGAATTTATAAATTTGATTTCAAATAGTTGAGATGAGACTATTAATAATGGTGGTACAAATTGTCTATCTCTAATTCCATCAATTGGCATAACAAATAGAGAGACAACTATAATTATAATCACTAAAAATGAAAATTAAAGACTTACTTTATCCTTGATACCACCAACAGGCAATACAAGGCCCCTCAGGGTCATCTCTCCGGTCATGGCTGTATCTGCTCTAACTTTCCTCTGACTAAAAAGTGACACTAATGAGGTAACCAACGTAACTCCGGCTGACGGTCCATCCTTTGGAACAGCACCAGCTGGGAAGTGTATATGTATATCTCGATTGTCGAGTAGATTGATTTCATTAGTAGCTGAGAGATTAAGATCTGCAGCTCTTGCTCTTACCTAATTATTTTAATTTTAAGAATATATAAGGAGGAATAAATAAAAGTATGAAATATGATCTCTTCAATATAGAAACATAAAAGACAAGCAAATAATAGATCAAAAAAGTTGGGAGTTTCTTCTATTCTATTATATTCTGTAAAATTAGAACAAGATTGTCAGTTCTTTTCTCAAATTTATATGACTCCCATTTATCTGATTTCATTGTTCCTACTATGAAATATAGGCAACTACGTCTTTGAATAAAAAAGAATATCTTAAATACAATACAAAACCATCAACATAATCGAATAGCTAGAGAGGATTTGGCTTAAGCATCATCTCACAACAAGCACAACTTGACTTTGAACTTCACCTTTAAAATGATGACTTTTGAAGGTGGAATACCAATTTCCAAGATAATTTCTCGAAAAATGTTATTTTTGAAAGTCGGATGAAGCCTGTAATATTAATGTGACATCCAAGAATTTAATTTGAGGTTTAAAATTAAAGCTAATTTAGACCTAAAATAAATAATTTTGGACCTAGATGTAAAGATTTTAGACTTATTTGTAAGAGAGTGAAAGCAGCAGCAGGAATGAAAGCAACAGTGGGGAATGAAAGAAGCAACAGGGAAAGAAGAAGAAGAAGAAGACCATTTATTCTCTCATGCTCTCTGTTTTCCGCCCGCCAACCCTCCGCCAAGCCAAGGAAAGCAACAGCAGAGAAAGAAGAAGAAGGGGAAATTCAAGGTTTTGAACAATTAGTAAATAAGTTAGGTAATTCTTCCCCTTGAAATTAAAGTTGGTTTATTATTATGTTGGTGTTTATATACAATGCTACAAGAATATGAAATAGTAGTGCTAAGCAAGTGTTTTTCATATAAGATCTGTGAGGTGATGTGGTACTAAAGAATTTTTTTATAACAAGAACAGATGAGAGCGAAAAGTTACCTATAATGAGTTATTCCGATGAGGGTGGAGAATGTACGCCGAGTGATGTCCTAAAAAGGAATCACCGATGCAAGGTGTGGCTCCTAGCAAAACTTCTAAGATAACAAGTAGTAGAAACTTTTGTCAGGCTTCTAAGTGAAATGTTATGGGAATAATAGGTCCACATCACTAAACAGAAAAGTATTATGATATTAAGAACTAAGAAATTAGAAATGAGAAATTATAATGATGATTGATGAATTTATATTCTACATATTATATTTTCTTAACAGTATGATATATGTGACAAAGTGGAGTAATTTTATCGATCAGTTTTGTCATATGCTATGTTATGATATTTCTGTTGCCATGTGAAAATAATTTTAATATAAGGCATGTCATGTATTTGTATTTATATTTATGCGAATAGTTATTGAGTATCCCATGATATTTTTATCATTTCTTACGATATCTGTACATGTTTAGAAATTCATATTATATTGTTATTATTAGGATATCACTTTACTTACAGAATTTGTATTAAGGAACTCCTGTCATTTTTGGTGACAGATATGACACTAGAACATTCACAAGACATGAGGAGAGATATCAAAAGTTGCGGCAAGTGATTTTAATTATATGTGGCATGTTATTAAAACTATATGTTTGATGTCTCAGTTACTGGTAGCTCGGTCAATTGTAAAAGGGAGGTCAAGTATTGGTAGCCGAGACGTCACAATAAAACTACTAAAAGTACAAAAACCAATACAAAAATGGATGTAACACTAGTATATCAAGAGGAGCATAGCCTGCCCGCCAAAAAGGACAGAAGATGGTACATCCGTATTTTCAACTGGGTCTAATAATAGTGAATCTAACAATGATGCCAACTAGTAGGTCAATCCATAGTATCTCTACTCGGACAATGTCGGTGCTGGGGATTCAAAGGGTTACCTTATCCCATAATGGAGGAGATACCACCAGACACCACCAATGAAGTGAGGGAGAGGCAATCATGGCATTGTCCATATTAATTTCTATATCACTACTACCCACAAAAAAATAAAAATTACATATATGAGCTTGTATGGTTGGAGGATGAATTTGGGTAAGGAAAGAGAAAATAATTTATTTTATAGAGTTGATGGGAAAGAAATTTATTTTAATATTGGGAGGTGTGTAGGATGTGAAATAAAGTTGATTTTAAGGTTGGAATTTGTGTTGGATGTGAAATAAAGTTGATTTTTAAGGTTGGAATTTGTGTTGGATGTGAAATAAAGTTATTAAAATTTATAAAAAATTTAAAATATTATTAAGATATTTTTTTGCCCATTTTTGGGCTCATGCCAAACAAGGCCATAATGATAATAATATGGTTTGATGGCCAGAAAAGTAAGCCTGCTGAACTCGTAGTCCATACTTCCCATAAGTTGCTTCGGCAGCTCCTCACAAAAAGTGTAGCTTGTTGTGGAATCAACTTGTGTTCTCTTCATCCCTTAAGACATGAGGTCGGTCTTCACTTATTGATGCATAACAATCTCTCGTTGCCACTTAGAAGTGGTGATGCCACCTTGTTGTAGATACTTAATTCCTTAGCGCAATGAGCTTTAGAGATATGATCTATCCCCATGCAATCATGGTATTCGTTCCAAGTTCTAACTTACAGCTTGGGTACTCTTTAATGACTTTGCCTTTCCACCTCTCACCAAATTAGCTTGCAAACTATCAGGCTGAGTTGAAAAACTCTCGGTCTACTGAAAGGGGCCTTCAACTTTCACTAGAAAACTAATAGGCTAAGTTGAAAAACTCTTGGTCAACTGAAAGGGGACTTCAACTTTCAGTTGGGTGGGATTTACTAAAGTTGTCTCAAACTCTTCTCTTTAATCATCGGTAATACTCTTCTGAATTTTATAAGTAGATGGTGGGAATACTTGATGGCCTTATAGTCCTTTTCATATTAATCGAATGCTGATTGATGAAACAATATGGACTGATTTTATCTAATTGTTAATTATTATATTAGTTTGATTTGATTTAGTGATCCAAAATTAATAAATGATTTGATTCAATATTATGCTAATTTTTCTTATATTTTCTTTACTTGAACTTTAGTTTATTTTGCATGTTATTTCTAACATTTATTTTTGTATTTTCTATTTCATGTTATTAGAAATCTATAAGTGGCAAAGTATTGTAATAGTTAATGATGAATAATGAATAAAATTTTGTGTTTCTTGAAATTCGGTCGTAGCCTATAATACTATAACAGTAAAAAAAGATACATCAGGTACAAAAGGTTCGATCCTCGTCGAGGATCGCACAAAAATCGAGTGGGAGGGACATGCCCCTTCGCCACTCTATGTCATCTAAGCAAGAGAAGGAAGCAATAAAATCTGTCGCTCTATTGGCGGCTCTGTATACATGAGAAACTCTATAAGCCTTAAAGGCGCAAAAAAGTACGGCAATCTGGGCCGTGGTCTTGTCGGGAGGGTGTCCTCTGGCTGCCCGCTGAAGGTCCGCAATAGTGATGGCTGAGTCACCCTCTATCCAAATCCCGTCTGCCACGGTCGCCCACTCCTGGGCGGCTGACACCGCAATGAGGGCTCCCCTCGCTTCTGCTGTCGTAATCGCATAAGTATAGAACTTGGACCCAATTGCTGCTAGGAAGTTGCCTTGATGATCTCGGATAACTCCACCTGCGCCTGCCGCACCGTTCTGTTTAACGGAGTCATCAAAGTTCACCTTAATCCATCGTGGGGGTGGGGGATCCCAATGGGATGATGAGGGGTTACAACAGCCTTCAAGGCTGTTGGGATCCCAGTTCCCCACGTTGGATGAAGGTTGTTCTTGGGCTTCATTAACATGAGCAAGTGCAGCGATTACTCGAGGCAACGGAAAGGGTTTGTTGTGGACGCGGCCGTTGCGAGCACTCCATGAGTGGTACAATGCAGCCACCGCTTTGACTGCTTGAGGGTCAGCAGGATTTTTTTGGATACGTAACTGCAGGTTGCTGAGGAAAAGGTTGAGTAGCTGAGCGTTGCGAGCATGTGGAGGCCGATCACCGTCAGTCGGAACAGCAGCAGGGTTGCAATCAGCAGCTGAAAGCGCTGCAGCAGCAGCAACAGGGTCGCAATCAGCAGCTGAAAGCACTGCTGCGGCAGCAACAGTTTTTGCTGCTGCTACTGCGGCAGCAGCAGTTTTTGCTGCTGCTGCTGCTGCGGCAGCGGAAGGATTTGCTGCTGCTGCGGCAGCAGCAGAAATTACAACTGCTGCTGCTGCGGCAGCAGCTGGATTTGCCGCTGCTGCTGCGGCAGCAGCTGGATTTGCCGCTGCTGCTGCGGCAGCAGCAGGATTTGCCGCTGCTGCTGCGGCAGCAGCAGGTTTTGCCGCTTAAATGAATACTCTTTAGAACTCAACTTAGTCCTAGTAATCAAGGTATAAATCACTCTAAATTCATTTAATTACTAATTTATGACTCAATTGAAATCATATTGCATGACTTGATTAATCAATTTAAAGCTATTTATACAATCATAGCTTTATCTGAGCGAAATTACTATTGATCTATTCAGTTTGAGAAAATCCTAATTTAATTCTGAGACCCCAAATCTGATTTATTGAATTATATTAACGCTCTAATCTAATTTGATAAATTCTTATTTATTAGATGATTCGATTTAATTTTAATTTTAAAATAAATTAATTAGTGGGATTTAAAAAAATTTATTTATCATAACTCTATATTTTAGAAAATATTCAAATCTTAAATTAATAATTCATGTCAAAATTTTGTTGATCTAAAATTTTCATATCATCTGTAGTTCTACACATCAGTAGAAAATGTAGATCTGAGAAGTATAAATGTGACTAAGAATTTTATAAAAAAAAAGGTCCCTGAATAACAGGATTAAGCCTGGCACATTAAGAAAGCATTGGACGTAAACCTGAGATGCTTAGCGAATGTAGAATAAGCAACAAGAAATTACCCATGTGAGAGCTATTTGTGCAGATTCTTTGATTACATCACCCAACTGTCCTGTGAGATGTAAATCTCCCTTCCCAGCCATTGTTGAAGCCTCAACAAATTGAACGTCTCCACCATAGGATGTCCAAACAAGTCCAACTGAAACCCCTGGAGTTGAAACTCGTTCTGAGGCTTCTCTATCATCAAACCTAGGAGGCTTGATTTCCAAAACAACGGATTAAAATACTGTTTTGGTTAACCAAGTGACCACTTATTAGTTAAAAGGCATAAGCTTTACCATAAATATGTTAATAAGGGGAAAAATGAGAATTACCCCGAGCACTTTTTCGAGTATAGCCTCATTCACAATGAGTGCCGATGTGCTCGCAAATGCATTCATCTCATGACGGTTAGCATCCATGGGAATAACTTCCATTTCAACTTCAGCTGAATCAGAAAGCCTTGTGTCCAACAAGGAAGTTCCTGTTGTGTGGACATTTTGGGTAACTTGAATGGTGCATTCTTGTTCTGCAATCTTCACAGCAGCAGCTCTAGCCAGGGAAGCTAGATTTCTCTCAAGGTTCCGAACACCAGCTTCTCTAGTATATCTTGAAATCACAAGCTTCACAATTGCCTAAGAACAGCACAGTTCAAGCTATTATTTGCTTCAAGATTAAGCTGTAATCACAAGAAGAATGTTATGTTTGATGGTACATGATAATAAGCATTTATGCAAACCAAATATGTATTAAGCAGAAAGGTACACAAAATAAATAATAGCCACTTGTAAAGATTTTATGCTGTATTGGGGAATTGGCTGTCCATCATTTAGTTAATATTAGATTCACTTGATATGCAGTAAAGACAAATATGCCAGACAAGCACATGTAAAACTTTCAAGCATCCCAATCCGTAGTAAGAAGATTCTCACTAAAAACAATATCTACCACGAAATATATATGAGTATATATATATAAAACTTAATTTTGCCACTATGCTGTTCTACTATTCCAGATGAAAGAGGGAGAAAAAGTGAGTGGATGTCATTGAATGTTCCATAATAGAGGAATTGGATGAATGTAATAAGTTATTTCTGATCAATACCTCTGGGATTTGAAGGTAATTAGGAATTAGTCCATGCTGATCAATCACTCTTGGGATCAAATGCTTCATGGCTATTTTCAACTTCTCTTCAGGTGTGTATCCAGGAAGCTCTATCACCTCCATTCTGTCCAAGAGCGCCGGAGGAATAGGTTGAGTTCTATTTGCTGTTGCAACAAAGATCACCTTTGATAGGTCATACGGAACATTTAAATAGCTGGGAGTCTCCAATTAAGGAAATCACTGAGTCTTGATATCCACAGGAGACTGACTTTGCATTTACTAGGAAACACACATCTCAATGGAAATATTCCAGCTCTAATTTCAACTATGCGTACATTTAAGTTAATAAGGACAAACAAAGAAAATGATATAACACAATTCCAAGCATAAATACATGCTTTCCTACTCAATTACCAATCAATTTAGCGATGACTGATTATAAATCGAAAAATGGAGAATTATCATCACAGTTTATATTTGACTTTGAGCATTCCTATTAAGTTAGAAAAATGTCTGACACATTGATAACTAAAAAAAACATTCTGAAAATGATTTGGTAAAGATACTGGTCATTGAAAGCTCCATTCTGTTCGGGGTCAAGAACCTCAAGTAGTGCTGATGCTGGATCTCCACGGACATCAGAACCAGTCTTATCAATTTCATCAAGTAACATTACAGGATTACTGACACCTACTCTCTGCATTTGGAACAATAAAATCTGTTAGTTCCAAATGGAACTGTAAAACCTAAAGTGCAAAAAAATATAACAGGAAAAAAAAACTAATAACAAACATATCTTTATGATTTCTCAAATGCCTCACTGCCAAAAAAAGTAATGAGGCACCTAACGTATTTATGATTATAGATATTAAAATATAAAATTATTTTTGGACCGTATCCTACAAGCTTAAGCTTTTAGTTCAGTTGGTAACTAGAGATTTAACATGTATTAGAGCTAGAAGGTTTAAAGTTCGAACCCTGATGGTTCTTATTTATCTCTAACATAAGGTTTAAAAAAATACTTATGCTAAACTCCATGCCACAAAGCAAAAAAAAAAGATTACATATGAAGGGGCATGTTAGAATATAAAATTATTTCTGAAACATAAACTACAAGCTTAAACCTTCAGGTTAGTTGGTAATCAAAGATTTAATAAAAGGCATTGCATCAATCAGTTTAAAAGAAATTTAAGCAAGAGAAATCTAGTTTATTGTTCACATCTAATTATTTACCATATTCTTTGATAGTAATATCATGCCTCAAGGTCGGTCATTAACAAAGGCATAATTTATATATCAACATCGACCACAGCTATATCATCATGAGTTAGTTTTCGGAATCCTTCTTCACTCTATTACAAAGTTTTCTAAACTTGTCCAGCATAATAAAATTAAGAAATTATAAAATCAAGTCTTCCTACAAAACATATAATGGATGTTGTCAATAGCTAAATAGCTAAATAGGACTGCAAAAAGTCATATAAATCTTTGAATTATTCTTCAGAATCTAAAATGTTCCTGAATAAATAATTTCACTAGAAAAGGTACTGTTATTTTATTGAAACGAGTAAAGCGTAATAACAAACTGCAATCAAGCAAGAGCAGAGAATATAGGTAGGACTAAATCACAACTTCATACATCATAGAAGACTAGTTACAAGAAAATTAATAGACATCTTTATGATAAACAACTGAGATCTAATCATGTAATGTCCACCTTTGATAAATCGTGTAAATATTTTTATCTTCATTTATTTTACTATTCATATAATTCGTTAGTATTGGCTTAGCCAAGTCTTCTTATTTAATTTATTTTAAATAGAATGTTTAGCTCCACACTATCTATTTTGTATTTATGGTGAAATTAGTCTCTTTATCTCTAGAGATTGCAATTGAACATTTGAAGGAGATTGTGATCAGTGAAATTTAGTTTTGAGTTTGAGTTTATGATTTTAGATAGGATCGATATCTTGAAAGGGAAGGCGGGAACCTTAGTTGAAAATTTTAGAAATCCAAGCTAAACCAACAAAAATGAATAAATAGATTAAGGAAAAAAAAATCTAGCTACATCCACCAACACGAATTCAACTTCTACCCATCATTCATTGCTAATTCGGCAATTTCTCTTCACACCTACAAAATAAGTTTACAACCATCACACCTCATGAATGTGCGAGGTACAGAAAACATTACCCTATTCATTGTCCGAAAATTATCACTGGAAGGCCTCCCACTTAATTCAACCTACTAGCCTTCAGATTTGAAAATCACGTGTGAAGCCAGATGAGAAAATGCTCCTTCACATGGAACATTAGTCCACCCATCATCCACGTTGATAAGATCAACCAGCCCTCCATAGCATTACACGAAACCATCCCTATGCTACATGACGTTGACATCACACACCTGATTCCTCTCATTTTAGGTACAAGGTCTCAAAGTTTTCAATTATTATTGGTATTTGATATTGAATGTGAATTGTTTGCTCCATTAGATATCCGATTTGGCTTACATTAAGAGTTTTGAAAGTACTACCAAACTAAATTTTGAATGATTGTAATCATTTTTCCAAAACTCTCAAACGCCACAATTTCCCCTACTCTACTTGAAAATTGCAGTGGTGGGATTGCAAACTCAAGACCAAATGTTGAGACACGTTTCCTCCCCACTAGTCTAGTGCCACTAAGAGAATGCAATATAATTTCTAAACCTTTTACTAAATCTAAATTAACTAACTAATCTAACTTGATAAATTCTTATTCATCGTAAATCCAATGAACATTTAAATTCAAATAAATTTAATTTATTGAACTTGAAGTTATCATATAATCGCAGTTTATCTTTGAGGATAATTGCACTTGTTTCAAATAACTTTCTCATAAAATTACTAGTCTCAACTTCACATTTCACATACACATAAAGGCATCGACATTCATCTAGTATTAAAAAGATAATGCAGGCATTCATTTCTAAGAAATAAAAAACTTCAAAGGAAAATGGCCATCTGCTCTATTTTGAAAGAAAATGGTGAAGTTTCATGGATTCAAAATGTAAAATTAAAAAATAATTGGCTGAAAATTTTCAGTAAACCATCACTTGGACATGTCACCCAAATCTACCAATTAAAATCATATCAAAATTACGGTGTATGATTTCAAGTTGGAACTTGGAAGGTAAAGAGAGAGAGGTGGTGGTGGTCAAAAGAGGAAGAGAGAGTGGGAGAGAGTGGGAGAGAGTGAGAAAGAGAAGGTGGAAGTTTATCAAATGGGGATAACAGGTGGGGAAAAAGAGAGAAATATGTAAGAAAAAACAAATATGGCGAAACATAAAACAGAACTAGGTAACTTGTGATAAATAATGCCATCCAAATGTAAGAAACCAATTGACCTGACATTCTATGCCATAACCAGTATCAGGTTATTACAACCTAAGCACAAATTAAATCTGCACGCAACAACCAAACTGGTTGGAATTGACTCACTCTTCGTTGGTTCAATTTTTTGGCAAACTGACGGTCTTTGGCTAACATCTAGTCAGTTTGGAGTCAAAACAAATCCTATGCACCTCTACAACATATATAACCTTCATCTTGAAGATTAACCAGCTAAATGTAGCTCTAAGAAAACAAATTTAATCATGTCATCATGAAAATTGGTGCCACAAATAACATAGCTATGCAACTACTTGTCTAATATTGCGAAAAACTCATCTCAATTGTGCATGCCATTTACAGTTGGTGCAGTGTATCCTCCTTGACAAAGTTACAAATCATTACAAATCATCACAGGCCTTATCTCAAATATTTTGGGTTGGGCCTCACCAAATTTACAAATAAGTTCTCTATTTTAGACAATATTAATTAGTGACATCTTTGTAAAAGAATACCCATACTGCTAATTTCAAGCATGTTTCAAAGCGAGATCAAATCTCAGTAAACAAAAGCTGAAAATATATCCTGAAACTGGAAAAACAATCTTTGCAATATGACTTTTACATTAGAAGAATAAAAAAATCCATAAATCCAATCTCCTGAACAAAATACTGTTTGAAAAATAAACCCATAGTTGCAAGTACAAACTGAAAGTGCAGATATCTCTACAATGTCCCTCCTTACAAGCTTCAGATTGTAACTATAGCAGTTTCTTACCTTCAGTCCATCAATAAGACGCCCTGGCATGCTCCCTACATATGTTCTACGATGCCCTCTAATATCAGCCTCATCCTTTACACCACCAAGAGAGATCCGTATAAATTTTCTATTTAAAGCAGCAGCAATGGAAGATGCCAACGATGTCTTTCCAACTCCTGGTGGCCCAACAAAACAAAGTACAGGACCTCTGGCATCTGGTTTGAGCTGCATTCAGTTTTTTTTATTTAATAAGACTCAATCATTCCAAGCAAAAATGGATCATATGAACTTAAAACATTTAGGATACAGAAGGTGAAGCCGACCTTGTGAACAGCTAAATATTCAATAATCCGCTGCTTAATTTTGACCAAACCATAATGATCACAATCAAGACGTTCCTTAGCTGCTTTAAGATCAATTTCATGTTCTTCAGTTACCTTCTTCCATGGGAGATCAGCAAGAAGCTCGAGGTAAATGCGTGAACTACTGTAACCAGGTTGCTGAGGTTGCATTTTCCTCAGACGTCTGTGGTCAAAATATTCAAGTAAAAACCTTTATATAGGAGGCAGTTTGGCCTTCAATATTTTATGCCAATCATATGGACGGAAAAATTTCACAGAATCTTATGTCCATTTCTCATAGCCTAAAAGAGAGAGACAAAATTAGGTGAACTGGCACAGCATTGTTAAATATATCCACCATATCAATGATTTAAACCAAACATATACATGACTGAAGAAACATGATGTCCTTAATTATATCTCAAGGAGAAGTATTGAGTAGAGTAAAGATGGCAAATAACGGGTTTATAAGAATTAGCCCATTTCCAAACAAAAGAGGAACTTTTAAAAGACAAACACATTAAAAAAAAAAAAAGGAGAGAAGTGCAGCCAAGAGCAGTAAGCCCAAAGAACAGAATAGCACAAAACTATTTCCTTGACTGCCAGATAAGACAACAAGCCAGGTTATATATTTTGTACAAAGGCCACCCTATCAAACATTGTAAAGATATCATTAAAATAGAGTTGCGTAGATCAGAAAAGAGTCAGGTATTTTGAGATTCGTATTGTTTCATATGTAAAGTTAGGCAGATTAGCATTGCCAAGGAATTTTATTCTTTAAAAAAAAATGTTGGAACGATTTGTCAATTACAATGCATAAAGGTACAAGTCATTAAACATTAATGAAACATTTGATCAGAGATCTTACCCTGAAAAAGATCCAGGCAGCATAATAGCCATTTATTGTAGCAACCAATTACATGTGCTAGTTTCCATTAATGTTTGTTGCCAACCACGGTAATTAATGTCAACCAAATTAATATGACAGATCAACTTTAACAAAAAAAACTTTTAAAAATTTAATGACAAAAGGTACATCCCCAACATCAACAACAACCAAATCTTTATCCCATTAGATGAGGTCAACTATATAAATCCTTAATTTCTATTGCACTCTATCAAAAAACAAGTCATCATTTACTCCAAGTATACAAGTCGCAAGATCATTCCTTATATTGTCTTATCATATCTTTTTTGGTCTTCCTTTTTCTTTTTTTACATAATTAAAATTCTATAACCCAACTCTCCTTACTAAACTTTCTATTGGCCAATGATTTATATATCTAAACCATCTAAGCTCTCTCTTTGACCATATCCTCAATTAACATTATTGAAAAGTATAAGGTTATGTAATTGCTAGGTCCCAATTAGCTGCATTTCCAAACCATTTAACGCGTTGTTGCTGGCTCCCAAGTCTTAAATAAGAAAAGTGGAGAGTTGCATTAGGCATTCAACAGTTAGCATAAAACTATTGAACAAATATGTTAGGAATCTTATAAGAAAAAAGTACATCTTCAATATTGAAAAACTCCTGCTTATCAGCAAAACAGTTTCTGTTATCCTATTGGTTGTGCCAGTGATGCTTTGAAGAAAATAAAATGGGACAAGCTAAAAGAGTCAATAGAATTTATAAAGAAAACAACAACTAATCAAACGCATTGGAGTGATAGACGATTTTGACACAGAAGAATTACCGTAGCTCCCTTTGAGCATGCTTCCAAATATTTGGAGGCATACCCGCACCCTGCATTTTTCTTTCAAGGGCAGCAATGTCATCCTCATCATCATCATTGTCACCAAGTTCCTCTTTTATAGCCCTCATCTGAAACATATTGCTCTTACGGTGAGAAATTAAACCGATGCTCAAATATCAAAAAATTAGTCAAAGCTATATACGCCTTGTATTGAATGTTTATATGCTTCAAAAAAATTTAGATGAGGAATGAAACAAAGTTCATATACATATATTTGTTTTGGAAGCAGAGGCCTTTGATTTGCCGGAAACATTATTTCGTTATGAGATGTAAATGTTAACAAAAATCATGTTTAAAAATGAATATAGAACTATTGATGGAGAAAATCTGTTTAATACGTACATTAAAAATAGAATATTAAGCCAAGGAATGCAGACCTTGGAGTTCATCATCATTTTTTTTTTACATAACTGCATATCAATTATGGATATGATAATAATGTGCACATAATCATTAAACCTGCTGGCGCAGAAGAAACTCTTTCTGTGACTTTGATAACTGCCCCTCAACTTTTTGAGTAATTTTCTCTGCCATCCGAATCGACTGCTCAGCAAAATGAGAATAGTAATGTATTAATCATAGATGAATGATAACGTGAAAGCAACCAACGTAGATAATCCTACAACAAGTTGTCAATAAGTATCACAATTCTAGCTTCAAAATATTTCATCAAGTTGGTACTTAGAGAAACAAAAGAGAGAGCTAAAGAAAAACTAATTAATCCACTTTTTCACCTGCAAATGCCGGACAACTAATTCAGTTGCCTTTGACAGCCTAACTTTTAGATCAACCGAGTCGAGCATGGAGAGTTGTTCCTCAAATCCTATTTCAAAGCTGGCTACAAATATATCAGCAAGTCTGTGCACAGGGACTATATCAAGAAGAACTTTAGTCCGACCTGCAGTCTTCTGCTTCTGCAACCAGTAATTATGGTTAAATAATGCCACAACAATTTTGTTGCCCAAAAAGCATTAAATAACTTAAAAGATATCAACCAGAAAACAAGGAAACAAAATATTCTTGAAAATGTCGAGAAACAGAAGACTTGATGACCTAATTCTTAAATATCCTATAATTTAAACATATTTTCAAAAAATACCATGTATAACTAGTCCAATAAAACAACCACAAAAAGCAAGGAACCTTATGATATGACACTAAGGAAATGATAGGTATCCAATAATAATATTTTATCAAAAAATCTCAAAAGTACATAATATCAGGCTTGAAACTTTTAATTCTGCAAGGTAAGAAAAACATGTAATAGATAAAATCTCTGACATGAAAATACAAATATTCACCTGTTCAAGTAAAGAAATGAGCTCCATGGCAGCAGCTTTAAATTGACGTGAAAGCAAGATAAAATCTGGGTCTTGCTCGGCCTGCTCCAACTCTATGCAGAGAAGCAAATAGCTACTAAACCTTTTTTAAGGATTGCACAGATGATACAAGTTATAACACTCATGCTCATTATTAAAAAAATAATTGTATGTTTTCTTTTCTTCAAATTTACTATACCAATCCATTGTTTTAAAGCAAAAAAATGGAACTGCAAATTTTGGCAAATGACTGGACAAATGTTTCTTGAAAAAGTGGCAGTGACACGACGTTTACCATAAACTACTTTATTACAATAGATCACGAGATTATGCAGGAGCGATTTATGAAGAACAAGTGATGTAGAACATCCGCAATACCGATGCCAACATCTACATTAGGAAATTTTATTAGGTTCGGCCGGCCAAACTTCTGCTAGCCAATAGTGGGGCACCACATCAACAGTGGGCCCTACCTGATGCTAATGTGGCGGTTCCCTATTAGCCGACCAAACCCAATAATTGCTCCTACATTAGACTCGAGTCCGGAAGGAATTTCATTTGATCTTTTCAACTGTTAGCTATTATAATGTATTATTGTGTGTATAAAAGAGAGTGAAATTTTCTTCTTTTTTTATTTATTTATAGTGAAATATATTTTGAGTTATTTTGGGGTTAAGGGTTTGTATATTAAGTCAAGTTGACCCAAACCTCTCTTAGGGTCATAAGTCATGGTGGGCTACCTTACCCCTCCTTATTTCATAGGCTTGCCCCTCACTTCTCTTCCTTGTTTCATGGGTTATCCCAAAGAAAAGTATATCTTGAGCCGTTAAATAGGCATGTAATGAAGCCCATGAGGGGATTTGCATGACACATTAGAATCTCTCCCTTTGGAGTGACCGTCGGCCGCCTTGGCAGCCGCCCCCTTGAAGCCGCTTTCATTGTAGTATAGTTTGCTACGACCACCGCCGCGGCCTACCTAGCCAGTGGAAAGACTTCTGGTTGAACGAGATTTGTACGAGGGTATCACCATTTCTTTTACAAATTTGACACCAATTTGAGTATTAGATCATGGGGTGAGTCCTCTCTTATCTCTATCATATTATTTACTATTTATATACATTCGTTATTTTCATGTATCACTTTATGTTACCTCTTATCTCTAGCATAATAATATATTCATCTCTTTTGGTTTAGCTTACTTGTGACATAAAATTACTTTTCCTGTTTACCTTATAATCTTTATATTTCTGGACAGTGACATTTAATGGATATGATAATTATGTTTATGCATTAACTTGTTAAAATTAGATAAAATCTCATGGCTTAACCCTACTTTTGATTAAAACATAATTAAAAATATTTTTTCTTACAATCTAGAAGCGTGAAAATTGTGTTCCGCATTATATTTTACATCAACAAGTTTTAACATCTATAGAATGTCAACTAATTTGTTGATTCTAGAAGAGGAAACCACATAGGATATAGCCAACACCAACTTGTTTAGGATCAAGGCTATGTTATTGATGTTGTTGCAACTACAAATGCTAGCAAATGATCCACAAGTTTCTAAGAGAAGTGTCCGTGACATGATGTTTACCACAAATTACTTTTATCATGACAGATTATAAGATATTTAGTTCTTTAATAATGTCCACTAATTTGTTGATCATAGAAGAGAAAATCAAGTAGCCAACTCCAACATATGCTTTCAGGCTATGTTGTTCATGTTTGTATTTGTTGTTTAGTTCTTTCAAAACATCCACTTTATATGCTGAAAAAAAAAATTATAAAACTGGAAAAAATATACTTTTATTACACAAATTCTCTATTATAATTATTAGCAAATTTTTTTTAAAAAAAGAACCTTACCAGCCTTTGTCATATCAAGACGAGAGATGCGGGCAACATAATAAGTTCCTCTTTCAGTTATGTCTTGAATACTAAAGCGGCACAAACCTTCAAGAACAACTATATATGTTACTCTCCCACTTGGTTTTTCTACACCTCTAGAGAGATGCAGAGCTCTAGCAGCAACTCCCCTGAAAGCATAGGCTAAAGTATGGCATAAATCTCAGATAAGAATGCTTAAAAGGGAAGAAATCTAAGACTCATGTTCCACATGGCATGCTGAGCATTAAAGTTTGTTCATCTCTTTGTCATTCCTTCGATTTCTGTAATGAGTGCTAATGCTATAAGCTATTCTTCAAATTTTGTGCTGAAAAGCATTAAGTTGTATCCTAAAAGGACTAATTGTGTATTTACTATTTACACAAGTAGAAATAAAAACTAGTGTCGCTTGCTTTTGTTCCCTTTATATCTAAACCAAATATACCACAACATTACAATTGCAACAACAATAACAACAAAGCCTTAGTCCTAAACTAGTTTGTCTCACCTATAAGGATTTCTCTTATCGGTTCAGTTCTACTTAAAGTAATGCTACATGAAAGTGCAAGTGAGTCAAGATCATAACTAATGACCATATCAACAATCGTTTTTGGTTTTCCCCTCTCTTCCTTTACCATTTGTGATTCGGAACCCTTAACATATGCCATAACAAACTGTAACTCAAAAATTTAAAGAATAGCAGGTGCTTCAATTATACTAAGACTATCTAATTAGTACTCGTAGTTCAAATATTTTTGAGCTTTCTATTTTCCTGTTTTCCCACCAGTAGCAAAAGAGTTGTGCAAAACCATAATTGAGAGCAAATTAAAACATAACTTACGGCAGCATAATAATGCCCTGAAAATATAATGTTATGCATTCTTTTCTGAGTTTACCTCTCACCACCTTAATCTCAAAATCAGTCAGCCGAAGTAAGCCAAATAATGCAGGTAGCAAAATGTCAAAATAAGAACAGTAAGCATGCTACTTTTCCTGATATACATAATCCAAGCCCGTATATTTTTTAATTCTCGAAAGTATTATCAGCATGAAAAACTATGATTTTTTTTTCTAGTGTTAAAATAATTCAGCACAAGCAGCAAATGGAAAAAATAAAAATGAAAATAAAAGGGAGAAAATTCCGTATCATTACCTGTTGTGCCAGTGAACGAGGTCCTGCTGGTTCTTGGCACCCTGCTTCTGAGAGTCTCCCAGAACATCGGTTTGGGCCTTCATGCGTTCTCCAGAATCATCCCTTGCACCTTCAATGAAATAAAAATGATTAAAGCTCTCTCTACGATCACAGACCACCCAGACAAACAGATTCAAACGCCAGACTCACCTGGGGAAATAGAAGATCCAACGACCGCTGCCTCGGTTTCTCTGACAGGAAGCACCCCAATCAAGCCCTTCTCCTCCCTCTGCCACAGTTCCTGCTCCACCAGCTTCACACTGCAACCAATTTTCAATTCAAAATCGTTTTTTACCTCAACAATTCAAATGCTTTGGATCAAAACTGAAATCTAAAGCACTCTCCAGGTGACAATTATCGAGCGACTTCAGCACGATTGCGATGATTGATGCCTCACCTTCTCGAAGAAGTGCACCGGATGCGGATGACAGCGCCTGGTAATAGTACTCTGTTTCTGAAGGGAAGAATCGCCAGACGGCTCGGCAGCTCCACCATTTCCGCCATTTCCGACTCAAGCGGCAAGAGAGAGATGGCGAGGGGATTAGGAATTCGACGGACTGCAACTAGGAGGAGAAGGAAAGCTTTGACGAGTTCATGAACAGTTAAGTATGTGGGTGAGCCCCAGGTCTAGGTCAGCCGCGGAAGTGCAACAACGTGCACGTCGCATTGAAGAGGAAGGTCAAATTATAATGTAGTACCTGGTATATTGCCAATGCATCATTTAGGTCCAAATAATTTTGGTTAACTAAATTTTAAATTAAAACAAACCTAATTAAAAAAGCTACATTTTTTGTTAAAATATCCATTTCACACAATAAATATATTAATATTATATTATAAATTTACTTTTAAATTATATATATATTTTTTAATTACATTTATTTTATACGAAATATTATAATATGTATCAATTATACTTTAAAATTCTTTAAATATTTGTATTTATGTGCTTATTAAGTTGATTACATTTTTTTTTTTTTTTGAGCAAGTTAACTTCAATTCAGAAAAAAATTAAGTTAATTTTAAATAAAGTGAAATATGAACAAATTTTAATTTTTACATAATATTATCACCCCTAACTAAGTCATTCGTATACTCTAACAACAAATACCTGTAATAACAATACATCCCAAGATCATTCAAATTAACATCTAACAGCATTTCTTAGCTTAATGGCAGTCCCAATTTAGAGATTATTTAGATTGATGAAAGTATTCACTCATGAATCACTGAGAAGCCGACTTGTGGAATCTGAATAATCATCGATCAGCAAACTTTGAATTCAGCAAATGTCGTGCAATTTTTTTTTGGTTGTTTCCTCTCAACTTGTCACATAGTAATTATCTTCCTAAATAATGCAAAAATTACGTTATCATTTACTTTAAGTCGAGCAAAATCCACACTGAAGTAGTTCATAAAATCTTATATCAATAAATGGGTTTTTTCGAAAAGTTTAATATATGCTTTGCATTGAAGTTGCACAGAGGGAGAGAATTGAGGTTGGATTTTAAACTTTAAAATCACAATTTTATTCAAATGTAAACTTAAGTTATGCGAGATTATTATTCATAAATTATCATTTATTTTGTTAAACATCAAATTATTAAAATGAGATTTATATATATACTACATAAATTTTATTATATACATTTTCTTTATGAAAAATAATCATTATTAAAAAACAATTTTATTATTTTAATTTTGTTATTTCATTCCTCTTGTCCCTCTAAAAAATTAATTTTATCCACCTATCTCCATTACCACTATGATATAATATTTAGTTGATATGGGTAGCAATAATTTTATAAATCTTTATAATATTATTTCATATATTATCAAATCAAATAATTTTAAAAAAGTTATATTCAAACTCTAAAAAAAAACTTCTTTAATAAGCAGTATTCCCTAAATTAAATATTTATAAGTGACGTTCCCTATTTTAAAAATAAATTTACAGGTAGTATTTCATACTAACTTCATTATTACTAATTACTTTAATTTAATTAGAATTAACCTACATAATTAAGATTAATTTATTCCTTTATTTAAGGACTAAATTACATTATTCATAGTTTTCATCACTATTTTTTCTGAATCTTTTTAATTTTAATTTTTTGTATATTTTTATGATTTTTATTTTTTTCATAACTCTGTTATTATGAATTTTCTTGAAATATGCTACATGTAATCTTAGTTATATATATTAACCTTAGTTGAATTACAAAAATGGTAAACAAGAATTAACGTAGAAGTATTGCCTATAAATTCACATTCAAAATATGAAGTGTCGCGTATAAATATTTGACTTAAGAAATAACGCTTGTAAATATTTAACTTAGAAATTGCTGCCTATAAAAAAATATTTTTTAGTATGACAAATATAAATTTTTAATAATTTATATCTTTAAACTTTGAAGTTGACCACCATGTAAGAAATTAAATATAAGGATAATTGCCTACATGCCACACCATTTAGTTTTATTTATGCCTTACCCATTCATTCTTAGTTAATTACGCTAGGCATACTTAAAACATCATAAAATCTTATATACACACATATTAATTTATTTCTATTATAATGAGTAATCATAATTTTTCAATAACCTAACTATAGCTAGATTATAAAAAAACTGAGTCGTTCATTATATTATTTTAAAAATATTTAAATATATTTTGAGTGAAAATCCTAAAACCTTAATGTTTAGGTGGCGGCAAAGGAAGGAGACATCCACGACGTGAATTGATTTTAGGATAAATCAGCGCTTTAGTGTGGCATTAAAGAAGAGAAAAATATGTATCATTAAGGGTAAAAATATAATTTTAATGATTTACTAATAGAATATTTTCTTTTCAAATAGATTTTGATTAAGTTTGAAATCAAGTGTGTGTATGTAAGATTTTGTAATATTTTGAGTGCGTAATTAACTAAGAATGGATAGGTAAAGTATAAATAAAACTAAATGGTGTGGCATGTAGGTAATTTTATCCCTTAAATATATGTGCGCGTTCAGCCGACTATTTTTCACTAGAATACTTTAAACGATAACAGACATATATGATATGGATTTAGGCGAATTGGCCAGTACCTCGAGGACCCATACGTAATTATCTTCTCTCCATTTTTTAATTAAAAAATGGTACAAAATAATTTACTTATGGGTCCTTGAGATAAGATAAATTACTTCATTTTTTATAAATTTTTATTGCATCATTGGGTCATAGGAGTAGGAGCATCCTTAAATGGGTTTCAATTTATTTTAATTTCCAAATTTTAATCTCTCAATTAACCTTATCACTCGTTCACGTTAAGGCCGTTAATTTTACTTGGACATTAAAAATCGCTTAAAAATTAAATTAAATTTAGATTAAATTAAGTTTGACCCAATCTAAATGAGTCGACTAATAAGTTAATTTAAGATTTTTATCAATTTTATTTTGAGCTAATATAAAATTAGCTGTTGACGGCTCAAAATTAAATTAATTAAAAAATAAAGGTATTATTTATATATATTTATACATATGATTAAATTTAATATGCTAGTTCTTTGCAATAGTCTAATAGAATATTTTATTAGAATTTTCTTCATAATTTTTATTCAAATTACATTTAATATAAATTAGTTTTTTTTTGTTTTTATTTTTAAATAATAGATTAAAATGAATTATCATAGTTTACGCTTATTTAATAAACAAATATATCTATATAAATGTTTAGTTAAAACATCAAACATTATTCGAAAGTTGGATCGACTTTGCCCAGATCGAGCTTAAATTAAATCAATTAATAGCAAATAAGTTAGATTTAGCTCGACTTGAGATCAAATTGAGCAAATAACTGAATTTTTTAATTCAATCTTAAGCAAGAGAGGAGCGACTCGAAATCGAACCGAACAATTTTTGCTATTATTTTTTGCAGCTTCATAAAAAAAAAATTTATAGAAAAACATTGTTTGTAAAGACCAATCTTTATTTTATCGTCTTCTTTTTTTGCTTTACATTTTTCTCCATCTTACAAATTCTATTTCATTAAAAATACATATATTATTTTTATAGGACGATTTTATTTGGCCCTGAGATAAACTCTCGATTACATAAAAGCCTACGAAAACTAAAGTGTGTCATATAAGTCCTTTCGTCTCTGTTTGATTCATGCTCAAGTTATGCAAACTATTTTTTTGAAAAAATTAAGTAGTTCATATAATTTTTAATATAGTAATTAATTTTATTTAATATTCTTATAATTAACTAATTTTATGTCTCATTATATATATATATTTTTTAAAAAAATTATATTTTTTATAAAAATATTTAAAAAAATAGTTATGCCTAAGTATGAATCAAACAGGAGCTTCATCTAATTTTTTTTTTTACTCAGTTATTTTTAATAAATTTCATTAGATTTAACGGTTAAATTTTAATTTAAAAATTAAAAAATATATATATTTAAATACTAAAAGCATGCTTAAAATTTAAAATATTAATAAATATAAGCAAGTTAAATTTTAAGCTGCCTTTCAAATAGCTTATATTTTAAGCAATTTAAAGAATTTTTTGAGCTTCTAATTAAAAATTTGAAACCATATAACCACAATAATACCACTTAGAAAAAATAAAAATAAATAAATATAAGTAATATCAAAATAAATATAGCTTTTATTTGTAATATATGAGAGATATAAATTAATTTAGGGACATTTACATGATAGACACAGAAATTATGCTAATTAATATTTTTCATTATAAATCTCAAAATATTACAGTTATCACATCTAAAATAGCTATTTTTTTTTATTTTTCACACCCTGCAATAAATTCTATTAGAAGATTTAACTATAGTTAAATCTCAATAAAATCTCAGTCATTGATCGCATCACTTAACCATCGACCTTTATGTTAGAGCATCGCGGAGCTGCATTAGTTCCGGCGGCAGCGTATTCACGAGAGGCCGCAGCGTATTCACGTGAGCATCACTCTACTATTTGCATATTCTTTCTACGCGGGCATCGCGAGCGGGCATCGGACCTTCTTAGGCTGGCAGCGACAGAACTCTGAAGCTGCAGAAAGGTCCGATGCTCACTCGCGATGCCCGCGTAAGAAGAAGATGCAAATAGCAGAGTGATGCTCGCGTGAATACGCTATCGCCTAACGAGAATATGCTGCCGCATCGCGTAAATATGCTACCGTCGGAACTAATACAGCTCTGCGATGCCCTAATATAAAGATTGATAGTTAAATAATGTGATCAATGAGTGAGGATTTTTTGAGATTTAACTATAGTTAAATCTTCTGATAGAATTTACAGCAAGATGTGAAAAACGAAAAAATAGCTATTTTAGATGTGATATTTATAATATTATAAGATTTATAATGAAATTCTTAAATTAGCCTAATTTTTGTGTCCACCATGCCCCATTTATTTATAATAATGTAAAACTATATTGCAAGTTTTAATATTTATTTATGTCATGTGATTCTTCTAATCAAATATAGTTAATTTAAAGATATATATATATATATATATAAGCAAATTATTGAAAATCTTCTATTTTAGACTATGTTTTTTGTTACATATTTTATTTATGTAATATGAGAGATTGTTCATTAATTAAAACTGAATTACATATTTCAACATTAGAATTCTTTTTAATATAGATAAATTCTTTCTTTTAATTAATTAAATTATAAGTAATGTTCAAAATATTTTTTTGATAAATGTTTTTCATTAGTAAAAAAAAATTAATATAAAACAAAGCGCAAAACTAATTATAGTAAGAGAGAGGAGAGAGAAATCTTGACCATAATAGCATGAGAGAGGATTTAATATTGGGAGATGGGCTCCCAAGGAGCTACCGCCATCGCCGTCGGAGGTAGTGGTAGTGTTGAAAGTTGATGCACCGGCTAAGAATTTGTGCCGAGAAGTGCAAAAGATAATGAGAAAAAACTGTAATATAAAGGAGTTTAGGTGACCGAAGTGAGGGGTGTGGATAGCGAAGATTACGAACATATGATGCTACGCGAAGCTCAATCAGGCATTGTCTTTTTTGTTAGAGGTTGGGGAGTGAACGCATGCTATCTAGAGTAATAAGTAGCTTGTTTTATGTAATAAGTCTGTGTAATATAAATTTTTAGAAAAAATAAAAATAAAAACAAAAAAACAAATAAAATAATAATAATAATAATAATAATAATAATAACAGAAACTAAGTCTTTCTAATTTATGTCACTGTACAACTAAATTTTTCTAGTTTTTAAATTAATTTTTTAGTTTAAAATAACCTGTAAATAGGCCTTTTGACATTAATAAAGGAACACAATGAAGAAAAAGTTTTCTAACTAGTGGACTAGTTTGGTCAAGCTAGAAACTCCGTAAAAAAATTTTTGATGGAGATAATGTATGAATTGGTTGTCTTCTATTAAATCCTTTTATTAATGCTAAAGAATCTATTTGCATATTATCTCAAAATGAATTTCCCATCCAGAATCAAGGTTAAATTTTATAAAGGTGTAGTAAGACCAGCGATGATATATGGTGCTGAATACTGGCCTGTAAAGAGAAAATATATAAATAAAATAAATATTGCAAATATAAAGATGCTAAGGTGTATGTGTAGATATACATAAAAGGATAGAATGAGAAATGAGTATATCCGAAAGAAAGTTGGTATTGCACCAATTCAAGATAAACTTAGAGAAAGTCGACTTAGATAATTTGGACACCTAAATCGTAGGCCGATTGAAGCTCCAGTTAGAAAAATTAAGTTATTGAATTTTGCCCATGTACAAAGAGAAAGAGGGAGACCAAAGAAGACATGACAAAGAACTATAAAGAGTGATCTTAGTTACTTAGACTTAGATAAGAATTTGGTGACTGATAGAGCGCAATGAAAACAAAGGATTCATATAGCTGACCCCACCTAGTGGGATTAAGGCTTGGTTGTTGTTGTTATTGTATATTCTTTTATACATACATATTATACAGATGGAAAAACTAATATGTATGTTTTATACAATTTTAATATTAAAAAATACGTAATTTATATATCATATATGAATTAAAGAACTTAGCTCTTTAAATTTTAAGATTATAAATTTGTATAATATTATACTTTTCAAAAATTTACATGTAATTTACCTATAAAAATGTTGAATTTTTTCTCCAAAAATATTATAAATACTGATGACTCAATAAATACATACATATATATATATATATATATATATATTATAAATTAAGCTCATTTATTATTTAGATGACTCAAAATCATCTAAATTTTTTATAGCCCAAAATATAATTATTAAAAAAAAATTAGTTCAACAACTAAACACTTATAGTTTGTAAACAACATAACAAAACATAACTATAACATGATAGCCCAAACCATAAATTTCGAGATTCAAGCATTTTTCTTTGCCTGTTTGGCCTCAAAACTATTTTGCTCCTGCCTAAGATCAAAATAATATTTAATTAAATAATAATAATAATAAATAAATAAATTTTTATTATATTTTAAATAAATTTTAATATAAAAAATTTATTTTATTTCATATACTTAAATATTTTAATTTATGTTCTTAACAAATGAAATATTTTAACGTAAAATATTAAAAAATTTAACAATTTTATTAAAAAATTATTAAATATGTGAAATAAAATAATTTTTTTTTATAAAAATATATGTAAAAAATTATTTATTATTATTATTATTATTTTAAAAAATAGTACTTTTTAGTTTTGAGCAGGACCAAAATTATCTTAGAACTAAATAGGCCAAGTCTAACACTACTTATTGATCACAGTCAGGGTTGGCTTAGAATAGAGTTCAAGTAAATTAGTCTCAACTTGAAATCAAAATTTTAGATTACAAATCAAATTTATTTAATGTTGATTAAAATTTTTATTTTTTAGTTAATTTTTAAGTTAAATCAAACCAGCCATATTTTTATATTTAATTATTTTTTATTGAATTATTCATTACACATATACAATAGCATATATATATATTATGCATATTTTTAGATTTTAATATTATTTGAAAAAACCTTCACAATATATTTATATATACATATATAATATCTTAAATATTTTTTTCAGAACTGTATATAAATAGTTCAAATTTATTATAAACTGAATCATTTTTTTGAAAAACTGTCTTTAAACTAAAAAGATTAAACTGATTTAGAATCAAATTAGTTTAAATTTTTCAAGCAAAACTCTAATTAGAGGACAATAGAGACACATCTTCGAAGGCAAAAAAGGAAAAAAGTGTTTGGCATATGAAACAAATTAATACTCAGGGTTTTTCTTCAAAATATATGACAAAATGACTTCAAATAAATAACCGTAGCCTGAATGCCCACTCAAGTAGGCCTACCAATGAATCAAATTTAAATCGAGTTAATATCGATTCAGATTTTATCTTGATATTGTTCCAATAACTTTTAACAAAAACAAGTTTGTAAAATTTGTGAAAAATGTCTCCTGGTCCGTAGGCATAGGCGAATTATAGTAATTTGTTCTAATCCGAGATAAAAACAAGAAAATCTTTAAAAAAAGGTACTCAAAATATTGGACTGTTATGTAGGCATAAAAATAATAATAATTACGAGACTTATAAGACCAAAGTGAAGAATTGCATTAAGCTGAACTTTTAATGGTATGATTAAGAATTGCAATAATCTTGTGAAAAATTTTCTTTCATGTTATATTTATTTGGATGAAATTAAGAAATAGTATATTCATTTTATAAGAATGAAACAAAGCAAAAAATCAGAATTAATGCAACTTAAATAAAACAATAATTTCTTCGTTTACTTCATATAGTAAAATAAACTATTTTATGTTGTTTTCCCCTTAAATTCACAACTTCAGTAACATACAATGTCTCACCCCTTAAGCCAACTGTTCACGCTCATTTGATTTAATTTTTTTTTATAATTTAACATAAAATTTATCTATACAATTAACTTTATTTTATATCTACCACAAATACAAATATTTAAATTAATTTTATTTTATATCTAATATATTTTTTAATATTAAATTAAATTTTTTTCTTATTAAATTTATAAAATAAAATATATTTTTTCTTATCCAAAATTCAACTTACGAATTAATCACAGCCTTCAAATTTATTCAACATATCATGAAACTGAGAAAGCAAACTTTTTGAAAGTCTCCATTTCCATCCTCAAGACATAAAAGTGTTACAATTATAATTTTTTCTTTAAATCTCATTATTTTTACTAGTTTTTTCTAATAAAAAAATTAAAGATTTAACCATTTTTTTACATTTAAACTACTATCATATTTTAAAAAATCATCTATCCGCACCATTTGTTTTCAAAATTATATTATAATAATAAAAATTAATAATTATATTTTAATTAAAATTAGAAATTTAAATTAAATTTCTTTAAAAATTAGGATAAAGTTGCGAATGGGCCCCGATGCAATTTACCTTAAATTTTTAATTACAATTATACAATTTATATATGTAAATAGTCCAAAGAGTAATAACCCTCTCGCACCGCGTCACAGGCCAAAGGCAACTCGAGCCGCCACGTCAGCAGATACATCATAGCTGAGGTGGTGCGTCCATTACACGTGTCAGTGTTTGCATCTCCGAGCATATCGCTCAGCCGTTGATTTCAAGACACGTGTCCTTAGATGACCGTTAGCAATTAGAATTAAAAATAATAAAAGCTTAAAAAAAAAAAAAAACAACTAATACCCATAAAAATCTCCAGCGTCTTCCTTACCCGGTACCCGCCTCACCTGTGACGCACCCGAATCTATCAATGAAGATCTCCTCCTCCCTCTCCTCCGTCTCCGACCTCCCAAACACCCGGGATCCGCCTCCCAAGCCAAAGCTGTCTCCACTGCCGCCGGACCGGCCTGTGGTGGCGTTCTGGTATGACGGTGATGAAGACGAAGAAGAACAGCCTCCGGCGGCGGCGTCACTGTGTTTGGGGAGCGAATTCCTGGAAAAGTGCTGGCTTTGCAGGCGGCGGCTTGGCGCCGGCCAGGAAGCATACATGTTCGGCGGGGATACGGCCTTCTGCAGTAAGGAATGCCGGCGGCAGCGGATGGAGATGACGCTGACATTAGCCGGAGCACGATGAAGCATGAAACTCGACTCAAAATTCGAGATTGAGTTAACTTGATTAAAACTCAAAAAATTTAAAATCGATGAACTTGACTAGTTAACGGCTCTAATGATAAGTCATTTTTTATATAACAGAAGTGAGAAATTCAGAGCTAATGTTATAATTCATCATACATGAGATATGGGGAAAAGAATCTGAAAACTTGATAATTCTGAAGTATCCCTGTAAGAGAACAGATTCAAATAGAGCAGTCTGCTGAATCTGCAGTTTGGATTACATTCCATTTCAGGGCAGAGAAAATGTGTTCTTCTGATAAACTTAGGCTATTAGTGAACCAAATTTTCGACAAACTACTTGTTATTCGGCTCTCGGGTAGAAACTCCAAGCAAGTATACGTTCGATTAGTTTATTTTCACTAAAACAAAAATCATTTATATTCGTCAACAAGCTCAGCTAAAGTTATAACATCGTGAATGTGTATACCAGCTCCGTTCCCAAACCTAAGGTTTGATTTCAATGAAAAGTCTACTATTTTTCTTTTTAATACAAATATGCTATGGATGATTTGATGACTTGCTACGATGTAATAAAATAGAATAAATTAAACAATTATGCCTTAGAGAATTCGAATGCATTTAATATGCGGTATCCATTATTTAGTCAAATTTATTTTGATATATTCAATGAATGGAGAGTATTTGATGGTTAAGAATCTTGTTTCTGATAATAAACTCTGTGAAATCATTCATTTATGGGACATGATCAAACCAAAGTGTTTAAAAAAATCTAAGCTCGATTAATGTTCATGAATTGCTCAAGCTCGATAAGAGATGAAAACAAGCTGGAATAGAATCTTTGAAGGTCGATTCAAGAACAAATGAATGAGCTTGAACAGGCCATACTCAGATTCAGCTAGGTTCATTTATAGCCCTGGCCACTAAAGCCTTGATCAAAAGAGCCTACAGAGTAAAGACGTGTGGTTGCTGAGAAAAACTTAGGTTTATAGTAGGATTAAAATACCCCAAATTTCAAAACTAATGCTCGAGTATGCGGAAACTGAGAAGAATCTTCTTACAAACATCTTATACAACTTAAAAAGAAATATGAACTACAAACTTAGCAGAATAATTAATGCACAGCTGTTAGAAACTAGACAATTAGCTGAATTAGAGAGTAGTTTAAGTTTCCATTATCTAGAACTTGCTAGTTCTAAATAGCAGGTAGAGAAATAGCTTTATTGCTATTCTTCTCCTTAGTCTTTGTTGTGGCAAGAAAACAACCAGAAGAACGAAAAGAATTTTTTACGTGGAAAACCGACTGAGTGGAAAAACCACAACGCCTTTCGGGCGGCTTCAAAGACCTCCACTAATGTATGTTTTTTACAAGATTACAATAATGATGGAGAGAGGGAGAGGGGAGAAGGTTGAGCCGAGAGGAGTTTAAGCAGAGGGTTTCCTGAAAAAAAAAAATCCCCTTCTATCCCTGATACAATGAGGTTTTATATTCTGATCCGGCTTGTGGGGTCACTTCAATAGAATGGGCTCCACCCCTGGTGTCAGGCCAATAATGTCTGCTTAGGCTGGCAAGTCATGGTCCTGGCTGTACAGATAGTACTGCCCAGGAGGGAGGGGCCATATAAAATGCGGTATGGAGCCCTGTACTTCGCGCTGTCTACAGGCAATTCGGCATGACCTCTTCAACATGGGCTCTTCGACAACAACGTTTCGTCCTATAATCTTCTTTGTTCGTCGCTGAGTGCCTGTGACGCTAATGCCACGTAAGCCTCCACGTGTACGCTCCAGATGTGGCGGCGTGAATCCAGATGTAACAGTATTGAAGACTTTAGAAAGCCAAACTACATCTAACATCTAGATTTGGACGTCTTCGTTGCTGGAGCTCACCATTGGCAATGACTTTCTCGAAGTACTCTCTCTCTCTCTATGTTTGTCTCCTTCGTAGTAGTGGTGTTACTTCGATGACATCTTCAGTTTTCTTCCTTTCTCATTTGTATAGTTAGAAGATTACGCAGTTGTTTTACCATTGAATTATGAAGAATAACCCTATATATAGCTATCCTGATGTTGCCATTCCTCCATAACAACTTGTAGGATACTGATAAGACCACTCCTCCAAAACTGTCTCTAGATATTGCAAACTTTTATAAACACATGACTTACAGATTCAAATACCTCTTCTGAAGAACTCCTTTCGAGGATGTCTTTGTCCAAATAATATCAAGTTATGAACAACACCTTTTCTTTGCCAATAATTTTTTATGAATGGCACTCATAAAAAATTTAATATACTTGATCATTAACTTTGATGTCAAAATTCCTTCTCGAAAAAAGGTTATTCCAAATCACTTTTTTAACTTCTTGTCGAGCTTCCTCCACTCTCGTATGAGGATATCACAGCACCAACAACCTCCTCACCATAAGCCCTCCTAGTAGAATTAGCAAACAAAAGTGTGTTCAGTATTGACCTTTGGAAACCCTGAATTTACATATTAACATGAGTTGTATATATGCTCCTAACACAAATGAGGAAACTCAATAAACGCAGACCAACGATTAGCCTTCAGCAACATACATAGTTAACCACATGTTCTTGATCTTTGATTCATACTTGGTCGAGATCATAGACTCATTTGACAACTTGACTTCAGTCAAGTAACTCAACTACCTTTGGATAACACTGACTTTAAAGCAACACTCCTGCATCCCATCAACAACGGCCTTGATCGCATCAACCCCCTGAGCTGACCAAAAATCTCCAGACAGTTGCTGCATGGACCACAACTTCACAAGCCATTCAATCATATCCAAGAAGTGGAGCGATATCCCAAATCAAAGCAATTAGATTTTAGGCCTACAAATATTCATGTAGCAATTTCTTTGGACAGAGAAGATCAAGAACTCAATACTGTACTGTAGTCAAAGCTCAGTAACACTCTATTAACACACTGAATATAGTGTATTTGATTCCAAGCCTCTAGCACCTGTCATCGTTGTTTTCTTTTCTTCTGTAGGCTTCCATTTAAAATCATTCTCTCCCTTTCTAGATTTACCTCTTCCTCACTCATTCATGATCTGACAGCATCAAAAGCACTTAGGCAAGCTCTTCAATCGCAATCAATCAAGGTCTTCCAATGGCCTGATGAATTTGATGGCCATCAACCTTAGTTAAGGCTTAAACTATTTGTCCTGAAGGACGCTTAAGGCAAGCTTTGATGAGTTCTTAGACTCAAGACACATAAAAGCAAGATAGAATAATTAAAAGAAATAAAATCATTTGAATTAAGCAACAAATCTACGGGTTAACTGAACCCGCCCTAAACTAGGCTAGGACAACCTCAAGAAGAATGTACTAAAAGTTTAAAACCTTTGCTTTAGAAGATCATGCGTCCCCTACTACCATTACTGCTCCACCAGAGAGAGAAAAAACAAATGTCTAAAATTGGTGAGAGTTATAGGCATGATATCACAGCCTGCTAAACTAGAAAAATACAAAATGTTTCTTCGAGAATCCTACATATCGCAGGGCCTATGTTGCCGAATAAAGTTAATAAAGTGATATAAGCTATATATGAATGCATTAAGGATAACAGATTCAATGAATGTGCTGATAAATGCAAAACTAAGTATTTTCTACTTCCGCAAGGTAATTCAACGAGCATTAAACTTGCTAATATTACTAAAAACAACTAGGCAGAAGAAAGATAATCAAATTCAGAAAATGTTGGACTATGAAAGTGATAGCAGAATCCGATATTTCAACAAAAGGGCAAATAATCACAAACTTAAAGATACATGAAATATTATGAACAGAAACGTACAATTACATAATATAGTAAAATTTAATATGCTCCCAAAATAAAAGATCCAAAAATAAAAAATTTGTCTAATTATCATGAGAGCTAGTACAAATCTTTTATTTTACTATTTGAAAGCCCAATAGACCTCTAACCTATGACATCAGCATTATGCAAATATTTTTATGGCAAATTGCATCTGGGCCCTTGAGGTCGGAAAGGCGTTGCAAATTAGTCCCAACTTTTTAAAAACTTCAACTTGGGTCCATGATGTTGCAAAAACTCCGCAGTTTTGTTCCAAATTAAGACATAATTGTTAATTTTTTCTAATATGATATTTACTTCTATTTATTAATTTTATAGTTTTTTAGAATATAATTTTGAAAAATTAATATTTATATTTTTTTAGTTTTAAATTTTTAATATAAAGAAAGAAAGATATGAGAGAAATTTAATTTTAAATTTTTATTAAATTTTTTTAAAATTATGAGAATAAATGATGCAGCGCTTTGTCAGACACATCGACACCTTAGATATAATTTACGATCTCAGACCTAAATTATATCAATTCTAGTCTTGTATATAGTTATTTTCATTTCAGCACATTTTATTTGGGTTATTGTTGAGTCAAACAATATATTTTTATGTCGGTGGGAATGCCCACTTTAGTGTCTTGTAATTATTTGAGTGCTATTTTGGTCAGTTTGGGTTAATTAGATTCAAATTGAATTATTTATATTCAATTTGAGTCAAGTTAAATTCAAATTGATCAAATTATGTTGAAATTGATTCAATTGAACTCAGGTATATTGAGTCAAGTTCAATTGAGATCAATTGGGATCAAAATGAGTCTTATTAGGGTCATTTTGGGTCAGTTTGGTTCTATTTGGATTGAGTTGGATTCAATTCGAATCAAATTAGATTCAAATTAAATATATTTGCAAAGGAGAAGGAACAGGACTTGCCTGTAATTATTACATCAAATTAAATCAATGGCAGCCCTAAAATAGCACGGGATGTTCTCTGTTAGCCTTCGCGAAGGCTCACGGCGACAATGCCGCGCACATCCAACCGCACTTCCGCGCACGTCGCCAACCTCTCTGCGGTGCTCGCCCACGTCGCCGGCCACTTCCTCCACAAAAGCGCTCTTCCTCCGCCGACCCTGCGTATAAGGTTGGTTTCCCCTAACTCTCCCTCTCCTATAAAGTGACCGACGGGGTCTACGGCAAGGAGGCGTTGATGATTTTTCGGTGAGCGATTCTACCCTCAGAGCAGAGGTTAAGGAAATCCGGATAGGTGGTCACAGATTTTGTCGCTAGCACGACAGCAGCGGCTGCGTTCGGCGTTTTCTCTACTGATCGAAGCCGAGCAGGTGGCTGCGGCTTCACTTCAGGGACGATTCAGAGATCCGGACAGGTGGTCACGGATTTTATCGTCGGCACGGCAGCAAGTGACTGCGTTCGGCATTCTTCCTTTGATCGAGCCGAGCAGGTGGCTGCAGCTTCGTTTCGGGGACGATTTGGTTTCGTCTGAGGCTACGGCAAGGGGCTGAGGCTTCGACTTCGAGATCCAATTTTCTTTGGTTTACTTACAGTGTTTCTTAGTTTTCGAATCTTGCTGTGCTTTCTCTGATTCCATTTTCATGGTGATATTAGGCAGCATTATATGATCAGTTAATTTTCTTAACTCGTATTTAACTCCATGTTCTCAGATTTCTTGATTTTCTGCTTTGCTTTGGTCTTATGCCATTATCTCCACATTAAGCCATATTTGTAATTGAAATTCATGTGCTCTTTGCCAATTCGCTGAATGTGAGATCGCTGAGCCTAAAATTATATTGCAATTCCTGTCTTAAATTGAATTCATATGACTCGTGCTTGATGAAGATTTATATGTTACATGACTCGATTAATTATCATGTATAAAGTACTTCAAGATAATATGCATGCGTGTCAAATCATTTCTGAAGTTCGATAATTTAATTATCTTATTTGCAATAGTTTCCTGAATTTGTTCAGATTGAAACTAAATCATCAAAGCTATTTCATGACATTTAAATGAATATGCAAATAATTATATTTATTATAATTTGGGAAAACTTAGTTTAATCTCCTTTCTATTTGCATTTAGTAATTTAAATATATATTTATATAAATATAAATTTAGGCGCTAACTTAATATTGGTAGCGTTAGAATCGCCTTAAATAGATCCCCGCGCTGCATCAATAAAAGAACATAATAATCCCTTAAAATATACAAAATCGTATCATAAAGCTCATCAAAAAGAAGAACAGATAATTCTGAAGGAAAATCTTATCTATATCATATTTGCATTAGATATCGATACTCACAGATGTCTTCGATACATATTAGATACAGAACGTATCATATCTAGATGATAAAAATAAATTAGCTACTGGGAATATGAAAATAACTTCAAAAAACATGCTAGCTTTTTATGCAAAGCAACTTGACAATAAAAGCCAAGGGCTCTCCCAAAATCTCATGATACATCTAATAATTCCCCTTAATGTATGTAACATGTAAAATGCAATATTTATTTCAAGAAAGGTGCAGGGAGTCAAACTACACTATACATATTTTCAAGTTAATCAAGGTAACAGTATTTGTTCAAAAACACATGGAGAACTATCTCACATTGAATATTCAATATAAGTAGTAGTATTAATATACAATTGATAGCCTTTACTCATTGGTTCAAGTTTTTATATTATCAATAGATGTTTACTCAATAGTATACTGGGTTGAGCCCAACTTGGGTTCCTCCTCTGTAAATCACATAATAATATTTATGCATACATACAAAGATGTTTGATAATTTATATGACGTATCATGTTGTACATGTATCCTATATTTTCAAGATATTCGTTTTGTCGTATCAGTGTCTTACAATATTTGTGTTCCTGTATTATACCTATGATTCATAGTTTGCAAATGATAGTACCATAAGTACATCCATATGGTTACTCTTATATATCCTCCTCCTTAAAGAAGATTAAAAAAAATTAAAAACTAAGAAAGAAAGTGGTAATTGTCATCAGCCATTTGGCAAAATTGTGTTGCCTTTGGCTTTCAAAGTGGAGGCAGATGCCTCCAACTTCACTTGATGTGGGAATTGGAAACTTGATCATCCTTAATTAACGTTATTGTCATTCATATAATTGGAGGAATGATTCTATTCATATTCGATAACATAGTAGAATATAAAACATATCAAAGCCATAAATATCCAACATTGTTAGTATTTAACAGAAGAATGGTCAAAGAACAATTTGAAGTTGAAAGATTGCTAAAAAATGTGCAACATTTCTCACTGACCACGGTGACCTCAGTTACATCACAATTAAAATCAGAAATAAGAATTTGCAAAGCCACAACCATGATCTAACAATATCCGCTCCTTTTAACATTTTTTTCAGTTTTCAATTGATTTCAAAAAGCAATAAGAGGGTTAAGTAGAGAAGGTTAGAATATTAGAACCTTACCTATAGTATTTGGTAACGATGGATACCTCATTTACATCATCTCAGGAACCATTGTGAGGCGTCGAAGCTTCCGACTCAATGTTTCCTCTCCGGAGGTCATCGATGAGCCGTCCGAGTTCTTTCCGGGCGGATTCCCTTCCGAACATGAAGCCGTACCTGCAGATTCCGGAATCAAACTCGAAACCCTAAAAGCACCTAGCTGAAAATTGGCCGAAATCTCTGCTTTAAGAGACAAGATGCTAGGCTAGAAGCTCGTTACCAGAAGGAAATGGCGGAGAAGACTCCCGCCGCCACGACCGTCTGAACCAATGTGAGCTTTTTCTCCATTGCAGTAGAAGCCGAGACCGCACTGCACGAGAAATTTCTGGGTCAGGGGCGCGCGCCACTTCATCCGTCCGCACGCCAGTAACAGCGCGCCGCGTGGCGCGCGACCCGGCTCCACGCACACGGGCCGAAACGGAAGAAGCGGCACCGTTATGGCGAAATTTGAAACGGAAACGGCGAAATAGCGAAACGGCGAAATTTCGAACGACAAAACCGCGCCGTTATGTCAAAATGTGAAACGGCGAAATTTCGAACGGCGAAATGGCGAAACGGAGAAAACGGAGACGGCTCCGTTATGGCGAAATGCCACGTAACTAAGCGAAAATGCTACGTAGCCTAGTGAAAATGCTACGTACCCCAGTGAAAATGCTACGTAGCTTAGTGAAAATGCTACGTACCCCAATGAAAATGCTACATACCCCAGTGAAAATGCTACGTAGCTTAATGAAAATGAAAATGCTACGTAGCTAAGTGAAAATGCTACGTACCTTAATGAAAATGCTACGTACCCCAGTGAAAATGCTACGTAGCTTAGTAAAAATGCTATATAGCTAAGTGAAAATGCTACGTACCCCAATGAAAATGCTACGTAGCCCAGTAAAAATGCTACGTAGCCCAGTGAAAATGCTACGTAGCCCAGTGAAAATGCTACGTAGCCCACTGGAAATGCTACGTAGCCTACTGGAAATGCTACGTAGCATTTCCAGTGAAAATACTATGTAGCCTAGTGAAAATGGGACATAGCCCAATGAATTAGCTACGTAGCCCAGTCACTAAGCTACGTACCCTAATGAAAATGCTACTTAGCCTAGTGAAATGCTATGTAGCTAAGTGAAAATGATACGTAGCCTAGTGAAAATGCTACGTAGTTAAGTGAAAATGCTACGTACCTAAGTGAAAATACTACTAAGCTACGTAGCATTCTCACTAAGCTACGTAGTGAATTCACTGGGCTACGTAGCATTTTCACTTAGCTACGTAGCATTTTCACTTAGCTACGTATCATTTTCACTAGGCTACATAGTATTTTCACTGAAAATGCTACGTAGCATTTCTACTGGGCTACGTAGCATTTCTAGTGGGCTACGTAGCATTTTTATTGGGCTACGTAGTATTTTCAGTAGGCTACGTAGCATTTTCACTAAGGTACGTACTATTTTCACTGGGATACATAGCATTGTCACTAGGCTACGTAGCATTTCTACTGTGCTACGTAGTATTTTCACTTAGGTACGTAGCATTTTCACTTAGCTACGTAGCATTTTCACTTAGCTACGTAGCATTTTCACTAGGCTACGTATCATTTTCACTTAGCTACGTAGCATTTCACTAGGCTAAGTAGCATTTTCATTAGGGTACGTAACTTAATGACTGGGCTACGTAGCTAATTCATTGGGCTATGTCCCATTTTCACTAGGCTACATAGTATTTTCACTGGAAATGCTACGTAGCATTTCCAGTGGGCTACGTAGCATTTCCAGTGGGCTACGTAGCATTTTCACTGGGCTACGTAGCATTTTTCACTGGGGTACGTAGCATTTTCATTGGGGTATGTAGCATTTTCACTAAGCTACGTAGCATTTTCACTGGGGTACGTAGCATTTTCACTAGGCTACGTAGCATTTCGCCATAACGGCGTCGTTTCTCCATTTTCTCCGTTTTGCCATTTCGCCGTTCGAAATTTCGCCGTTTCACATTTTGACATAACGGCGCGGTTTCGCCGTTTCGCTATTTCGCCGTTTCCGTTTCAAATTTCGCCATAACGGTGCCGCTTCTTCCGTTTCGGCCCGTGTGCGTGGAGCCGGGTCGCGCGCCACGCGGCGCGCTGTTACTGGCGTGCGGACGGATGAAGTGGCGCGCGCCCCTGACCCAAAAATTTCTCGCACTGCACGCTCCAGCGCTGCAAGGCCGATGCTTTTTTATTTCTTCTAATTATGACACAATAAATTTATTATTTTATATATTATATATATTTAATAAATTATATTAAATGTATACTATATAAGTTTTAAATAATTAAAAATAATTTTCATATATTTTATAATATGTAAAATATAATTTATTAAATATAAATATATAATATATAAAATAATAAGTTCACTGTAGTATGTAATTTATATTGAACATAATACAAATTCTAAAGAAAAGATTGAAATTTTCAAACTCAATGAAAAAAGAAAATTGAAATTAGGGGACTATAATGAATTTTTTTTAGAGAAGTAATTATTTTTTGATGAATTAGAAATGTAATTTTTAATCAAACTTATTTAACCAGTTCTAACTCTAATGAGATGTTATGTTGAAAATTATATTGGTGATTCATGGCCAACTTTAATTTGATGTAAAATAAGTCCAGATATAACGTAATTATACTCTCCTTAATTTGTAACTCATTAATAATTAAATAAAATAAAATTTAAAAATATTTTAATTTTTATTATTATTTAAAATTGTCCGTATTCTATAAAAGCTTATTCTACATCATTTTCATGTTAATAAATTGTCCATAATTTTTTTTCAAAAAAATGACAAACTCAAATTATTAAAATATTTCATCATTGATAAAAGGGCAAATTACGCCAAAGTTATTGAGTTTAACGCTTAACATCGTGGAGGTCCATATTTTTAAAATTAATATCGGGTACCTGAGGTTTAATAAATATCAAATAGATTTTTTTATTTTTTTATTATTAAAATTTTTAAAATTACTGTTTTACCCTTGCCCCCTGCTGCGCGGCCCGCGCACGTGCGCCGAATCAGGAGGAGAGAGAGATTCTGCCTCTCTCTATCCTCCCGATCCCTCGCACGCACGGCCGCCGGATCGGGAGGAGAGAGAATGACAGGAGTAAAACGGTAATTTTAAAAAATTTTAATAGTAAAAAAATAAAAAAACCCATTTCATAATTTATTAAAACTCAAGAACCTGATGTTATAATTTTAAAAATATGAATTTGTGTGATATTAAGCGTTAAACTCAAGGACTTGTGCGTAATTTATCCTTGATAAAATCCCAGCATGTTGCCGGCAGGGTTTTTAGAACCGGATCGGACCGGCCGGTTCGACCGGTTCAACCGGGAACCGGCCCAAGGTCCAGTCTGGTTCAATATTAGAACCGAAATCAAGTAAAAATCGGGTTGGACCGATAAAAACCTGTCCAACCGCCAAACCGGACAAACCGGAATTCTTATTTGAGCTTCTTATTTTATTTCTATACATTAATATTTGAGCATTAATATTTTAATATTGATGCTATATTTTGAATAATAATTATTTTATATAATGGATGTTTAGCTAATTTATTATTTTTTTTATCATGAATTTATTTCGAATTGTTATAAAAGAGACAAAGTATTTTGAATAACAAATTGACAAGAAAAGCAATTGTATTAGTTTTGTTTTATATTTTTAAATTTTTTATACATTTTTTGTAGTAGTAAATTTTTTAAATTAGTTGTATTATTTTTTTCAAAATATTTTTTATCATATCTTAAAAATGAATCTCACATTTAGAAAATTTATATTTAATTATGATATAATTATTAAGTCATTTGGTTGAACCACAGTTCAATCGGTTGAACCGATAAAATTATGAACGGGTCGATTGATCGGTTTGATCTTCGGTCCGGTTCTGAAAACCTTGGTTGACAGCTGGTCAACTGTTTACTTGCCTTTATCAAAAAAAAAAAAAAAAAAACTATTTACTTGCCCAGCACAGTGCGCCACGCAAGCATAATTGGTATTAATTATTTTATATAATTATTTTTTACCTTGTGCGAAGTTTTTTCACATAAATATTGGTTTTTTAGGCTCTGATCGAAGACTAAAATTAAGATTAAAATAATATTAATTAAAATTAATAATAATAATAATAATAATAAATTTTTATTATATTTTATATAAATTTTAATATAAAAAATATTTTTAATTTCACCTGCTTAATTATTTTTAATAAAATTACTAGTTTTATTTCACATTTTAAATCAAAATATATGATTCGAATATTTTAATTTAGAATGTGAAATAAAATTGATAATTTTAATGAAAGTAATTAAGTATATAAAATAAAATAATATTTTTTATATTAAAATTTATTTAGAATATAATAAAAATTTATTTATTATTATTATTATTTAAATTAGTACTGTTTTAGTTCTAATTTTGATACTCGCGCTAAATAAAGCCTAAATTTTGAGGTAACTATTTTAACTTTTTCGAAAAACATATACAAAGAAAAATATAAATTAATAGATTATGAGTGATATTAGATAGATTTGATATCAAGTTCAGTGTCAAATGCCCACTACAAAAATTATATTAGATTTTCAGTTATATAAATTATATTTCAATAACAATATAATCTATTATAAATTCCACAATTTTTTTGACTTATTAAATGAAATGAAAATTAGCTCATATTTTAAAGCATCTATTATCGTAATATTATCTAATAATATCAAAAATAACTTTATTTTCAAGTTAAATTAATATTTTATTGAATAATAATACATTAAAAATTAATAGATTAATTGATATCAAAATATTTAAATTATATCACAATATTATTATTATTATTATTTTATAAGAAATATCACAATATTGTTGAACATGTTAAAAAAAATATAAAATTAATTTGATCTCCAATTTGACAACTGTTATGAGTGATATTGAGGATTTGAAAGTTCAATGTGTAAATTATTATGGAATCTCTCGACGCCAGTTAAATTTCATATGGCATATATAAAACTATTCAGATCAACAACAAGGAGAAAAATAATAAATTAGTACTACTAGTATATCAAAATGTCAAATGAAACATCATATTCAACATCAGCAACCAGCAAAGAAAGTTCTAAATGGAATACTAATAATGCTATTAGAAAATTTTAAAACCCATACAAATCCGCATAAAAATATTATCATTGAGCAAATTACAAATATTTTATTTTCATTTCTTTTTTGTAAAATTACACATATATCGTGTAACGTAAATAGTACAGCTAATTTTTTGACTCATTATGCTACGTTATGTAATTTTCACTGGGAGAGAAATATGACTCTTTCCATTGATTTTTGCAATATCCTCAAGAAAAATACTGATTGACTTCTACAATATTTGTAATATTAATTTTTAGTTTAATGCTATGGCTTGATATCTTAAAAAAATGTATAAATTGTCAATTTTTTAGAGGTGAGAATGCAATTTCCCAATTCTTTTAATACCGTAGTATGAAATATACATCAGCCTGGCTTCTCTTATCATTACACTACTCCCTCATTCAAGTCCAAAACAAACACGCCAACGTAAGAACCACCAAAATAACGTTAGTTCATCTTCATTAAGCTTGCTCCTATCAAACGCACGAACCAGCTTAATGCTTCAGCTCTCTTTTCCCTTCTCCAAGCTCCCCACTATCTGCTGTAACGTGGGTTCCACGTGCTTGGCAGCTTCAGTAATCTGAACTACTTGTTTGAGGCTCTCCACAACCTCGCTCATCTGCGGCCGCTGCTTCGCCTGCTTCTCGAGACAACTGTCAGCGAGTTTGGCTACCTCCCTTGCTGCTTTCAGCGAATACTGATACCTCAACCTCGGATCCATGATCATGTTGAATCTCTTGCTTTCAATGGGGAACTGTTTCACCCACCCCAATAGCGCCTGTTCGTTTGTCGGCCGGTTCTTTTCTAACACTCGTCGGCCCGTGAGGAGCTCGTAGAGGACTACTCCGAAGCTCCAGACATCACTTCGGATTGTCAGATGGCCAGTTTCGATATAATCAGGAGCAGCATAGCCGTAAGTTCCTACCACCTAACAGCAACAGAAAAACATAGTTGAGTTGGGATGATTACACGAGTAACACAAAAAATATGATGATGTCACATTTTAATACCTAAATCTCGTTGTTTACATATATATAATACAAACAAATCTTGACTTCTGTTAGATATGATAATATAATGTCTTATTACAGTTAGTTCTCTTCTTGTTTTCATGTAAAAAATGATCATATGAAAATGCCTTGCAATAAGCATAAATGCACTTAAATTTACTGGTAGATTTAGTACTTAAAGACATTGAAACCTATATGAAATATTCTCAGCATCTTTAATAGAACTTAACCGACATGTTAATGGAATATTTTGTTGTTGCAACATATATTTATCATATGCAATGCCTTTGCAATCAATATAAATGCACTTAAATTTTCTGGTAGATTTAGAGGAGCTTAAGACATTCAAACCCAAAAGAGAATATTCAGAGAATATTTACTGGAACTTACACGTTAAAAATGTGGTAAACTTGTGGTACTTATGATTCACATGCATTCACTATTTTGGTGTTTAACATGTAGTATTCTATTTTTTGTGTTATGCAATTGCAACATTCTGGGTGCATTTACGTGGAATGACAATTCAATTTCACCTTTATTCATTATGGAATAGTTATCTCCATGTTTACTTTGGTAGAATAATGATTCCATAGGAATCTCTATTGCATATTTCATGGAGTAGTCATTCCTCCCATCTACCTAATAAATAGTGCTAAAAATATTATTCTAAAATTACCTTTGTTCACACACATATACACATTCTTATATGTATACATAGACATATATACTTATATAAATTATATTTATGTAATTATTTATGTAAAGTCAAATTTAATAATAATAAATAATATAAAAGTTCATTAAGTTACATTTATAATATTTTAATACTTTTCTTTTTTATTCACTTATTATTCTATATTCTATTCTATCCAAGTAAACAAAAGAATTGCTATTCCATTTTCATTGGAATAACAATTCCATTTCCATAAAATGATAATTTCATTCCATTAAAGTAAACATATTGTTTGAGTTTTAGGCAAAGAATGAATCTAGCGGAAAAGAAAACAGTTGGTTTCTAATTGCAAAGCAATTGAACAAATAACCAAAAACCAACAAGCAATAATAATGGCGTACATCTCTTCGTAACAGTGAAGAGTAATATGATTTCTTGTATATGAGTATGGGAGCTAACAGTCGAATTTACCCCAAACCAGTTCGGTAAATCTGGTCCAAAAACAATTCCAATCAAAACTAGGAAAGAGGTTGAACCAATAGTTCCGGTTCCACATGGAACTGGTTCCAAAACCAGTTAGGAACCAATTTCTGTTTAGAACAAGTAGACCGATTTTATTTTATTTTTATGTTTTAATATTGCCTATTCAAACGACCATTAAAACAACATCTGAGTTGATCAGTTGGATATCCATCAGCACGAAATTCTCCTCTTCGAAATGTGGCTTGCGGTGTTTGATGTTGGTGGGCGTGTGGGAAGTCGAGTGTCAATTCATATAAGGGACAGGCTTGTGGCGCCATTGGCCTTGTATGCTCCTCGAGTGGTAAGCTGTGTAGCCTTGCAACCATGTGAAAGGAATCTCGAGGACAAGGCCTAACATGCGTGGTCTCGAGCATTAAATGGGTGTCAATTTTCCAATTGAGGTTGGGGGACTGAACCTTGGTATTAATAAATGCAATTAAGAAGAAAGAATATTAATGAGATAATAAGAACCCGAGACTACCTTCCTTTCAATATCTTTTGAATTTAAATACACCTAGGCCTTGTTTGGCATGAAGCCAAAAATAGGCAAAAAATATCTTAATAATATTTTAAATTTATTATAAATTTTAATAACTTTATTTCACATCCAACACAAATTCCAACTTTAAAATCAACTTTATTTCACATCCAACACAAATTCTAACCTTAAAATCAACTTTATTTCACATCCTACACACCTCCCAATATTAAAATAAATTTCTTTCCCATCAACTCTATAAAATAAAATATTTTCTCTTTCCTTACCCAAATTCATCCTCCAACCAAACAAGCCCCTAATGGATTAGACCCGGGCTTGCAGAGGGATTGGTGGAACTGGCAAATATTAAAATTGGGCTTGGAACTAGGTCTGCGGAAGAACTGATTGGAACCAGTTCAAAACTGGTAACCGATTCCCCATTTCGGGCTGGTTTCACCAACATCATTGTCGGCACCATACCAAAAATCGTCTAACTGGTTCCACCCAGTGGTGGAAATGAAACTTGCGAATCCGGTTAGTTGGCCATCCCTAACACGAAGGAAAATGATAACCAAGAAGTATGGCAATCAACCTCACAAGATACTTGAGGCTTTCGAAGCATTAAAAATCAAAGGCTAAGAAACTGATGGATTGACAAAAATGTAATTTTTATGCAAATGATGCACATATGCATATATTTCTAACATCAGTAGAGTTGCAAATATATGATATGAAGTTAAGATATGTAAATCTATCTTAGGGACAATTATTGGCTGGTTCTTTTTCTACACGTCTTGGCTGGCTTATTCATGGATCTTCTGTAGGTTTATTCAATTAGATTAGATTTGTACTGAACACAAACCTAAGCCCCTAGGACTCACATTTGACACCAAAGCTTGTATTATTGTCACGTTCTTCTTCAACTATCCACAAAATACATGTTTGTAACAAGTAATAACTAGTACATAACAAGGATGAGTGAAATATCTTAAAAGTGTAAAAAAGAACCACAACTATAATAAACAAGATTAGAAAAGTTCTCCATTTTTAGAGGAAAGCAGACGAGCACACTACAGGGAACTTGTAGTAATGTTGTGATTGCATGATAAGATAAATAGGTCCTTAATCCTCATAAGCCTAAAGCACCACAGTTCAGATACTAAAGTGAAGCAGAAATCAGAATAAACACACAAATAGAACTTACTGCAGTCGATACGTGAGTTCGATCTCCAGTAGGGCCCTCCCGAGCGAGCCCAAAATCTGATAGCTTCGGCTTAAACTCATTATCTAACAAAACATTTGATGTTTTGAAGTCCCTGTATATAACCTGCTTAGAAAGAGATCATAAAAGAAAAAAAAGGTACTTTAAACAAATTTAATAAGCCACTAAAGAAATATGTATCATATTATTGTCAATTTCAAGTCCTTTAAATAGTGGAAGTAGCAACAACCATACATGAAAACTGCATTCTACTTGGTATTTATCTTGAAAAAGATAATCGCATAATATGATTTAACTGAGAGCTAATAGTTCAAATTATATTGGAAAAGACGTGCAACACTGTATCATTTTTTCTAGTTTTGACTTACAGGATTTTGCAACATCAATGACCTCCTATATATGTTTTCCTTGCTTATCTGTTATTATCAAACTCAATCAAGGGAAGAAACAATGTAAAAGACTACAGTGGCAATTGGTTCAGTGTTATTGTGATGTTATATCATATTGTCTGAAGAATAGTATAATAGAGAATTTTAGTTTGATGACATGCTTCGATATTATTACAAATAATTACAAAATTATTACATTCTAAAATAACACGTAGATGTCACCTAAAATCAGACTGACATCTAGATATACCTCTCCTACAAACATATCTACGATGACAGAGAAGTGGGAGAAGTTAGAATAATGGAGGTGAATATCCGATTCCATGGCTGAGAAGATGAAGGCAAGATTTTAAGGGTAAATAACTTTTAGGTCCTTGAAGTCTAACAATCATTATACCTAAATCTATAATATAATAGCAATAAACTAAATAAACAATAATTATTAGATAACATAGACATCTAGATATATCGACATTTAGATAATACTAATATCCAGATTGCATTGAACCAACTCCCTCTTATATCCTGTCTATAAGGTTGAATAATATATTAGTAGTAAGGATCATTTGGAATAGAAATAACATCAGAACCTAAGCATAATCTGATTATTATGAGAAAACCAAAACAAAACAAAGGATTTCCATATTTGGTGCACAAAATGATATATTGAATGTTCTATTTTTCAAATATAATGGTTCAGTTTTTAAAAATATTAACTAGCACATATTCTTGGTGCTGACTTTAAAACCTTTGTCTTTCAGAGTTTCAGGTAGTATTACACCTAGAACAAGCAAGCTAATTAAACATAAACCCAGGACAGAACTTAATTAGTTCCCCTTGATCATTATGGAGCTTCGAACCAAATTTCAGGAGGTGCAACTATTTAAACATGATATTTGGAAGATAAGAAGCAATACATACATTAGCACCTATCATTTTGAATAAAAAAGAAGAGATAATTGCAAAAATAACACAAAATAAAGGTGTTATTACATATTAAGTACCTGAATCTTACTATTTATATGCATATGACACAAAGAATTCCACTGGAATAATATCCCAGTTTTTTTCTGTCAGAGATGCTAGGAATATACTGTTAAAGGTCATATTTATATAAGTTAATTACAGAGCTTCTAGCATATTTAAGCATGCATATGGTGATTACAAAGGTATTTGCATATGTAACATACATTTGCAAACTTTGATAGGAAATCAACTATAATAAGATGGAATAAATTGGATCCACTGGCAGAATATTCTCAACATCTTTAGCAGCAATTAGCCAAGGTGTCATTTTCGTGTTATTTAACATTTCTATGTGTTATATGTAAATAATTTTGAAACCCTATAGCCATTGCACAAAGAAAATAAAAGGATTGTAAGAGGAGTACCGGAACTTCCAAACCTTCATGCAGGTATGCTAAACCTTGGGCTGCTCCCAATGCTATCTGTAATCTTATATTCCAGGGAAGAGCAGGAAGAGCTCTGTTGAAAAGATGGACATCCAAACTCTTATTGGGCATGTATTCATAAACCAACATCCTTTGGAACCTATTTTCACAATCATTGGAACAATAGCCTAGGAGTTTCACTAGATTTGGGTGCTCAACAACACCGAGGAATTGGACTTCAGCAAGCCACTCCTTATGCCCCTGATGGTGTACATATATGTAAGGATCAAAAAGCCCTAACGAGTATTACAGAAAGCAATTGAGAGATAAAGAACAGTGCAAAAATTGCATGGTTGAGTTGCATTTTGCATACACCCACCAAGTAGTTTTTTCCAAGGCATTGCAATACATGATGATTTGCTGCCCTTTTTTTATAATAGAGTATAAGACAACCAATTTACAAGATATTCTCATCTACTAACCAATGTTCAAACTTAATTCCAAATATTGCCAAATCAATTTTTCGGGTTAAAAAATATCATAGGATGATGAATCAAATTCTTATTTCAGAATTAGTCCCGACACTCCAACAAGTAATACAATAGTACAATTTCAATAGGATTACATTTCAATGTAAATATTGAAATGTAATAAGCTCACGAAGAATGATAGAAACCATAACAAGATTCATTAGTTGAGTTATGACTAGTGATAGAGCCAACCCCTAAAATCTATTTAAACTGCGTGATTCATGACTACCTAATAAAATTAAGGTTAAGTTCATGAGATTGTACATAATACTCCATCATTCCTAGACATCTTTTATCCTTGTCTTATAAGCAGTCATAATTGGTTATCTAACATATTAAGTTAGATAGTACTCACAATTCTCTGCAAATAGATTACCATAGCCTACGTTGTCATCATCTTGTTAAATGCCATTCATTCTAGAAAGTAAAGAAATGAATATTATAAATGATTCTCCCATAAAACATATATAAACTACTAAAATCCAAGAATTATAAACTGCTGAAGTGTTAAAACTCACTAGAAAATTTTAAAGGGAATAATCCGATTATATCTACTTGCATTTAACTGAGAAAGAGCAAAGAGCGATGAGACCAACACTAAACTGTTAAAAAACTTTGAACTAAAGATTGGAAGAGAAGAGCAGATCATCTTTCTTTTATCTGCGACACTATGCCAAAATCTTTATTATTCTCCACTTATTTTACAAAAGAAGGCTAAGCCTTTATGTAGGCTCAGAAAAGATATTCTAGAGATTATCTACAATGGAAGACATCAAGGCAATATTGATACGCTTCCATATACAAAATATTCCTATCAATGATAATACTATTGTCATAAAAGCAATCCCAAATATCATGGGATTATATTAATATTTGTAATAAATGCATTATTTGGCTAATATTCCCCTGCAAGTTGATGGCATGATCACAAGCCAACAACTCATTCTTCTAATTATGAAACCAAGATTTAAATAAAGCTTTCGTGAACATATATGCAAGTTGATCAATGGAGGACAAGAATTTAACATATAGCTAGCCTCAACCTACACATTCACGAACCAATATCAATGTGCTCTATATAAGCATGGAAAACAGGATTGGAAGTGAGGTAGATGGCAAATATCTTGTCACACCAAAGAATTGGAGTGAAGGATGAATGCCCAATTTATAAAGAAGATTTTGAACCCAAATAAATTCCCAAGTTGCAATAGCCATTTATTTATATTCAAATTATACATAGAATGCAAGATTCAGAATTCAACAAGTTTCAAAAATTATGCATAGAATACAGACTACAAAGTTGAGGGACGATAATATGATGATCAAAGCAAATATGCATCAGGCTGCAAGAAATTCCTTGATGTCATTCAAAATTGGTTAGGATTCTTGAATGAGTGGCAGAGATAGGGCAGCATGTTTGTTAAGGGACTAAGGTATGCATCGCGGAAGAAATCATGTTGAATTGTTGATAGGAAGGTTTGAGAAAAGGATACCCCTTATCCCCATACTTGTTTATCCTCTCCTTAGAGCTCTTGCCTACAATGAATCATAATGAGATGCAAAGGGGCACTCTGTCAAGTATTCAGAGCACATAATGAGGACCCACCTAATTCTCACCTTAAATTTGCCAATGATCTTATCTGCGAAGGCTACTCCAATAGACATTGCTAGTATGAAGACTCTTGACAACTATTGTGATTGTTCAAATCAGATGATAAATTTGGCAAAACTTTTCATCATTTTCAGTTGTACCATTAATAGAGTGGAAAAATTATTATCAAGAAATTCAGGATGCAGAAGGGACAATAGTGGTATTGTTTGTGGATTCCACTCACTAAGTGCAAATCAGGGAAAGCAAACTTTTAGACAATCATAGCGACAGCTAAGGCCAAGAACTCAGCCCAGGGGAGGGGGTTCAAGAGCTTATCTTTAACAAGGAGACTTACACTTAAAAACAACACCCTGAAGTCGATGTCGGTTCATGCTTTGTGACATGCTTATGTCTCATTAATGTCCTGAATGAAATTGAAAGGTCATTATGACCTTTTCTCTGGGGAGATAATGCGAAACCCAAGGCCATGCACTATATGATCTGGGAACAAGTCTACAAGCCCAAGAGTAAAGGAATCCTTGGTATCCATATCTTCAGCTATAGAAATAGTTCATGGTAGCTAAGCATGCGACTAGATTTATGAGCAACTCAGATTGTATATAACAGGAGAGTTAGCATGCAAAGTATGGTTTATGTAATCACTTCTCTGAAGTGAGAAAAAGTGACTCCTAGATGTGGAAACTTATTAGCTTAAAGGGTAAAGTGACTGATAGTCATATGACTTGGATTATCGAGGATATGTTAGAAGCTTCCTTTATGGATGACACATGGTTGTTTACCTTACCACCGAGCAGAGGCCTAGATACTTAAGTATGCAGATTGAGGAATTGTCTTCCATTATTACTGATGTTTCCAGTGACTTGATTTGAGATAAAGGCAAGATTGATCAGTTGTTTGGACAGAAGCTGCAGAAAAGAGTCACGGCTATCAAGAGGGATTACAATATGCATCAATACAGACCCGTTTGGGCAGCTATTGATTCTTTAAAGATCTCTACTACTAAGCTATTTGCTAAGTTAGAACCCAAATACCCCTATAAGGCCATGTATCTCCATCTTCGAATGGGTCAAGTTAACTCCAATGGAACAATACAAGGTGGTGGAGTGGCTGGAGCTGAGTCCATATCAGGGACCGCCTAGCAGCTTACATGAGGGGCAGCAGTTGGAGGATCTTGATGAATTCAACCTCACTACGAAAAATGAGACACTCGAAGAACTAAGGCCTCATTTGGTTGGAGACTAAAAAACTCTCAAACTAAATAAAAAAATTTATTAGTATTTATTTCATATCATACACAAATTCAAATATTTAAAATTAATTTTATCTTTCATTCTACACAAACTTTAGAAAATCAATTTTATTTCACACCAATTACTATCCTTAATAACAAAATAACTTCATTTCACATCATAACATTAAAATAATTTTCTTTCTTTCGTCATCTCAAAAAAACTTAAAATATTCCTAAAATATACTCCAATCAAATGAAACTTAAAGGTTATGACATTTGTAGCATTGAAGATAGCCAGCTGGTTAGAGGGCAACTGTATGGCGGTCTCACAGCTTATTCAAACCAGGTGTCATCATCAACATGGTACAAACAGCACAAAAGACTTCATACAAAAGGACGAGCACATTGAGATGGACTAGCACCGAGGATCATTCTACATAGGCGGAGAACAGACCAAAGCGTTTGTTGCGGTAAAATCATACGACAGTAATTACTAGACCATTCGATAAGCTAAAACAGATGGTCCGATTATCACTTGGAAGCCAACTGAAGGCCGAACGAACAAATTAACCCCATCAAACTGTTTCACATAGCAGGGAGCATAGTAGGTAGGGTCATCAAAGTGACCTTGTGTTAAAGCATATAATAGATATTTTATTTTCTTTCTGATTTTAAAAATTTAGAACATGTTCAGCGTAATGTGAACAGTGCAGCTAATTTCATGGCCTATCTAGTTGCATTAGGAGGTTTTTGTTGAGGGCAAGGAATGGTCATTCTCATTAATTTTTGCAACATACTTTTGTACTTTATTTTTAATTTAATGCTACTAGCTTAGGCCACAATAAAAAAGCACAATAAAACTCATATTAGAACTGGCAAGAAGGAAGAGATCCTTACAATAAAAGATGATGAACAATGTTCGAAAAAACATGACCAAAGCAGTGGTGCCACATAGCATAGGATGGAACATATGTAGTTGAGGCTAAGAGAGCAAGAAGAGATCTGCCAAAGGCATCCACAGAGAGTCACTAGAGACTGTCACACTGAAATACTTTAGAAAAATGTTATCCATGTGGCAATCCTTCACAAGATAAAGGAATCATGAAACTCCAAGAAGCAATTGTTATCAAAAACAAATTTTGAAACGGAGAGTAGATTCTTTGAAATAGATGTGAGATGGAGAATGTCACACGAGTGGAAAACACAATTTTGAGTAGAAAAGGAACTAGTTCATGTACAAGAAATTGTTAAACCTAAGTCATCACCAATATGAACTTACATTATACCAGCATATTTTGATTGTAGAGGTAAGTTGGCAAGATAGTCGATAACATGATGAGAAGCACCAGAGCCTAGAAGCTAAATCCAAGTAAGGGATAATAGTAGTGGTGATTGGCAATAAAGCAGTATGAGCTTGTGGAATAGGAACATGAGGTTGAGAATTATTTTGTTGGGGATGAAAGGTTTTATAGAGTCTTTGGTAACAACAAAATGCTACATGGCTAACACAACTGCAAAACCGAAAAGATGGTCGACTACAATTGCTATGATTGCGAGTATGGTTATGTTGAGATGAAGTTTGTTGATGACCATCAACAATAGGTCCAAGTAGTTGAGGTGAATTAAGGTTAGTGGAGGTCCCGGAGGAAGAATGAGAAGGAGAAGACATGTACTTTTTGGATGCTAAAGTATTGTGGCAAGCAATATTAGCAATGAGAAATGTCGCCTTGAGTGCCAAATATGAGAATCATGACACCTCCTCATGGAGAAGACCGACTTCTTGTGTAAGCAAGATGTTGTGCAAAGTATGTAACGTACATGCTGCACCCGAAGCAGTAAGAGTGGTACAAAATTAAGTGTACTCTAGTCTAAAGTCAAAAATAAGTGTAGAGGTGAGTTCATCATCAAAAATAGGGAGACCAATCACAACAAGTGATGTGGCACAAGATGAACAATAAATTTGACTTGGCCTTTTTAATGAGTAGTTTGATATTTGACTTTCAATCACCCACCCAACCTCCCTCCCTCCCTCTCTCTCAACAATGACCCTAGTATGATTCAAATATTTAGATAAAGAAAGACATTCCTTCTAGAAATGCTACAATCCAGCACAAACTTGCATTACCTGAGCCTAAATTTTGTTGAGAGAAAAAGTGCTCAAGCGTAGTCAACACAACATGAGAAGATTCAATACCGATAAGTTGGGGAAGTGATAGAATCATCAACAGAACCAAGAATTCATTCCACGGCGAGCTGATCACGAATCATCCGTGCTCTGTAGGCAAGATTTGGAGTGGGTTGATTTTTGTCTTCAATAGAGATATGCGGGAAGAGCAAAAAGAAGGGACCTTCAACATGAGAAAATATTTGAAAAGCTCAAAGGAAGGGCTTAAACTGGGCATTCCATAGAATGTAAAAGGTATTATCAAGATGAATGTTAATATTTATGTATGGCAAAAAGATAAGGGAAAGAAGGACTTCACGACAGGAGGTGCTGTTGGACAAAGCGGCATTGATACCGTGCAGAAAAGAATGGAAGTATACCAAAATCTTTATTATTTTCCACTTATTTTAGAAGAGAAGGCTAAACCTTTATAATGGCTTGGATAGAATATTATACAGATTATGTACAAGAAAGGACATCAAGAGATATTTGTATACTTCCAAATACAAAATATTCCTATCAGCAATATATGTTACTGTCATTAAAGCAAGCAATCCCAAAAACTGGATTATATCTGCAATTTACACTAAATGCATAATGTTAGGCTAATATATCCCCATACTATTAATAAGAATCCTAAAACAACTTTTTTAATCTCAACAAGATTTACATCTTCCCACTTCATGACTTCTGTGACCAAGACTGAAATGGCATGTTGTACATAAACAAGCAAGAGGTTAGCACCACAGAACTTTGTTTTATTTTCTTGACCCACATTAATTTATAGTTAGAACTCAACTAATATATTATTTAGTACCGAACATACGTTATTTATTAACGATTTTCATCCCAAGTTTCCTTCTGAATTTCAGAAAGTTTTCAGCTAACAACAGAGCTCACACATGAAAAGCAATTAAAATATTCTTCAAGTTTTTAATATACTTTTTTTATTTAAGACAGAGAGAAAGAAGGTGATAAATCGACAAAGATTTAATTGACAGCGGTATATATTTTAATCATACTACATCATTCAAGAAAAATCAACACATATACACAAGAAGACATCTTTAGTATCATACCTGCAAGCCTTTCTGGTTGAGAACCTTCACCGCCACGGTAATCCTATCTCCCCTCCCATCCACAGCATTCGTCCTCATGAATCCTTTGTAAACGCTCCCAAATCCACCTTCCCCAATCTTAAGCATCTGACTGAAGTCATTCGTCGAGCTCCGAAGTTCGGCCAGCTCGAAGATGCGAAGATTGGCGGCTTTCTCCTCGAACATAGCCGGAATGCTCCTAGGCGACGGTTTCGATCCCGAGGACTTACTCGTCCTCTTCTCGCCGGAGGATTCATTCGTTCGCCTCGTCTCGTTGCTGGAAGTCGAAGTCGTGGCCGCTACGGAAGAAGCTCCGCCGCCAGATCTAGACCTACCGATGTCGTTCTTGCTCTTCGATCTGGACTTCAAGAGAGAAAAGCACCCCATTTCCTGGCAAACATGAGCAAACCCAGGCTCGGAAAAGGGGGAAGACTGCAGAGTCGCGGAGGAAGGAGTATGGAATAAGCAAGTAGAAAAGGGTAAGAGGAACTCTGCCGCTAGTTACTAACTAGAAGGAAGAGTCTTTATGAACGTAGTTAGGCATGGTTAATGTGAAAATGACCGGCTACCGCTTCCGTTCTTTTCTACTCCTTGAGATCGGAAGGAAATCCATCTCTAACGGCGTCTAGGCCAAAGAAGACCTCTGCCGGATGCGCATACTGTTCACTTACACATACTTCCTTCTTCCCATCTTCTTCATGTCCCTCGAGAGGCACCAAGGGAAGAAAAGCTGGAGGCAACGCGGAAGCTGTTTGCTCAGGCTTAACTTCGTCCTACGTTCTATAAATAAAAAAATAAAAAAAATTACATCAATCACCTTCAAACATTCATTATTTTTAAATTTAACTCCTAAAATTCATTATTTTCAAATAATATCCTTAATTTTTAAAATAAATTTACAGACAATAATTCACTTTCATATCGTGATATTTTCTTAGCCCAATGGAAACTAAACTTATATAAATCCTAAGAAAATTTTAAATTCAAATTACATTATTGTAATTTTAAAATATATTGTATATATTCATTGATAAATGAAAAAACTACTGTGCCACTTCGTTACGACATGAAGACGAGTTTGACCCAACTTCCAAGCCAAGTCACCCAACGGGCCCCCCGAAAAAGCTCGAGGGACCCGCTTGAATTGAGGTCCCTTTTGTCGAACAACGAGAACCTAGTTGAACAGTGAGATCGAATAATTGGTTATTCGGTAAGCTCTTATTATGTCATAAACTTATCCTATAATATAACAGTTCCCTTAAAGACAAAGAAAAAGTATTTGTCATTAATACCTAGGTTGTTAGGCGGCATGGACAAGTTTAATTATCGCCATGCCGCCTAGTTACTGTCTCATTAATGAAGCCTACCTAATCTATCTAATCTCATCTACTATCTTTTCACTATGAAAAATCTCATTTATGATAAAAAAAATGTTCTAATTCTCAAGCTCTAAATTAAGAGGCTTACCAAGCATTATTCATCCACTATTCACCTACAGCCCAGCAGCCCTGTTCGATCAGCACCCTTACTTTTCAAGGAGCCCTCCCAAGACAGCTAGTAGCTTGCTACCGCCTTCTTCCACTCCTTTAATAGAGAACTCCAAGGAAAATCTTTCCTTCCTTCTCTTTATTTTAGTAAAAAAAATTTCTTCGATTACCCCATTAGTCCAGCTCATTTTCTCTCAATCTCTAGTTTGGAACCTTTACTCGAACATTCATCATATGTAAATAATAAATAAATAAACTATGCATTTATTACAAAATTAATCACCACATAAGGCATCTCTTCCTTTCCCTCCCTTCTATACTCAATACTATAGAGATTATTTTGATTATGGCATGAAGTATAACAGGAATGAAAAAGATAGTGAGCATGAATTAAAATGAAAATATGCAAATTAGTATCAGTGATGAGATAATATGACAAGAAATATATCATCTTATAATAATTTACTAATTTAATGATGATGAAGCAATTCATTCTTATTATGTCAATAATATTTTATAATTATTAAATCAATAATATAATGAATAAGTTTATTACTGTGGATATTTTTATACCCTAATATTATGAAATTATATTTATTTTAATTTTTTAATATAACAGTGAATTATTGATGTGATTGATTCAATATTTAGTTTGACCGGTTCCACAACAAGCCAGATGCTAAACTGATTGATGTTTATAATATTAACTTAACCATATTAACTTTCTATCTTACAATATTCTTCGAGTATAATTCAATTTTTTAAATTCCTTAGATTGGCTTCCTGTCGAGTCTCGCGTGGTTTAATCACGAGCAAATGCTAGACTAATTGTTAATTTAGTCCGAAATTTACAATATTGACTGAAACATGTTCTTCGAGTAAAATTCAAATATTTGAAAACAGATTCTCATACATTTCTCATATTCAGATACTTGTTTATGAAGAATATGTTAAATATGAAAACTATGAAAGAATAAGTTTATTTTTTATATTTAAAATTGTGTTATAAATGTAGTTATCAAGGTTAATGAATTTGGTAAGTAATTTTATATTTTTTCTGTTTTATATTTATTTTTCTCCCTATTACAAGGAAGAAAAATTAAAGTTCTCTATGGTATAATTTTTCTTTTACTTTTTTGTTTGATGTTATAACAAATATTCTTTTTGGCTATAGTTTTGCTCATATAAAGAAGACTATTAATACAAGAGAAACAATATGGAAACTGATAACTTAACCTGCAGCTTTTTTTTTTTTTTTAATTTTATTATTTTGCAAAATGATTTGAATTCTACTTTAAGCCTACCTAAATAAATAAATTAACAAAAAAAAAAAAAACATTTACATGCCATAACTTAAAACATTCCTCTATTTTAAACACAAGATGCACAACATGATAAGCATTCAGCTGTGTCACCCCTAGAACTCTCGGCCTAAATGGGCTCAAGGCCCATGTAGTTTAGGTCTGAATCAGCACAGTATATGAACCAAGAAAGAAATAAACATTAATATACCAGTAAAAATGAAATTCATCACAAAGAACTTGAGCTAGAAACACTTCCAGGTGGATCCACATTGGCTTCAGTCACAGGTTTCTCCTCACCATTATCCGTAACCCGTGGCACCATGATTGTATTATCAGTTTCTGGCTGAAGCTGAGCAGCTTCCACATTAACAGAAGATGAATCTTTATTCGGTGTAGGATCGGGCTGTTCTTCGGGATCATTCTTTGAATTTTGATCTGGAATCGGAAAATCAGTTTGGATCGAACTAGTTTCTGAGGAAGTGTTGTCTACGATCATAGCACCCTCTTGTTGCTGGTTAATTTCTGCTAATTTTCCGACGTCTATAGTAGGATTATCTGTAGTACCCTGATTATTCCCTTCTGAAATTGTGAGTGTAGCGGGGTTCTCATTAGTGGAAGGAGTTTCGTCCTTTTCACCAGCTTCATCCTCGACATCATGATCATGTGCGAATTTTTCCTCGGCCTTGTTATTTCTAGCAGCAATCTCCTCCTCAGCAGCGCGGTTTCTTGCAGCAATTTCCTCCTCAGCAGCGCGGTTTCTAGCAGCAATTTCCTCCTCAGCAGCGCGGTTTCTTGCAGCAATCTCTTCCTCGATTTTCAGATGCATTTTGTGCTCTTCAAGCAGTCCCTGAATTCTCTCTTCCTCAGCAGCAAGTTCCCCATAGCGATGCTGAAGAGTACGTTCAAGCTGCTTCTGATTGTTAACTTCTTCAGTCAGATTGCTGACTCTGTAGGAAGCTGCTAACTCTTCCTGCTTTTGTAAATCTTTGAAGCATTCAAGCTCTGTTGCAGCAGTTCCCATTTGCTTATATGTCGCTTCAATTTGCGACAACAATTTTCCAGCTCTCATCTGTTCACCCAAATTCAAGTTAATTAATAGGTTGAAATGTACGCAAGTCAGTAACAAGCAAAAAAGCAAATCAATATTCATTCCAGATTTCATTACACACCCTCCCCCGAAGGCTTACCAGATTACAGATTTAATTCTCAATTCTTTGACATTGAAAGCAAGCTCCCATTATCAAAAAAAAAAAAAAAAAGCTCCTTAATTACCACAAATAGCACCTCCAATACATTTTGCTAGTAGTGGAGCTTCTCCTAGCCCAGTGAGAAGGGAATTTGCCTGAAACCAGGGGCCTCGAGTTCGAATCCACACTACTATAATTCCCAATTGGAGTGGGAGAAATTATAGTGTTTACAGAAAAGAATCAAACATATATATATATATATATATACAAACATATGTATAGATTTTGCTAGTAAAGCTCTTAACCTAAGATCTGAACTCTAGTTGTTCAAATATCCCCCCTACTTGTGGTCTAAAAAATATGCAGATGTATTTTTGAAACCAAAGGTAATTACACACACACACACATATATATATATACATGTTGCTTACACAGAGCTCTTAACCTAAGATCTGAACTTTCAAATCTCCACTCTACTTGTGGTTTAAAAAATATATGCAGATGTGCCTCGAAAACCAAAGGCAATTACACATAAGGCATCTAACACTTCAAAACACAGTAAAACAACTCCCATAGTATATTGCAGTGTATATAAGAATTGCAAGAGTTGTATACAATATCTGGTAAATCTCTAATAACCAATTGACTTAAAAGCTTAAGCTTGTAACTTATGGCCCAAGACAATTCAATTATTAATGGCAACCCATTAGCTTCTAGACACTAATTAACAAATGCTTTACATGAAGAAAATGTGTCCACGACTAAAATCGTGAGCCCCCTTCTAAAAATATTATACAATGTTCAAAAGTATAGTACTCAATGTACCTGATATCCATGTGTGAGAACTTTAATCTTTTGTTCCAGCCGAGTTGCTTTCTTTGCCTCATCATCCATCCTCTTCTTGACAATCTCAAAATCATTTTGTAGAGCTGCAAGCTTCTCATTACCACCAGCAACACTTGCTAAACCATAAGTGCTTCGCGAAGGAAAGAACATCAAGTCTTCGAGGCATGCATCATGTGCTTTAACAAAGTCATCAAATGTCTCACTTTCATGCCCCATAGCAACCCTGAGAAACTCAACTTCTTCCATAATCATAGAATCAGCCTGCAAGAGAATGCAAATTAATTAATTCTCCACAATACCTTGAATAACATATCAAGGCGCAAAATGAGTGAGATGTAGTGCATTAAAAAGTTACAATGCCCAAAAGGCCAAATGCTGATAGTATCAGCATTTATTTCACCAAAAACTTTTGAAAAGACTGGCAATCTAAAACGGTGCTACAGTATCTCAATAGGATATCACATCCGTTGAATATTCAATATTTTCTACTTTTGAAATCAATCATCAGCTAAGATTTAGAATAGTTAACATTATTTTTTGCTGTTATAGAATAGTTAAAAATTACACCACCTGTGACCTTGGGAAAGGGGCCTAAGATTCTGATACAATTCGATGCAAACTGTCAATTCTGGGATGTTACAGCATATTTAATGCCTAAATTACTTCTATCCATAAAAGAAAAAGAAACAGGACAAGAAGAAAAGAAAAAGTAAAAATGAGGAGAAGAAGAACGGGTGAAGAGGATGATAGGAAAAGAAAAAGAGAATAAACAGGTAATACAACAACAACCAAGCCTTTATCCCGCTAGGCCACTAGGTGGGGTCAGCTACATGAATCCTTTATTTCTATTGCGCTCTATCAAATATCAAGTCCTTATTTATCTCTAAATAGGTAAGATCCTTTCTGATAGTTTCTTATCATATCTTATTTGGTCTTCCTTTTTCCACTTTTAACATAAGTAAAATCAAATAACTCAACTTTCCTTACTGGAGCTTCCATCAGCCTACAGTTTATATGTTCAAACCATTTTAGCCGACTCTTCCTAAGCTTATCCTTAACTGAGGCTACCCTCTTCTCACAAATATACTCATTTATCATCCTATCTTTCGTGTATACCCACTCATCCACCTTAGCATTCTCAATTCTACAACACTTATTTTACTTATATCTTTTCGCTTTGTCGACTAGGATTTTGCATCATATAACACTGCTAGTCTTACAACTGCTCCGTAGAATTTACCTTTAAGTTTAAATAAATTTTTTTTTATCACATAATACACTAAAAGTATTTCTCCACTTTAATCATTCTGCTTGAATTCTATTGATAACATCTACATCTATTTTACCATTATTTTGTTAATTGATCCAAGGTATTTAAATCGCTCACTTTTCCTAATAACTTAATTATTAATTATCATCTTACCAATACATGTGCTTCTATCTTAACTAAATTTGCATTCCATATATTCAAGTTTTAATCTGCTAAGTTGAAACATTTAAATTCTAAGGTTCCTCCATAACAAAGGGAAGAACAAATTTTCAGTGGCAACAAAGAATTTTGATTCTCTTCTTCCATCCAATAAGATACTGAAGTTGCTTGAATGTCATATTTATTTCATTGAAAAAAAAATCATTGGCCAGGCCCAATATAGTAGGATTCTAAGGTAATTGTTATAGAATGAATTTAATTTATTTATATTTATGTTGTTCGTCTGTATCTTTTTGCTTTGATTATGGAAATCATGACTGGACATATCCAAAATGAGGTGACTTGATGTATGCTTTTCGCAGATGATATTGTCCTTATTGAGAAAACTAAAGAGAGAGCTAAAGCGAAACTCGAGCTTTGGAGGAATGCTCGAGAATCTAAAGGGTTTCATCTCAGTAGATAAAAAATTGAATATATGGAGTGCACATTTAGTCAAGAAATAAATACTTATATTGGAGATGTGACAATTGGTGATCAAATTGTCGAGAAGAGTGGACGCTTAGATACCTTGGATCAATCATACAAAATGATGGTAAAATAGATAATGACGTTATTAGCAGGATGGGTAAAATGAAGAAATACTTCTGGTGTGTTGTGCGATAGAAAATTCCATCCAGAATCAAGGGTAAATTTATAAAACTGTAATAAGACCAGCGATGATATATGATGCTGAATGCTGGCCTGCAAAAAGAAAACATACAAATAAAATAAATGTTGCAAACATGAGGATGCTAAGGTGCATGTGTAGATATATACGAAAAGATAGAATGAGAAATGAGTATATCCAAAAGAAAATTGGTGTTGCACCAATTGAGGATAAACTTAGAGAAAGTCGGCTTAGATTGTTTGGACATATAAATCGTAGGTCGATTGAAGCTCCAGTTAAAAAATCGAATTATTGAATTTTGCCCATGTACAAAGAGGAAGAGGAAGACCAAAGAAGACATGACAATAAACTATAAGGAGTGATCTTAGTTACTTAGACTTAGATAAAAATTTGGTAACTAATAAAGCGCAATGAAAATAAAAGATTTTCAAAATAAAAGATAATTTGAAAAATATTTGTGAAAAATTTTAGAAAAATGTGTATGATGTGAAATAAAATGAGTTAATTATATTAAAAATTGTGTTGGATGTGAAATAAAGTGATTATTTAATGTTGAAATTTGTGTAGGATGAGATATAAAATAATTTTTAAAGATTTTTTTGAAATAAATTTAAGATTTTAGCCATGGCTAAAATAATCTATTTTTTTAGCCAGTTGCCAAACAGAGCCTTAGTGGGATTAAGGCTTGTTGTTGTTGTTTATATTTATGTTGCTCCATGGATAGTTACAATGTTCTATAGTTTGTATACAATATTCTCGACTTCTTATATATACGAGATCCTTCGTTCTAATATGATTGGACCCTATGCTTCAGCATGTGTAACAGAGCATGCACAAACCCTAACGGCCAGCCACTCCCTATCCTTTCTACCATTACATTTCCTATTGGTCATTCCCTGAAATCTATGAAGTTGTCCGTACCTCTCATGCAATCCTCATCCTAATAATTTCCAATCCATGTGATTTCTAAACCCCCATCTCCCCGAAACGTGATAGTAAATGTCTCCCAAGAACTTTATTTAATCTACCAATTTCAAGAATAGTCCGACATTCCTTCCAAGCTCTCATCTTTCTAATAGGGAGATTTATCCATTAAAGCATATAACCTGAGAGCAAAGTGGGACAAACTATACAGTTGTGGGTCAATGAGCTTCATTCCACCCCACGACCTACTTACTACTAATTGATCTACTTCAATTGTTAGAGCTAGAGGGGGGCACGGTAGTGTTGTGCGTGGCAGTGGTGGGACTTAACCAGTTTAATGATTCACTGAAATTTGTACTTGAGCTAAGGAATTTAGAGACCACCATACAATTTCTCTAAAATTTAGGCATCCGATTACTAAAGGGAAGGGAGGAGTAATTGATTTAAGTGGAATGATTCGGTTGGCTGAACAGGCGAGCAAGCAGGTCGACACACACGCATCGCGTGGCTCGACAAACTTGATGGATGGCTCAGGCGAGGCAACGAAGACACCGTCGATCAGGTTCAGCAAACACAATTGGCTCAGCGAGGCCGCCCATGCGGCTAGAATTCGGCGGATAAGCAAAGAGATGGAGCCATAGCTTGAGCGATGCCCCGCACTTAGGAGCAAAGGTGAACTTCTTGCTCGATCAACAAGTTACTCGGTCGAATAACGTGACTCGCAGTATAGGATAGCAAAAGCACCACCTTCAAGTGTTAACAAGCAAAGAGGAAGACGACTGCAATACTAACAAAAGATGATTCACAACTCTAGATGTTGACTGAGCATAATCAAGTGTATGGAGGGCAGTAGCGAAGTTCAGTCAACATGCACTATGAATGATGACAATGAAGTGAATGCTAAGAGAGAAAGGAAAAAAAGAAATCGATACGAAGATAAAGGAGTTTGAATAGATGAATGAAGTTCAGGGATTCTCAAACAAAGCCTAAAGCCTTATCTATCCGGGATATCAATTCATTCCAAACTCAGACATTCCTAAGGGGGAAGACAAGTTTTGTCCATCAGCACTAAGGAAAAAAACATCAATCACAGAGGTGTTTATATAGTCATCTATACAAACTGAAATAATAAAAGAAAATTACATAATATCATAATTTTCTCACATAAATAAGAAAATACTAGATTCTATATCTAAAATAACAATCACGAAATAGAAATAACTAATACAAAATAATTACAAGAAATAAAATCATCCAAAAATAGAATCTCCTATCAATCAAAATAAATAGGAAGATTTCCAATCTGTCATGCTAACAATTCTCAACAACCATCTTTTTAAATCTATTCTGACCACCGTTCGATCCAAATTGAAGCAGTATGACTAGATTTCGATCGTCTATGATAAACCTTATCAGGTATGAATTGATGGTCAATCGTAGTGTTCCCACCAATATGTTTCAAGATTTAAATTTTGGTATAGAATTAGGATGAAGAATGACCAAAAAAATTGTTGTATCATGTACAAGTTTAAGTTACCAAAAAAACTAATTTTTACAAAAGCATGTATAAAATGATAAGTGATAACTCAATTGTTTTGACGAAGTGATATATATGTATATATAGTTAATCATGATCAAATTGGCACTTATTGACACAATTTAATATTTATCGTTTAGCCTATAAAGTAAAAATATATAAATAAAATAGGTGTTATAAATATGAGAATGTTAAGATAAACGGGTCGGTATACATGAAATGATGAGATGAAAAATGAGTATATTTGTGAGAATGATGGAGCGGTCTCGATTGAGAACAAGCTCAGAGAAGGTCAACCTATATAGTTTGGATATATAAATTATAGACTAATAATAAGAGTTAGATCTTGCTCATATAAAAAAAATGATGACAAAAAAAGACATGAAAAAAATATAATAAATGATCTTGCATAATGGGAGCTAAATGAAAATTTATTTACTTATTTAATAGAGTGCAATGAAAATAAAAGATTCATGTAGCAAACCCCACCTAGTGGGAAGTAGGATTAGTTGTTATTATTGTTGTTGTATTTTTCTTGTGTACACCATACTCGATCAAAACTAAAGAGCAAACATAGAAAAGAAATCAAAGCTCTAGTCAATCTCGAAATAGTGAAACACATCTGAAAAAATTTTTTGTCAAGCTTCGATTGACCAATTGTGGCTCGGGTCAATTTCAGCTTGGATCCAACCCAACTTGTAAAAACATTGTTCAATTATGATTTCCCAATAATACGATGCCCATCCTCTCCAAAACACTCAACCATCCTTTTCTAACATGTATATTGTTTGCTCTTTTGATATAAAATATGCAACTAACTACACATGTCAAGTAACAACACGTTCTCCTTACTTGTTCTCCTTACTTGATTATGTCACATGACTCACAATCATCTGATACTCTATTTGATGGACTTCTTTCTTTTGTGCAAAAAAGGGAGAATGTGCAAATTGTATCACTTAGATATGCAGTACAAATTCAACAATTTTCAGTAAGAATACGATGGCTTTTGTATCATTTCCCCTTTCTTATAGCATTTTTAAGACATTAGCACAACGAAGACGATTGACGGAGGTATCGAGTTAATTCATTTTGGATTTTTTGAAATTAGATTATTTTAATATTTGGGGCCCTATACAATTACTACTCACAAAGTCTAGGAATTGATTGTTTCATTATAATTACACTTATGTCATTTAGTTATAACTATTAATTGTCTATATAAAATATGTTTGTATCTAAATTTTTTTGAAATAAACTAAAAATAATTTTCCCACTTATCAAATATCTTCATAAAAATAATGTGCTCAAGTACATGCATTCTAATTTATTCCGTTATGTTTGGATAACATTATATTAATTAGATGCCTACATATAAGATCATGTATTTTGATGTGACCTTTGTATCTTCTACTTATTTCTTTAGACCAGAACAATACCCCTCTATTCCATCAGTTCCTCCGCATCATATTGCTCTGATTTTTCTTGTCTTTCGATTACATAAAATGACAACAACGATCTTCTCAACCAGCTAATCAACCATCTCAACAAACAATGGATTATTTGCCTTTATTACTCACCATACTTGGGAGTTAATTCCTAATCCATAGTGTTTACCCAATTGCTTGCACATGAGCCTTTACCCCCAATTACTGACACAATGGATTCGTTTGATTACAACATGCACTGGTAAATGATATAGTCGAGTAATAGTATCAAACATTTTGAGAAATATTCTTCTATAATAAGATTAAATTCAATAAAATTCTTATGATTATTGCAAATCAAGGGTGGAAAATACTGTGAACTGTAGGTAATGTTTCCCTTTATGGAGATCATTTTTCCTCTTGATTATGTTGCTCAAACTGAGATGCAGATGCATAAATTCAAAAAACAATATATGGTCTCAACTAAGTCCATATACATAGTTCAATACACTTTACAATGTTGTTGCTAAAGTACGATTTGCGGTGCATGTTGATAAATTCTATTTATAGCAACTAGAATCTTAACGGACCACTTGGAAGTTGTTTAATCACTAAGAACTAACTCGAAGTGTCTTAAATATTCTCCAGATACCAAGAATACCTGCAACAAAAAAGTGTCTCTCAAAGAAAATGTCACAAACTCATTTGAAGAAGTTAGTGTTCTTGGATTCATATGAGATGATACTTGATGAATACTAGTAGTACTGTTGATTATGGTACATGCAATGATATTTGTCATTACAAACATCTCAAAAGAGAACTAGTTTATTTGACCATTAGCAGCCATAATATATTCTATGCAGTAGGAGGTATCAATCAATAATAAGTAAACTCCTAAATAGAGGCAAGTAGTTATTAGGATCCTTGAATATTTATACCAGTCACCTTCATGTTGTACCATATTCTGATGTAGTTTATGTTGTTCTATTAACGATAGAGGTCAACTTCAATTTATTGTGGCAGAAATCTTGCCATGGAAACAACAAGCTAGATCTTGTCAATATTTATGTAGAAATTTAAAGGGAATATTTGATGATGAATGTATTTAAATTTCGAGTACTCTATTCTATAGGTTTTTTCTTCACCAATATCAATTTGTCCCATCAAAAAAAAAAAAACAAGTTGTTGCTTGTCCTATCAGTAAATACACAACCACCCATATCTCGCATGCCCAGTTGTGATGAAACACAATTTCCAAAAGTAGCGGTCTTGAATACCTCTTCTACGCTGACTTTCTAATTCCCAATATTTCCCATATAATCATGTTTAGTTATGATGTTTCTTAAGTCCTATTCAAACTAATAAGATTAGACAATTGTGCTCTATTAGTACCTACTTTCACCGATAGCTCAATCATATTTTATAACTAAAAAAATCATAGCTTAACCGTAATTTATAACAAACAACAAAGAGAAAATAGACCTGATTAAACATGGTTCAACATAACATATTTGAAGGCAACTGCAATTATGAAATTCTACCCCAAAAAAGTAACTAAATAAAATTATTAGTGTCAGTGAAACAAAGACTTATAATTCCATTATTTCATCCAAAAGAGATGCTGAAATTCTTTTCATTACAGAAAACATTCAGGTGATGAACATCAATGATCAGTTAATAAAAAGAGAACTAAGGACATAATATACGAGAGAATAGTATACCTCCCTCAGTTCTTCCTCTTCAAAATCTTCAATTTCAGGTACCGCAGTGGAAGATTTCCCATTTGCTGCCCGCTTGGCCCCTTTTGCTTTTTCCTTTTCCGGCTTTTCATTTAGGGGATATTTAGCAGTATCATGCTCTAATAAAGAAAGTAGCTCCTTATTTATCATCTCATCGGCCTGCTCAAATAGAGTTGGAGGAACAAAAGAGCTTTTATCCTCGTCACCCTTAACCAATAAGGTTTTGATAAGTTCTAATGAAGTAGCAGGGGGTCTTGGGAGCTCTCTTTGAAGTACTTTCGACCTCTTTCTCATTAAAGCCTCCAGCATTGCTTGCTCCTGTGCCTTCTCTCTAGCAATTTTGTCTGACATGTCTTCTTCAATTTTAGCTTCCATTTCTTCATCTTCCTCAGGAATGGGTTGCATCACTATCTGATATTCATTTTTTGGCTGTGGAAGACTCGTCAAGCCAGATCTCAAGTTTCTTCTCAGCTCTTCCTGCCTTTGTAGTTCAAGCTTTGCACTATCCTGCAATTCAGCATCTTCATTTATATGAAGATCATCCCTAAAAGGAGTCATCTTTGGTGTTAAACCAAAGGAATGCCCATCTCTTGATGGAGTCATTCCTATTCTAGGGGTAAGGCCCATAGGCCCCGGGCTGGCCAACGGAGTTGCTAATGGATTAGGGGTTTGTATCTCCCTTTTGCGAGGTGTGACACCTGAAAAGTCAGATGGATGCAGCTCCGGATTCTCCCCACCAAGAAGAGGTGTCTGAGACTCTCTCAGTCGAGCAAGGTTCTCAGCTTCCATCATAATGGCATCTACCTTCCCTGCCGGGGTCCTTTGAGGAGTTCTTAAAGGTGTCATTCCTCGTCTTGGAGTTTGAGAATAATCGGCAACAAGAGCACGAGTAGCGCCGCTACCTTCAGCAAGCTCCTCACTCCCCAAAGCAAGATCGCTTGCATAACCCATTTTTGCTATCTCCTCCAATTCCTGATCTGAAATCTGCGGAGCTGGGAGCATCAATTTTGACCTCTTCCTTACAGCTTCAGGATCATTGAGCTTATTTGCTTGCAATATTGCTGCAGGAGCATCTTGCCTCTGCTGGATCTTGTTCCTTGCAATATCTTGCTTCCGCAATTGGTTTTCTACGTCAATTCTTCTTTTCCCTTCCAGCTCTTCAATAGTCGTAGGAAACTTAGGCTGTTCTACAGGTCTGTCCTCACCTGAAACATCAAAAAAGCCAGGCGGAGGTCTCTTCTCAAAGGGTATCTCTGCATTATAGTCGATTCCCTTCCTTTTCCTCTTTCTGTGTCTTGTGTTAATGCCAGCTGCCTTCAATTCCCTCCTTTTTTGTAAAGAAGCAAGCCTCCTGGCTTCCTCAAGCTGTTTCTCCCTGGCTTTCCTCTTTGCCTTTTTGCCCCTTGTATTGGCTAACCTAGCTCGTGCCTCTGAAAGCATCTCTTTTTCATCTTCATCCATATCAACAGGATCCGGGCGGGCAGGCTTAGATTCAGGATTTGGGTCAATCTCTCCAGGCCGCAACTTCCGGGGGTCATCATTAGGTTCGTAATTCTCATCTTTAGCACAGGCTGCATCAAGCAGTTTCTCATAGCGCTCAAGGCATTGTGATGGCGTTCTACCCACAATTGGTGCAATTGTTCTCCATTGAGTAGGCATGAGTTTGGCAAGATGGAGCAGCTTCTCATCTTCCTCCCTGGTCCATTCTGTCTGGAAAATCAATGAAGATAGAATATAGCATGTCATGCTTAATGAAAATTTAAAGCCGAAAGGAGGTTCAATAATTACATAATATAGTGATACAGAAAAAGTTCATCAACAATAGGCAATAACAGTTAGAACAAAAACAAAACTATGTATACATATAGATACACTCACCTACGTACATAAGCATACCCATATGTTATAGAAGTTTGTCAAGAATAAGGTAAAAAAAAAACACTGACAGAACCTATTGGTACTTATAATTCGAAAATAACAGAAAAGGAAATCATATTTCACTAACATAAATCAATTAAACCGGTTTTAACAAGGAATAGTCAATGATAACCATTGAGCTCATAATACCACAACATTAGGAGAGAAAATTTAAATGCTGGTCGAGTTTAGAGTGATACAACAAGGCATATTAATGATAAAATAGAACAAGAAAAGAAATCTTTCCAGATCTAGTTGTTCCATTACAAAAGGAACTTTAAGCATATAAACATGAAAGCACTTAAGAGCAGTGATGCTTCCGTTGGTCATGTCATTTCCTATTTGGCAATAGCTTTAATATCAGTTAACGTACACTACTAGTACTTCTTTATTTGGTATTAACATACTTTCTGCAAAAGTTTGCAATTGATTACAGATAATTTTTGTCTGTTTAAGGGTGATAGTAGTCAGTCAAGCATGCAGCTCAGTAGCATGGATCTGCAATAGCAAAATCTGGCATATATGGGTAAACGAACATGATAGGACCCTCCAATAACTACAAAAGACAGGACAAAGCTTTCATAGGCAGCCATTTCTTCTCCTATCATTTCTAGTGACATCAAATGGCAAGCACCATTAGATACACTTTGGCATTACAAATCTTGGGCCAGACAAGTCCCCTGTCATTATGGGTAAGAAGGTTTATTTAAAGATATGAAAGATAAAGACAACATTATCATTCCTAGTCTCATGATACTTCTGTTGTATGTATGGAAAAGTAGGATTTAAGTACCGTTCATAATGGCTTTAAGCTTGTCCCCCATCAAGAAAGTTGAATCAAATAAGATGATAACATTTACTGACAGGCATAAAATGTGGTGAATTCTATGAAATGATTAACTGAATAAGAGCAGATGGTCTAGAACAAGTTATCGTACGCCTATATTTTTAGAAGTAGACTATTCCTGTCTTGTTCCTTTGAAAGTAAAGACTACCAGTAGTCTATCTAGAAGACAAGCCTTCAACTGCAGACAGTATTAGTCATGTGCCAAGTAAAAACATGATTTCTTTTGCAGCATCTACTTATATTTTCACTTTTAATACTTCATAATTCCACTATAGAAAACGGAAAAGAGAGTTACCATTTTTTTTGGAGACATTCCCGTGCTCTTCTTAGTAAAACATCATTAACTATGTACTAGGTATAGTAAAAAATCATAGCCACTCAAGTGCTTTTCACTCCTCTTCATGCCTTCTGTTCTTCATAATTCCAGTGGCGGCAAGTTTCTTTTTGGATAGACAATGGCAGCAAGTTTTAATAGTTCTAATGGTTTATTTTGAAATTGCATCTCTTGTTTCAATTGTTGCTACCCTTCTATGCCCTCTCTCTCATCTTACACTGAAAATTTTGTTCTATCATAGTTAAAGTTGTAGTCCTAGGCCAACCCTACATGCTTCAATTTTACTCCTTCCACACCTTGTTAACTTGCTAACATCCAATGCATAAGCAATACAATCTAGCACTCCTGACAAAGCTACACAACATTCAATTTTTCTACCAATAAGTAGTCACAGTTCAAGATGTGGACTCCTTAGCTGTTTATCCCTTTTTGTCTACTTCTTGTCTAGCATTTTTCTGAACTACGATGATATATAACTCATAGAGTGTTTATAAGATGCTCCTTAAGCAATAACTTGTATCCTGCAATTACAAGCATTAAAAAACACTTCAAAATGCAATTTAACGCCTTTAGCTCCTCGAACAGTTCATCACAATAAATCTACACTGCAATTCGTTTCTTTTGAAAGCTTAAAACACATGAAATATTTCTTCTATGAAATTGACCTGTATCGTTGACCGAGAAATAGGAATGCCAATTCTTTAATAAGATTAAGTAGATGGTAAGCCATTCAACATCTTAGTCCATTTTTTAGAAGCAAAACTTGACAATCCAGTCTTCTACTCTTAACCATTTGATTTCACATCAATGTTTGTAGTTTCAAAATACACACCCTAGGAATTTTGCCTATCATGCTAACACGCATAAAGTTTGCCAGTTCTCAGAATTCTAACGTATCATAAATACAGAAGAAGCAAGAATTTTCCATGTCCAAAAACTCATAAATTTGAGCCTTTCACCAAAATTCTGATATTCCAAAAGTAGCAGAAGTCGTATAAACTCCGCCCACCTTATAACCAAGAAATGTTCTTACTGATTCGGGATAACAGAGCATATCAAGAACAGCGAGTAGAAAAAATAAAGATAGCATCTTCTCTAACATGAGAGGAAGAGAAAGTGAGCGATCGCTTACCTTCTTGATAGAGGGATCGAGCCACTCGTACCACCTGGCCTTGCATTGCTTGGCCGATTTACGCACAAGCAGAGAGGAAATCCGAGCCCACTGATTCTTCCCATATTTCATAACCGCCGCCTTGAGGATCTCATCCTCCGTGTTCTTCCAAACGCCACCTTTTATCATGATCCTCATCTTGCCTCCTTTTTTTTCCTTCAACACCTCCTCCGATCAATGAAATCTGAAAAATCCAAAACTGCCAATATGCTTGAAGAAGAGAAGTAAAAGAGAAAAACCGAAAGGATCCGATTCTCTGAAAATTTTTCAGGCGATCTACGACCTATGCCGCATAGCCTGCGCTGCTGTCCATCATCGAGAAACCCGCGAACTCACCACGCGATAGGGTTTTGGGAAGCGATCGATGATCAAAGGGGGCCGGAGATTTTTGATAACGTCGGGTCAGGTCCGTCTAGACAGGTCACAGGAATGACACGCTACCGACCCGATAGTCCGTACACTTTAATTTAGGGAAGTTAAAATTAAAAATAATAAATTCTATCAAAAAAAATAAAAATCTCAGTTTTTTAAAAAATAAATAAAATAACTAAACTGCACAATTAGATCTATAAACGGGTTCAATTCGGATCGAATCAACCTTAATTGAGATCCAAATCACACCTTGAATCAAATGAGCCTCGACTGGAATCCGACTCGGATTGATCAAATCTCAGATCAAGCCGAATTATTGCTCTGTACAAATACAAAGAGTTTTATATATACAATCTCAATTTATTTTCAAAGTAATTAATCAATATATTAATATTATGGCAATTAATGTAATAGGAAAATAAGATATATTAGTAAGAGTGGTGTGTTATAATAGTTACAATGATTTATTTATTTGAATAAAAAAAAAATTTAATTATGAAAATATGATGTTCTATTTTTATTCTAGTAAATATACTAAAAAAAAGCATATACAGATGTAAATGAATTTTCGGCAAAACTTAAATTATGTACGGTGGCTCGATCGGATCAGATATACATGAGTTAGACTGTGATCCAATCCAAAAAAAAATAATAGATAGAGTTATATTTTAAAACGGGTAAATCACAAATAAAATATATTTAATTAATTTTACATACCTATCCACAACTGATTATTGGACCAGTCTAAATTTTTTTTAAAAAAAAAAACTGAGAGTGGCACCGAGATTTATCAAAAAATATTATTTTATCATATTATTTCAATATCCCACCAAAATAAATTTTTTCTTATCTACCTTATCAAAGGTTTATTGCCCTCATATCTTTTTTATTAAAAGTAATTATCTGCATATCACACCATTTTATTTTATTTATGTGTTACTCATTTATTCTTAGTTAATTATGCCATGCAAACTCAAAATATTATAAAATCTTACATACACACACTTAAATTAAAATTTAATTAACATCTATTTGAAAAAAAAAATATTTATTAATAAATCATTACATTTTTATTCTTAATAGTATTTTTTTTTCCTTCCTCGATGTCACAGTAAAGTGCTGATCTGTCCTAAAATTAATTCACGTCGCGTATATTTCCTTCCCTTACTACAACCTAGACATCAAAGTTTTAAGATTTTCACTCAAAATATATTTAAATATTCTTAAAATAATATGATGAACGGTTCAGATTTATTGTAACCTAACTATAGTTAGGTTATTAAAAAATTATAATTGCTTATTATAATAGAAACAAGTGAAAGTGTATGTATGTAAGATTTTATAATATTTTTGAGTGTGCATAGCGTAATTAACTAAGAATGGATGGATAACGCATAAATAAAGTGAAATGGTGTGGCATGTAATTATTATCCTTTTTTATTATTATATATAAAAAGACATACTATTTTTTCTACAAATTTAAAAAAAAATTAAAAATACATGTTTTTTATTTTTTATTTTTTATTTAAAATCATTGCGATCATTAGGTTTCATTTTATTTTACCTTATAATTTCCTTTCAGTGAGAAGCAAACATCTCCACTCACTCATTGAGCATTTGATTTAATATAATTTGAGTGTTAGTATTATTCTAATATAAATATTATATAAATTTTTATGTTATTTGTTAATTATTAATTCTTTTGATTCTACATTTCTTTATTATAATTCAAGCACAATGATCATTAAATTTTAGAAATCTATAAAGGCAATAAACTTTTTAAAACTCTAGTAATCGAATAATATCGATTAATTTATTTAAATATTATTTTATTCATATGATATCTTTGATTTTAGATGTCCTTTTAAAATAACAATTTTATGATTTTTTTAATGCAATTTAAACATAATGAAATAATTGATATAATTTTTTTATGATAATCATGATATAATTTTATAACAAAACTAAACACACTCTTAATTAATTCAAGAAAAGACCTTTAGAAGGAAAGTTATTCTAAAATAAAAAAAATAATATATTTTCAATAAATAATTAGAGATTAATTGAGGGAGTTGATACATGATAGAAATCAAAAAGTTTTTTGAAATTCAAATCAAAAAGTTTTTTAATGCCACGTGCCTTCATCTAGAAAAAATTAAAAAGTTTTTAGAGTTTTTTTTAAAACATTTTGAACAAATTTAGAGTTAAAAATAATAATAGAAAACTAGGCCAATTAATATGTCAATATTAAATATGCAACCTTAAAAGAATTAAGGTTTTAAAAAACGATCTCAATTTTAATTTTACTTTGCAAGTTAGAATTATTAATTACAATAATTTTAATAATTTCCATAACATTAATTTTAATAATTTTGATATAATATATATCATAATTTTAATTCTCTATTCAAAAACTCAAGCTTAAACTTCAAGTTTTAAGAAATTTTATAAATATAGTTCTCTTTCTTATATAAATATTTTTTAATTCATGATTTTTTTACTTTCATACACAAAATATGTTTATACTATATATATATAAAGCCGAAAAATCTATAAGAAATAATAAAATATCAATATAAGCAAAAATAATTCATATAAAATATGAAATCTAATAGGGATAATTACCTACATGTCACATCATTTAGTTTTATTTATGCTTTACATATTCATTCTTAGTTAATTACATTATGCACACTCAAAACATTACAAAATATTACATACACACACTTGAATTAAAACTTAATCAAAATTTATTTGAAAAAAAAAATTCTGTTAGTAAATCATTAAAATATATTTTTACTTTATAGTACATATTTTTTTCTCTTCCTCAATACCACACTAAAGCGTTGATTTGTCCTAAAATTAATTCACGTCGCGGATGTCTCCTTCCTTTGCCGCCACCTAAATATTAAGATTTTAGGATTTTCACTCAAAATATATTTAAATATCCTTAAAAATATATGATGAACGGCTCATATTTTTTGTAATCTAACTTATAGTTAAGTTATTGAAAAATTATGCCTTCTCATTATAATAAAAATAAATTAAAATATGTATATGTAAGATTTTATAATGCTTTGAGTGTGCATAATGTAATTAACTAAGAATAGATGGATAAGATATAAATAAAATTAAATAGTATGGCATGTAGGTAATTATCCCAATCTAATATCATGTAATTCATTGCCTATAAAAAGCAAGCATGTGCAGTGTGCTATACAAAGCAACAAAATAACTACAAAAAAAAACCATATATGAAACAAAAATAATGTTTATATAAAACATTATAATGTCTATACAAGGATAAAAATGCCTATAAAAAATCGAAATTTCTATATGAAGTAAAAAGAGAGAGGTCGATATTTTTGTGCCTTTTCTCCTTTGTCACCAGCTATAGGTCCAATATGACTATTTGTTCCAAAAAATTTAACATGTAACACGCGGTCCGAAACCAATTTGATGAGAAAAGACAAATCTTAAAGATAAGGTAAATATTATTTGAGTCACTCTTATTTGCTTTTATGTGCATATAAATTCATTTAATTTTCAAATTAAACATATCGATTCACTTCACTAGTTTGAGTACAAGTACAGACAAGTTTTATTTGCAACGAGCATTAATTTTATAGCAAAAAACTACGAAAACAATAATCTGTACAAACAAGGTAGGATGAAAAGCACCGTCAAAGAACTATTACTGCAAAAAAATTAACTACGAAAATGATATTGTCTTATCAAAAAATGACTAATTTAAAAGTTAAAAAAACCTATAAGCACATAAAAGCAAACAAAAGGGACCCAAATGCTATTTTCCTTTGTACTTAACTCTACATTACCAAAAAAATATTTCTTTCCATCTCACTTTCTCTTTGAATTTTATTGATGAGTTTGAACTGATTCTACATTAACTATCACTAACCACATAAATTACAATATGTTTGGCAGAGAGTAATTAAATAGATTAATTTCATCTTACAAATTAATTAATTCAATTCAAAATTTCAGACCTTATTAATAGGAAAGAGAAAATTAATAAATAAATGAACACAAGCTTCAGTTAAACATGCAGCTGGAGCTCAGAAAAAGCACATTTCCTTAACAGTAAAGAGATGATGATAAAGACTGAACAGCTACATACCTTTGGTTAGAGGGTCTCCTTTCATGTCTTCTTGCTTCACTTTCTACAGAATCCCCCAACCCTTTTTTTGGGAAAATTGTGCTTCGGTCCCAAAGTTTTTAAGGGTATGGTACTTTGGTCTCTCAATTTTTTGAAAATTCCACTTTAATCCCTCCATTTTGGGATTCGGTCCTTATCATGATTACAATTACTCTTCTGTAGTTGACTAATCAAACAACATAATTTTCATTGAGAAAAAAATAGTTTAAGTCTTGCATAAAAAAAATCAGGGTAAGTTATTAAAGCATAATATCACATAGATTTATGATTTTAAATTTTTAACATCTAAGTCTCTGAGGTTTGATATAATTATCAATTGGCCCCCCTCTCTCTCTCTCTCACGCGCCTAGGCAGGCAGAGCCGATGGAGGTAGGGAGAGAGAGAGAGAGCATAGGGGAGAGAACGAGAGAGTGGTTCTGCCTACATGGATGAATCTGCTCAAACAAATATTGAGAAGGGCAGAAATATATTAGCACTTCAGCAGCAAAGGATGTAAAAGCATAGCTCATTTAAGAAAAATTAATATGCTTGCATAGCAAGGATTAAACCTTAATCAAATAAATAAAGGCTTTAATATTTTGTGTTGTTCTATGTTAATAAATAAACCTCGATTTTGAATGTCTATGTAAAACTTGTGTTGTTCTATGTTATATATTTCATTCCAAACTTTTTCAAATTTGATAGATTTAGTTGACAGAATTCCCTAAACTGCACTATGAAACAAAATGCCAACAATCAGGAAATGAAGACTTTCTCCGCGAAAACTCATTGACCAAGAGAACATCATGAATGAGAACCAAGGAACGTAGTTCTTCAGGCATTTACATTCAACTAGTAGCAGTCTACTAACTTTACAGGCATTAAATTATGTTTCATAGAGGCAGTGAAACAAAAACATCTTACAGTATCATCTCCAATGGCTAAAATCTACTTGTTGCTGAATAATTTCTTCAACGTTCCCCTGTCCAATCTATACAGGAGCTTCTTCCCATCAGGAACCTCCATTTCTGAAAGCTTCTTCAAATACCCAATGGCGCCATGTGAGATCATCATCCTCCTGCATTTCTTGCTGGAAGATAAGGACAAGAGACAAGATACAGCATATTTCTTTGCAGTGTTCACAGGATTGGGGTCAAGCAGCTGAACCAAGCTCGGAACACTCATCTCATCCTTCTTAACATGCCGACTAACCGGACGATAACTCATCAAGCCAGCAATGGCCTGGGCGGCGACCTCCCTCACCATATTCGACTTTGAATCCAACATCTTTATCAACAATCCCACAAACCCAATCTCTTCAATCAATCTCTTTACTTCAGGAGAAGAAGAAATCCGGCAAATTGCTGATGCTGCGGCATGCTTTGCACCCAAAGATCCTTCCTTTAGCACATGAAACAGAGTGTGAAGAACTCCGAGAGAGATCAGAGAATCAATGGAGATGGAAGCCACAAGGTTTCGCAAAGCAGCAACTGCAGATTCTTGAGGGAGAGGGCCGTCAATGTAAGCCAATAGGCTGCGAATTCCGCCTTCGGATACGATGGCCTTCCGGGCACTATCACTAAAAGAAGACAGGTTCTGTAAGCATTCAGCCGCATACTCCTTGGCACCCAGAACGGATCCGCAGTCAAGAAGATGAATCATTATTCTAATGGCTCCCTCATCGGCAAGACTCTGGGTCAACTCGGCAGCAGCCGAGAGGTTCTTTAGGGAGCCAGCGCCGGCCAATTGCGCGATAGAATCCCCAGTCCAGCATGCCTCGATCAGTGGATGGATGCCGCCGTGGGCGGCGATGGTGCGAGCAGTATCGGCAGACATGGAGAGTCTTTGCAGCGATATCAGAGCCTTTTCCCTTCCGACGAGGGTTCCGGACTCTACTAGCTTGATTAATGGCGGCAGGGCTCCCTCAGAGACGAGGAAGGCCTCACAATTCCCTGATTCTGCGAGCAGGCATACTGCCATGGCGGCCTTCTCCCTGATCTTGGGAGCGGTGGAAGTGAGCAGCTGAACGATGGCAGAGATGCTGCTCCGGCCTAGGGCAGCGACCACAGCCTTCTCGTCTTCCCGCATCGCCTCCAGCATCCCGTCAATGGCGCGGTGCTTCGCTTCCGCATGCCCAATCTGCAATCTTGCGAGCAATTCCCGAATTTTTGGCTCGCCGAAAGCTGAATCGCCGCCTTCCGACGGCAGTGACTGCATGGCGACCTCACCGAGGACTCCGGTTTTGATAAGAAGCCCGCAGTCGCGGAGATTTAGATCTAGCTTCCCTGCTAGAGCATCTAGGTCGCTCTGCATCTGAAGCTTGCCAATGGACTGGTCGCCGGCGGCGGCTCTATCGGCCAATTCGATGACCTCGGAGAGAGTTGCGGCCATGGATTGGAGCTGCTCACAGCAGAGCGCGTTCTTGGAGAAGAATGGGTGGCACGAGAGGTCGGAGAGGCACTGCGGCATGCACTCGAGCTTTGCGGAAACGGACTTCCATCTTCCGGCGAAGCCCCTGGCAGCGCCTCCGCCGCCGGAGGCCGAGAACTGAACCTTTTCGCGGGCAACGGGAAGGATGAGGTGAGCGCGAGAGAGCCAGTGCTCGGTAGATCCTTCGTCGGGAGCTTCGACCATTGCAGCGTCCGCAAAGATCTGAAAGGGGAAGGGGGCGGAAAAGATGAGAGCTTTCAGGGACTGCGGGGAAGAAAACGTGGATGTCAGGGGGATGCGTGGCGGAGAAACGATGAAGAGGAAGAAATAGATTAATGGAGTAGGATGGCGAGAAAACAGGGTATCTCAACTGCCCTCGCCTAAAAGAATCTTCGCCTACAAATCTCCAGGAGCGAGTAGGCGGCCACCAGCTCCTCCGGCGAATAAATGAAACCATTGAAAGCGACGGTGGCAAGAGGTCGACTTGACTTTGGGAGTAGTGCCGGAGGTTGAAGACGGCGACCTTGTTTTCTTACGCGATTTATTTAACCCAATCCAATTTAATTAAAGAGTCGGTACCGGGTCGAAGCGAGTCCAGCCCGAGTCGGACTAGTTAATAACTCGGGTAAATTGGAACCTGTGTGAGCCGCACGTGAGCGATACTGCAATTAAAAAAGCGATGCGCCAAATGTCGGAAATACCCTCAAGCTCTTTTAAAAAGTTGCAGTTCGAGGGGAATCAAAAGACTAAAATGCCCCCTGCTACCAGAGGATTTTGAAAATGAGGGACAGATCTCCGGCAGCAGACAGTGGCGATCGGCGATCTCAGGCCCTTCGGCAAAGAAAATAATCTTGGAAATCCAAATACATCTAGCCAACGGGCTCGAAGAATACAGATGAGAATGTACCTGGAGTTCGTCTCCAAAACAGAAGCCGGCAGGCAGCGACTGCCGGCAGAGATCTCCGGCGACGCCGCACTGGAAGAAGAATGGGAGACGGATCCACGGATTTGAAAGGATCTCGAAAAACTTAAGTAACTGAGCCGGAATTTTCAACTCCTCTCCTGATCTGTTTTGCTTTGATTTCTGCTGAAGGCTTTCTATCGATTTCTTGCTCTTTCTCCTCTCCGTAAAGAAAGAAAAAGGAGAGGAAAAGAATCGAAGAAAGAAAGTAGGAAAAAGAGCAATCCCATCTCTTCCACTCCAACCAGAATACAATAGAAAGTGAAGTCGACACAGGAGAGAGAGAGAGAGACCTTTGATGAAGGAGATGGGATCAGAGACTCCAGCTCTTTTGAGACGGGGAATATAGATCGGACGGCAGCTTCTCAGATCCGACCGTTACCCATTGAAAGCATTCGAATTCAGAATCTTAAAAAAAGGAGAAAATTCCATTGCTGTCCTCAATATTTTTTTTATTTTCATATTGAAATAATTAAGAACTTATTTATTTGTGAAGATTAACTTTAAACCAAGTTTTTAAAACTAAGCCCAATTTTAATAGTTTTGGATCCAAAAAAAATTACCGAATTTTAATTTTAGCTGAAACCCCGAATTTCAGTCGAAACCCCTGAAACTTTAACACAGAAAAAATTAAATAATTTTTTTGTAATTTTCATTAATAATTTTATAATATCTTATTTTATTTACATTTTTCAAATATATTATATATTTCACTTATTTAAAAAATAATATTTAGTAACTATTATTAATAAATTTAATTTAAAATTTATGAAATTTAAATAATTTATAGATAAAATTAAAATTATTGATATTGAAATCATCAAAACTACTAAAATTGTCAAAATTGTAAAAAATGATATTTTTATTTAGTAACCAAAATCAAAATATAATTTTAAAATCTTGCTTTAAATATATTATATATAAATTTTAATATTTTAAATTAATAATATTTAAAACTTTATATATTTCTTAATATTAAAATTAATTTTATTTCATATACTACATAAATTTTATAATAAATATTTTTAATTATAAATATTTCATCTTGAAATAAAAATATTATTTTAAAATTTAAATTTTCTTTGATTAAATAAATTTGTAAAAGGGTCTATGCAAAATGCATTCAAAATTCTTGAACACAACTCCGCAGGTTCATCAAAACTTTTGGATTTGTCGGACACAACCTGCTCCAATCTGATTAATTATTATTTCCTAATGGCTAAACTCATTTAAATTCATATTGCCAAATAAAAATTAATATTAATTTTTTTTTTTAGAAGCCATAAAAAATATAATAATGAGTTCAAATGAGAGTTAAAATTTTAATTTAAATTGACATTTATATAAAAGCCAAAAAAAAAAGTAAAAATTTCATCTCAGTATTAGTCTTAAGATAATTAAACAATGACTTATTTGATTGAATGTTAATTTTATATAAAAAAATATATTTTTTTAATTTATAAAATTAATGAAAAAAATTTATTTTATTATTAGAAAGTGTATAGAATATAAAATAAAATTAATTTTAAAATTAAAATTTTTATTTTTAAAAATAAAATTTATATTGAAAATAAAATAAAATTTTTAAAATTTATAATAAATTTAAAATATTATTAAAATATTAATTATGCCAAAAAAATACTCTGCTTAATTAAACAGTTTAATGAATCAATTAAACTTCAGATTTGTAAATATCATTACAATTTTATGATATTTGTATTAAATAAAAAAAGCATTTTCATGATAGATATTCTCCTTCAAATAAACTAAAAACACCTAATTATCATGTTAATTATCAAGATTTTTAATTAAATAGCAGCCAAGCCAGCACTTTATCATGGTTAAGAATCTTTTAATTCATGTGAATGTGAAAGCATGTTAATATTGAAGTCAATTTTTTTATCCAACATAAATTTTAATTATAAAAATTAATTTTATTTCATATTTAATACAAATATGAATATTAAAATTTAAAATATTTCACTTTTCACACATTTTTTAATATTAAAATAAATTTTTTTCTTCTTAAACTTAAAAAAAAAAATTATCTAAAAAAAAATTCAAACTAAACAAGATCATAAATATTGTCATACATATTTTATAATCTTCAATTAAATCCCCCAGCTCTAAAAATTGTTTCAATCAAATCTAAAAACGTAAACAGCAAAAAATTTAGGAATTTTTTTACATATAAATTTAAGAGGTATTAAGTTCAATATTATCTTAATATTATGTCTACAATCTAAATATCATAACATCTAAATCTTATCTTTTGAATGATAATTTTATAATTTCTTAAAAAATTATTTGCACATATCATCAAATCAAATAATTATTTTTTCAAAATAACATTAAACCAAATGTCCCCTACATCAAATATATATACATAGATATGTATCTATGTAAAGACTAAAGTGCCCATTTCTCTAGCTCTTTAGCTCCTAAAAATAAGAAATTATTAGGTCTAGTGAGTGAAACGTATCATGTATTTCCTCACTAACGACGTAGCATCACACAGATAAGAAGCCCTCGCTGCCCACAAAATATCATAAATGATATTAAGACTAGATGAACTGTCCGGTAGCCCTGACCAAATGATCCGTTCATCTAAAAATTGTCCGATCATGCCGACCAAACGGTCTGGTATACCAGCAGAAAGGTAGGTATTCAACTAAATATTTGTCCAAAAAAAAAAATTAACTAAAGATCAAGTGGATATTACATATATCTATATCCTCACTAATTGATATATACCAGATTTCAAATTATACTTACTTTTCTAGATAGATATCCACCTTGATATTTATCTAATCCTCAAGAATGTACCATTTAATTACCTAATTTTCTACCAAATCATCTGAACTCTCCCGAACGAACGATCTGTTGCAAAGATTGGACGATCCAATCGTTGATCGGCGTCTTAACGTTGTTTAGCGTTGCGAGGACCACCGGCTCGCGTGATTGGCGAGACCACACGCAATAATTTCTCCCCAAAGGTGGCCATAGTAAACCTTTATTTGAAGGGGATCCAAACGTTTAGACGGCCAATCGGGTCCCAGCATAGATGCACAAGGTGAGGCCCACTACATGCTCCGCGGGCTATGATTGGCCACCCAAACGTTCGAGCAACCGAATGTAATAAAATTTCTATCTATCAATCCATTACTGGTTCAAAATATGAAGCCTGGATGACTAGAATCAATGTATAAAACAAAACTATAGTAGTCCCCTCAAATAGCACCTCCATTGATCGACTTATATGCTTGACGAAACAAGGATCAAACATTGACCACAGAGATGTATTTAAGTCTCAAAATGCTAATCAAATTAGATGAACAAGCTGAGAGGTCAGGCTTATTGTTCTAAGTTACATGAAGAAAGCAGAGAAAAAGGAGCAAAAGAACTAGCTAGCACTGGCAAAATACCACACAGAATAAGAGAATTTGTGTAAGAAGAATTACTGGATTTTCTGGGCTTTAGCTCTAGGAGGCCTAGCTGGTTTGATAATCTTGCCCAGTAGAATAAATATGATGGGAACAATGGTGCCAACAAAATGCACACTCCTGTAGGACGCAAGGGTTTCTTCCAAGCTCAGGACCTTCAAGAGAAGAAGAGAATGATTGCAATTCATAAAAAAATTTAAATCAAGATAACTCTATTTCCTACAGAACAGTACTCATGACAAATTTTCCAGAAATTCAACTCATGCTGAACATACTTATTTCTTTATCGAAAAGACTGCTACTGTGAGCCCTGATAAAGGAGGAAGTTTATTAGAAGTTGACTACGTGTGCAAAACATATTAATTTCTTAAAATATGAATTTCTCTTGATATTTTATAATTTCGTTTATCACAGAATAGGAAAGAGTGGTAAAAAGATTAGACAAAGGGTTTTCACGATGGAAAAATAACTTCGGTTCTTATGTGCAGTTGACAGTACCCTACTCTTTGGCTATGAAACACCGATACTTCATAAAGCCTAACGTATCCGTATCGTATCTATATCAGATACTGATACTCCCCGATACTCCATCGATACGTATCCGATACGCCATATGGCGTATCAATTTTTATTTTTATTTTTTAAAAATCCGATACTTATCCGATACTTTCTCGATACTTATCCGATACTTCCAAATATTTTTAATTAGAGGAATAAATTTTAAATCAGTCGGTTAACCGTACACAATAAAAAATAAAAAAAAAAAATCATACATAAAATACAACTTATGCATATATTTAGACGTTAAAATTAAGAGAGATATATTGAGCTACACAGAAAGTTTTAAGCACGCTCGTTTTTCAGCAATAAAAAAAGATTTAGCATCGCAAACATCTATGTCATCTGCTTTAGTTAACCATTTTTTTATGATCTTACAGATACTAATGACGTTTCTACTTTTTTTACCTTAACTAATATTGTCTTTACTTTTTTTGGATGTCAATCACATTTTTTACCTTAATAAAGCTCATATTGCGAAAAAAATAAAATTTTAGTCTTTTTATTTTATCTATTTATTTAGTTGAAAATTTGAAAAGAGAGAACATATATATACTTTAATTAGGTCAATATCTTGGTTTATGTCATAGCATTTATATTATTTATTGCAGCATGTTTATATCAAGCTAATCAATTTGAATTGAATTGAATTTAAATTGAAAATGAAACTAATTTACTGATATATATTTAAACTCCTATTTCATGTAAATAATCTCATAGATTGAGAAATAATTAAACAAACTTTATGATATTGTTAAAATTTAAAATTTTTGAAATTCATTAGTTGAAAGATATTTTTATTTGTTCAAGTTAAATTATTTATAATATTATTTTAAGTGATATAAAAAGCATTTGAAAATTTGTAATTAATTTGAAGAAAAATTAAAAAATATTTTTAAAATTTATGATAATAATTTATATAAGTTATTCTCATCTACCATAGAACTATATTCTAAATATGTGAATATAAGATATTATACACACATAAATAACAGTTGTATCCTAATGTATCTGTATTCTATTTTTTTTAAATTTATCGTATCGCTGTATCCGTATCGCCATATCGTACTCGTGCTTCATAGCTCTTTGGTAGCGGCCCAAAGAACTCCAAACCAAATCTAAAAATACCCCATTGATTTTTTATATTTATTTCTCATTCATCATATTCCAATATAAATTTTTTTTTATTTTATATCCTACACAAATTTCAATGTTAAAAATCAACTTTAGTTTACATCCACACAATTCAATATTAAAATAACTTATTTCACAAACAATATTAAAATAACTTTATTTCTACTCAACAAACAAAATTGGTTTGGTTCTTTGTTTGTTTTGAGGAAAAAAAAAGATTTGAAAAAAAATTGTGACTTTTTGAAAAATATGTATAATGGGAAATAAAATGAATTAATTATATTAAAAATTGTATTGAATATGAAATAAAATTGATTGATTTATTAAGAATAAATAAAGCTGATTGATTTATTAAAAATTATGTTGAATGTGAAATAAAGTAACCATTTAATAATAGAGCTTCCATATAATGAGATATAAAATAACTTTTTTTAATTTTTTTAAAAATTTTCTTTATCAAATAAGGGCTAGAGTCATCATCATTACTAACAACTTTTTCTCTTGAAATCTACTATTTCTCCTGCCATTCTCATCCCTCTTATTGTTGTACATGGTGTTAATTTTATTTTAACAAAATTATATAAAAAAACTCAAACTAAGTTTTCTTTGACTACTTTTTTTCTCCTACACCACACTCTTCGAAACGTTGAAATTTTATTGTTCAATTTTCATAATTTTATCTCTAACACGTTTCCTACTACAATCTTTCTAAAAATTTATATCACATATATCCCATCAGTCTCATTCCTACAACAACGTTTTGATAACTATTTTAACTACCAAAAGCTTTTGTTGAATTTATTATTATTTTTTGCAAAACATTCATCAAAGTCTAATATAATAGTTTTAAGAAAGTATAACCCATAAGAAGAAAACTTACCAAGAATCCTATGCAAGAATAATTCAGAACAAGCAGTGTGTATGCGAAGTTGGTAAGCATCAACACCGTCCTAAGCAGCGTATAATTAGCTACAGATTGTTGCCATCTATAGATTACTGCTTGCAAAATTCAAAAAAAAGTATAAATTTCAAGGCAATTTCAAACCACTCTCAGAAGGATAAAACATGAAATAACTTCAGTTACACAAATAACAGGCAAGAAATTACCTCGGGAACCTGCAATCATTAATGCAGATTGCACGAAAAATATAATATATCCAGGATACAGCCCCTGCATTTAACAAATACAAGAGGAGACTATACTCGATTAACAGCGCAAAATAAGTTAATTTTTCATTCTGAACTTTATAAAACTAGCGCGGTTAATTATGTTCAAAACTCCTTCCATTTACTTGATATGAAATCTACTTAATCCACTCGACCCTACCCCAACTTGCTCAAAATAAAGTAGATTAAGCTTATACTCAACTCAATATCTACATTTTAATACGTATTCAAGCTTTTCTCATACACTTTAACATACATTATACATTAATTAAAGTGTTATATATAATATATAATATATTTGAAATAAGATTGTAACGCTCGATTCAACTCAAAAATCGACTAAAACTTGAAGAAAGTTCAACTTGAACTCGAAAAGTGAGTTGAGACAAACTTGAACTCAACTCATTAAAGTCCTATTTGCTTAATAGTTAAAAATTAACTTGGTTTAATTTTAAACAGGCATATCATATCACACATAAAATTTAATATTAAAAAATAATATTATTTCACATCCTACACATATTACCAAAAAAATAACTACCTTATATCACATCCCTCACATATCTCAACATAATAACTAACTTTATATCACATCCCCCACATATCACAACATAATAACTAACTTTATTTCACATCATTCACAACTTTCAATAAAAAATATCTCTATCTAAGTTTAATTGTAATATTATTAAATTAAACCTTACAAATAAACAGGCCCTAAAAGATCTTAATCTAAACTATGGCTGGCACTATAATGAAAGAAGAATAAAGCACCAGTTACACCATTTTATGACTCCACAATCCTATCTAAAAAGAGAATTGCATACAGCATGTAAGAAGCTAATACAATTAGTGAAATGTAGCAACACTTACATGCCAAATAGCACTAACAGTTTGCGTAGCCAGCAGCTGAAGGAATCCAGGTTTCTTGCCAGTCTGAACAAGTCTGTCATAGACATCTAAAAAACAAAGAAACACCATGAATCAGACAGATTAGGGGTTTGAAACATGAAAGCCGCTGGATAATTACTTAAATTTCAACTTCATTTTCATAGAACTCGAAGTCAATGTATTCAAAACAAAATCGATTCACTCAAAATCAACTCGATATATGCAGGTGTAGATTAGCATATAAAATAAGGTTTGTATTAGATAGTTAATGAGTGTGAGTAGGAATAACGATTATATGTAAATTATGTTGTACATAAAAGAATATACCTCAAAAATTCAATTGAGTAGTGTAAATTTAATATGTGCACATATAAGTCAAGATGTAAGGCTTACAAGTTCATTCAGAATCTCTCATCAAAAGAAAAAAAAAAAATTCATCTAGAATCAATTCTAATTGAATAATATTTTTCTCGACTAGAAATCAAAAAACTTCAAACTTTAGTAGGCCAATTTCTTGAACTCGAATTGACACTAGCCCTACTCAAAGTAACACATTGTATTTTTGTATATAGTGCTATGTCAATAGTGTTAAATCTCTAGTTAATAACTGACTTAAAAGCTAAAGCTTGTGTTATGACCCAGCAGTAGTTTTATGTTCTAAGATACCCCCTAACCCCCCAATTGTGCAAGCTTATTTATTTTGTAGTGTAGAGTTTAACATAGGAACTTCTTTTTAATCTTATACTATAAATAATTAAAGGTCACCAGAGTTCGAACTTGAGACAATTGGCTTTGATACCATATTAAATCTCTAATTACCAATTGACCTAAAAGGTTAAGCTTATAGGCTAATTTTATATTCTAACAAATCGGACTCACAAATTATCTAACCCAAAAAATATTTCAAAGCTCCATCATTACCTATCAAATAACAGATAAAACACGAGTTTTCACTAAATTTCTTACTACTGTTAAGTTAGTATATAAATTTCTCTTTATCCGAAAGAAAAGATAGAATAAGCCTTCGAAGCTTCAAAGCTGATAGTTAAGTCATCTAAATAAAGAAACAACTGAGCTACACAAGAAAATATATATGTAGAAACTTACAGTGGCGCAACCAAGTGCTGACTTGTATGTTCCACACTATTGGCAATTGAACTGCACTAGTTGCTAATTCGACCCCAAGAATATCAACATTTTTGGCGTGATGCCATAGTGGTTTGGGAGGAGAAGATTCTGACCAGCCAGAAAAACCAAGCCCAGATATGATAATTGCAACTTCTGAGATTGACCAGATAAAATAGTACTTCCAACGTGCAGTAAACCCAGACATATATTGGTAAAATAACCGATGGCAGAAACCCCACTGGTGATATATGGGTTCATTAAATCTAGATAGTGGAAAATGTGGAACGAGATACAAGTAAATGCCCATGCATATGGCAGCCTGGATTATAGCTCGGAACATCGCTCCATAAGGCGACGGAGATGATTTATCTTTTGATCTCAACCAAATCTGAAAATATAAAACTTAAGAAACTTTGGAGAACAACCACAAATATAAGAGTAAATTGTACTTCATTCTCCCTCTGTCTGTATATACATTTATGTATATATGTTTGTTTATATTTACCCCTTCCCTTCTCCACTTTTCTCCTTCTAACTACTCCCCCACTCTCTTTCACTCACTATCTATCTTCTCTACCTCCTCCGTTTCTCTCCCACGCTCAAATTTATTGTTGCGCTTGAAGGGGGTTAGGAGATGGATAGACAGAGAAGGGGAGAACAGGAATAGATAGGAAAAGAGGAGAAAGAGAAGGGGTATTACTAGACACAAATCAATAACTTACAAATGGGAACAATTCAAATGAATACAAGGACCTGCATGTAATATGATCACAATTAATAGTTAAGGACCTACATGAAATCAAGATTTAACAAGAAACTGATAATAATAAACCAATTATAATGGAGAATACAGGCTATACTTACTCCTTTGCCTTCTGTCCATTCAAGGTAATCTTTCATTTCATAAACTGGTCCAGCAAAATGACTTCCACAACAAAGACAGTAACCAACATATTGAAGTATAGAGGGCCGATGAATCAACTGATTTTTCATTTGGGCTTCCCTTAAGCCTTCTTCTTTTAATAGCCCATCACTGTAGTTTATAGCACATGAAATGATCTTTAATATCAAAACCATCAATGCTCCTATATTTTGTAGAACACAAAAGATGCGTTAGAAAGAAAAACTCATAAATCAATCAATAAAATTAATTTATTTTGGATCGTAACACGAAATTAATATACACATACACACGCTAAGAGATAAAAGAAAGAAGACAATACTCTATCTGCAAGTAAAATTAAATTTCACCTAAATAGTTTCTTCAATTCTTACATATTTAGTTTATGACCGATGAATAATCACTCTTCTGACTGACTTCTAAAAGACAATGCACTGGAGGATCCTTTCCACTACAGTTAACGGCTACATATTAGAAGCCGGAATTGAAATTATTTGACATCCAATCTTATAGTATCAATTTACCTCCTCTTTCCTCTTAAGGTTCAGATAAGGTAGCATTTGTTACCCCAATGAAGAAGTCTAGCAAACACATTAGCATCCCTCCTCTTTTAGAGCTCCATTAGCCATCTCAAAAATATCCATAGCATGCAAAAGCATGATACTCAAATGATTTCCTGAATTCTCTCACTCCCATGTAGCTTATGTATGTATATATGTACATACACATGTGCATTATAGAAACATATACATACATAGACCGATAATACGAATTTTAAACTCAACACTTCCAGCACAAAAACATTGCATTTTTCATATTTTTATCTTATTATGGACAAAAGTTTGAAAAATGCTATAATTCAAATAAGTCAAGGAATTTTACCGGTTGCATCAATTCCACCATCCTTCCATGCATCCCCACTCATGTAGTAGACATGACTACAACAATTTCAATAGCTAATCAATAAATTGAACAGCATTACATTTAAAAGGGTATAAATATATATAGTACCATATGAAAATGACAGTGTATCATAAAATGTTAGATTTATATTATATGAAATATATCTATGCAGTCCCCAAAAAGAAGGAAATGAACTCAAGTAAATTCAATCAGGTTTTGACTAGAGAAAAGCAAAACAAGTAGCACATCATTTAGTATGATTCAGCAAAGAATTTCGATAAATTCAATAGTTTACTGTATCATTGTAACTAACAAATAAGTACACGTGTAATGATGACAAAAATGGCCAAACTATTCAACATTATCAGACTATTCATATAACTTTCCGTTTGCTCTGTAATAATTTAATATGAAACTTTGGATCAAGAGTATATGGTTTGGATCATCAGAATACACGGCCAATATATCTAATGTAAATTATAATAAATTCACAAGGCCTACATATTCGGTTAGCATACACTGACTACATAATAAAGTGTTTTCATCGTGTCTGAATGCATCTCATTTCTTCATTAGCTTCATTAATACAAATTAGGGAACGAACAAGAGCTTTCTGAACAGAATTAAAAGCTTTTTGAATTATTTAAACTGATATACAATCATAATAGGTAATGGAAATGATCCCTTGCTTTTCTAAATTTTACGCAACAATGCCTTGGACTCCAGGATAACTTCTCATTACAAGCTCCCAAAGCAAGCAGATTCTGAGAAAAAAAAGGTAACCTTCTAAGTAAAACTAAACAGGAAAAGAAGTTATTCACCAATCTGAAGCAACAACCAATTTGAACATTACCAAAAACAGCCACAAGGTATCAAACGCCAGAGATAAATATTCTAAAATTGTTTCCCATAAGAGTTATAGCTGACATGGCTATAACTTGAAACCCAAACAGAAAAATGTGATATGTTTTTCAATAATAGCAAGATTTAAGAACGAGCTTTCTACATCAATATGGAAACGTTCGAAATGCTCACATGACAGGCAAATCCTTCACCATTTTCGATTAAAATGGCAACTGTGGAAATAAACTCTAATTTTACATTGCCAGAAACAATATGAAACTAAGAAAACCATGACAGGTAATATTCTCAATAAATTTACAGTATAAATACCACCAACCCAACAGAATATAAAGATGAGGAGAATAGTCACAATAAAGTTGGCAAAGTAGGTGGCCCTTGGAATTCTACCATCACTAAAATAAACAGAAAGGATAAATTTATAGATTACCCACATAAAGTTCCATAAGGACCATAACCAAGCTTTTAAAATCCTTTCCATTTTATACTTCAAAAAAAAAATCCTTTTGGTTTCAACAATTTTGTGGGTCTCGGCAGCATCAGCAATCAGTTTGGATTAATTTCAATACTATTAAAATTCATTTTAAATATGTAAATATGTTTTTTAATAAACAAATAATTAAAATTAAATTTAAAATATGATATTGTTGTTAGATCACTGAAAGTACAATAAGCTTTCTATAAAGTACAACATAAACCATGCTGACTAATGATTTAATACAATATGGCGTGCTCACTATTCTTTAAAAATGTATATAATGCTAAAATATAGTACATTCTAATTAAATATTAAACTAGCTTGTAGAAAATTTGTTAACTAATTAAAAAGTAGAGCAAATAAATTAATCGAAAATGGTAAAAGAATCTATAAAACTAATTAGCTCATTTTTGAATCCTAAGATTGTTGATTTGCAATATTCAAATATAAAGGGTTTAATTTGCAAGCCTAAAAGGGCATATTAGAGAATATATTAAAATTTCATTAAAGCCGAATAGGCAGAACATAAAGATGGCAGAACTACGGTTTTTCAGGAGAGGGAGGGATGATGATGGAAGATTTGGTGGGACTTTGGAGTTGATTAATTTACATATGAGGAGGAGGAGGAGGCTAACAGCGGATTTATGCGTTTTGAGGCAAGTGGAGAAGCTCAATTTGGCAATGAGATTCCTGTGTGAAGAAGCTCCTGTAATACCTTGAATTTTAATTAGCAAAAAAAAAAAAACTTTGCATCATGTATTAATTAAAATATATCAGATAGTATATTGCAATACTATTTAACCTTTATAATTATTTAATAGCATCAAATTTGAAGAAAGTTAATTATGTTAAAGATAAATGAATTAAGAAACTATTTGTAATTAAAAAACATATATATATCAAGCAAACTGAAATTATTCAATTTATTATAATTGTTAATAGGAACGGAATTAAATAGATGAATAATATATAATTTTTCTTATTTGATTCAACCTATTTAAAAATCCATTTATGTTTTCTTAAATTTTCAAACCTTTCATTATTAGTGGTATTAAAGAGAGAGAGAACCGAGCTGGAAACCTCTTTCCCTTCATATCCTTATATAATTTTTATTTTTATTTTTTTCATTAATGGCATTAAAAAAGGAATATTAAAATCTTTCCTATTCATCTTCCCCAACTCCTCCGTTTTCTTCCCAACGACAACAGAGAGTCAAAAAGCAACCCAAATCCCCTCCATCCTCTTCGTTTTCTTCCTTCTAATCTTTTCCATTCTCTCTCTTCGTTTCTTCATTTCCTGTTTCTCTTTTTCTACCACATGGCAAGTTGAGAAAAATAACCACTGGAGATTGGCAGAGTACATAAGTTGACTGGGAGACAAAGCAAATTTTATATATATATTTTTTTGGAGTTTGGTGAGACAGCAAACTGTAGAGAGTGAGAATATCTCATCTTTCATATCGCTTCTGCTTTGCCAGTGACGTTGGCGAGCCAGAGGCGAACCGACAACCTCACCTTGGGAAATGTCGGCGACGACAAGCTCAAACGAGCGACGTGACATTCAATAGGGAGCGCCGACGAGTGGAGCCGTAGTTGGGCAGTGGTTCGCGTGGGTGTACGCATACAAAGAAAAGAGGTAAAAAAAGTATTATTAAATATATATAAGAATAGAGTACATAATATAAATTATAATAGTTAATTGTTTTTAATAATAAAAGATTATATATATGTGATGTGATTATTTTATAATTACAGGGAGATGATTTAGGACACAGTGTAGGAGTAATTTTGGAAATTCAGGCTAGTAAATGAATCGACTCGAAATTAAGGTAGGGGGAACCAATCCATTATGATTTGTTTGATGTAGGTTTTAGTTTAATTTTATTTTGTTATATGTTTTTAGAAATCTAATGATTTAATTGCATGAAAATGACTAATTTACTGCTATCCAATCGTACTAGCCATGAAAGTCATGTTATGCATGTTTGAATATCACATGAAAATATTATTGATTTTATGATATATTTATTAGTTTGTGAATTGATATTGATATTGTTACATCATTAATGCTATTTCTGATACTGCCCTACTATACATTGAATAATCCAAATTGTTAAATGTACGTTAACTGAAATTATTAGATTTTAACTGTGGAGAACTTTGAATGTTGCCTATCTTAGCTCGAGCAAATTATCATTGAAAACTGTTATTATTAACTGTACTGAATTATAGCCACATATATACTGAACTGTTTTTGGCGATTTAAGGATTCCCCATTGCACCAACTGAGTGGGAATAAGACCTCAATTGTTACTGTTACTGAAAGGGTATGGCAACAGTTTGAAAGTAACTCCAAGACCCTAAAAATTGAGAAAATAAATAATTAAAATAATCTTCAATTATCTGCTTAGCATGCTTTATATATTATTTACTGTTATCCCTATACATTGAAATATTCTTTGTTTCATATCATGTTGGTAAAATCTGAGTTCGAAAGAACTCATCCCCTATTATTTTTACAGGTTCACCGCAAAATCCACAAGGGGGTATATGAGAGATTTCATCTAGCAGTTACAGATTAGGTTGTTAGGATTTATTACATTTAAGTTTTAATGCTATGAAACACTATTTAATTTTTTGGATTTTATCCTTATATTTTGGACTGTAAAAAATTTTAACTTTGTGATGATCTAGACAAACAATTTAATTCAATATTTCAAAAAAATCTATTCACATAACAATATTAGAAGCGATTGCTATTAACTATTAGTCGTGCCCGGCTTGGCTACTGATTTTCTGCTAAAACACTGTATTAGCAGGTTGGGACGTGACAGCTCCCCTGTAAGAGTTATTTCCTCTTTATCTCCTCTTCTATCCTTTTACTTCCTGTTGCCTTTAAATTATGATAAACTGTTGAGCATTTTCTTAACTTTTTAATGCAAAATTTAACTTGAATGAAATTTAGCATTGCAAATTTACTAAGTCTCCTAAATGGTGCAATGCCAGATATCCAAAGCTGACCTATCTAAGTGGGTTTTGACCAAAAACAATGAAATCCCAAATAAGGTGTCCAATAATTAACTACATGCATAAAATAAAATAAATGAAATAGTATGTGCAATTGGTCTCTTTCAATTTCATTCAGTTGTCAGTGTAAAAGTCTATTTTACTGCAAAGCACTTTTTTAACTGCTTATTTAACTAATGCTAATTTGAATTCAAAACTGATATGCCTTCTTTAAAGTACTTATTCAGAATTTATTTTTATTAGGCTTATTCAGAATTTAATTCTAACCAAAAGAAGCTTACACAAAGGTCCATGCATTGTAATTCTAAATGGGAGACATAAAAACTTACACACTTTACACAAAATTCTATGGCAACCAAACAAACAGAAATTGGCCTCTGACAATTCTACCCAGCTATAAGCTTAAAATGCTTGAAGACTTTCTCTCTCCGCTAATATGACTAATGCCCTTCCCAATTCTCACTTTCCTGTTTATATGCCTTCCATGCTAATGGAAAAATATATATATTAATTGATTCAGAAATTTCAGCTCTCCTTCACCTTGAACAGAATGAAATGTTAATGATGATCTTGCTAGTAACTAACACAATGCCACTAAACATTATGATCTAAGTTTGGCCAAAATGCTAAATCAACTACGAATCCAATTACAGGCATGCACTTTTAAGCTAATTATTGACATCTTGATAACTAGAACATGTAATAGCAACACATAAAGGTCGACCTCTGCATCATCCATAAATAACCTTATACGAGACATTCTAACATGAATATTGATTTATCACAGCAACAAAATGTTTTCTCCCTCTTGAATAATATACTTTAAAAATTTTAATAACATGCATGCTAAAATTTCATGATGTTGATGACATAGAGATCATCACATACGAAGTATCAATTGACCTATACATTCACTCACAAACAAAGTATCAATTAAACTAGGATGCATGTAGGTGAAATAGAAAAAGTGACCCAATTTAAAGACTCTAGGAACACCTAGAAATTAATGTAGATTCTTATATATCCCCTTATAGAGAAGCATTGGTTAACCTAAACAAAAGACTGAAGTTTACATGAGGAACTAAGCATTTGCAAACCTACTGACCAAACAAATCGCCAGCTTTCTAAGTATAAAATAATAAACGTAGAGAAAACTTTGTCAAACAGCTAAAGAAGAGATGGAATCCTCATCCAGGAACTTAAAAGAAAAAAAAAACACAAAAGTTTAAAAAAAAAGTTCTTTCCATACCATATTTCTAATAACCAACGCAAACAAGGCGTGATCTAAATTCATTCATGAACCCAAGGGAAAATGACAGAAAGAGAACATCTCCATAGTGACGGGTCCAACTCACAGGAAGCATATTCCTGGCATAAAAAGCACTGAAGGTCCACCACACTTTTTGAACATATTCAAATTAAGAAGGCAGTAACAAAATAGAATACACCGGGGGCTCCTAGCGAAACATGCAAACTCGCATGCAAGACCAGACAACAAACATCAAAGAAAAATTTGAACATCTAATTCCGGATAAAGAAATGGAACAAGATGGATAGGGCGTCCTTACCAGGAGATAAGGTACGCAAATCCCGCGTAGAAGGTGAAGATGCCAGCGTAGCGGCGGAAAAGGAGCATGGAAACGTAGCAGAAGGCCATTGGAAAAAGAAAAAGGAGGTTGGAAGTACCACCGAACGAGAGGTACGAGAGGAAAGCGCCGGAGGCGGCGGCATAAAAATGCTTCGCGGCGGTGCCAGGCATAAGCCGCCACACGAAGCTCACCGGAATCGTCGCCACGAAGCACAGCAGGAAGCGGAGAACCGGCACCGAGACGCCGATCGCCGCCGCCATGGATTCCATCTCAAGCCCCATCGGGAATTGGCAGCGCAGAGTCAGACAGACACCTTCTGCGCCCACCGCATCTCGTCGGAGAGCGCAGGAAAAACCCTTTAAAAAGGACAAGCCTTGACCATTGGAAGAAAAAAAAAATGATTTGAAAAATTTTTGTAAATTTTTTTAAAAAAATATATATATAATATAAAATAAAATAAATTAATTATATTAAAAATTATGTAATAATAAAAAAAATTATGTTTAATATGAAATAAAATAATTATATATTAAAATTTGTGTAAAATAAAATATAAAATAATTTTTAAAATTTTTTTAAATAAATTTAAGATTTTAATTATAATTAAAATAAATTATTTTTTTGTCAGTTGCCAAAGAGAGTGTTCTAAACTCAAAATATAAAATTCACTTAAAACTCATTTATATTTTATTAATTTAACATAATATATATTTAAAATATTCTATGCACATATATTATAAAAAAATTAATAGCCAAATACGTACATTATATATAATAATACATTTAAAATATATATTTAATATTTATTATAAATAAAATGGATATATAAATTATAAAAACATTAAAAATTAAGGTTGATTTAATTAAAAATTAGCTTAAAATTGAATAAATTTAAATTAATTCAAATCAATTTTAATTTTACCTTAAAACATTTAAATTAAAATTAAGGTAAACTTACTTAAATCCAACTCTTTATTTAATAATCTTATGTTTTTAATATTTGCATTTTAACATCAAATTCTAACTTTATTTTGACTAATTATCATTCAAAATTTTGAAAAATTTACGGAGAATCATTCAATTTTCACTTCTTATATTATAACATTCGAATTTTCTAATAAACTATCTTGTTTGATATATAAAACACAAAAAAGATATATCATATCAAAATGCATTATTCTACCATCTGTGTCATAATGATACATGCCAAACTAAATTTAAAAAAATACAAAAAATAATATTAACGTATATAATTATATATCAAAATAATATATAATTAATTATGTTTCACATAGTTTTTTTAAACTAAACTAAATAATTTTTTTATATTTAGACCATACGATATTATAATATAATATTAGAGTTGATCTTCAACAGTATGATATAGTTTGAGGATGAACCAAATAAAAGTTAGTGAATCTGTAATAAATCAGGCCAAAAATGGCGTAAAGTGATCGCCTAATTAAATCTCTCAAAGGTTCTCCAATGGATTATACTTGTGACAGTTCATTTGGATATGATATATATTCTTTTCATTGCTGGGGATTGTTGAAGGACAATGGTCAAAATATACATATTATAATGGCCTTTTAAAAAATTATCAATATTTGAGTACATCATGTTAGGGATCTAAGCCCTAACAAGTTCTTCCCCAAATCTATTAAGGTATTACAAACTAGATAAAAAGTCACTTGGTGCTATGACTTATGTGACTATACATGCATCATGACTTCAATTATAACTCACAAAACTTTCATTTTATAAACAAAATGTGCTAGAAAAATTTATTCTGTAACCAAAGTTTATTGCATACTTAACACATCGCGAAACGCTAGTTTTGTTAGTTTGCCTCAACTTGAATCTGTTAATGTTTAATTTTGTTATGTTTGTTTCTTTTGTTTTATTTGAGTGACTATGTAGACGATAATACAAGTTTTTTGTGTGATTGAGAGACCTATTTATGTTGGTTTCGTGCATCTTCATAAACATGTGTGTATGGGAAGCTTGTATGTATAGGTGTTGGAAGATTGGGTGCACGCGGGATGTCCAATTATTGGAATGGACCATCTTGTTTTGGAGTACTAGAAATTTATAGGTATTGGTATCAAATAGTCTGATTCCAAGGGTCACTCGTCTGACCACCCTGGTCCAACAGCCAAAGGCTAGGTTTCATTAATTAAGATTAACGTCACCCCAGTTTGTTTGTGTAGTTATTTTTAAAAGAGCTTTAAAATAAACTGAAAGGTTAATTTTA